>JBBBDQ010001522.1:3710000-4042500 GCA_037127315.1 Ascarosepion bandense
TACGGTTTCCTTATATTGGTTCACGTGGTAAGTTTTTGGCTCGGCGGATTTCTACTGCAGTTCGCTCTTGCTATTTTTCTGTTCAAATTAGAATTCATTTTGGTACTTATTCTTTTTTTCCTTCTATGCGAAAAGATTTACTTCCTCCTCATCATATTTCATCTGTTATTTATTTGTAGTTGCGGTAACGACAACATCGGAAGGACGTCGCAACGCTTAGATTGCAGAATCAGGCAACATGTGCCACTAAGAATTCTTAAACCGGATGCTCGTAATATTCAACTGGTTAAACACTTCCGGGTCAGCAATTACAGAACATCTTATTAGTAGCAGAATTTGTATGGATCACTTCAGTGTTGTCTGGTTCACACGCTGGGTTTCACTTGCAGGTATTAGAATCATTGTACATTAGATCTAGGAGGCCGTCTATCTGTAAACAGAGAGACTGCCTACTAGTCGGCATGACTCTGCTCAGTTAAGAGACAAACATCTCCGCACTAATTTTAATAACGCTCTATCTCTTTCCCGATATCGAGCACTTTACGACAAAAAACTTTTTTTAAAATCGTTTCACCCCAGGCAAGGCATTCCACCTTGCTCGGGGTGATAGTGTAAGCATATTGTATTGCTCATTTTTCTTTTTAAAAACTTATTTCTTTTTCTTCTTAGTTTGGTTATTTCTAATTTTATTTTTTTATTAATATTGTGTGCATATATGTCCTCTTATAAATTATATGCCTGTGTGTGCTTATTTTGTGTATGATTATATCTATTCTCTTGTTTTGTGTTTTTTTTATCGTTTCACCCCAAGCAAGGCATTCCACTGCCACTATTGCGCTTGGGGCTACATAGGGGAAGGTAAGTAGAAAGAGTGTTTAGATATAGGAAATGTCAGAGGGGGGTGATAGATAGTTGGGTGGATGGGAAGAATATTTGAAAGAATGGAAGCGAGTTAGTGTGTTAGGATGTGTCTATTGACCTTACATTTAAACTGCTGGAGATTGTAGTTGTCGGGGAAGCAGTCATGTGAAAGGGAATTCCACAGTCGGGAAGTACGAGAAAAGAAACTGTTGGAGTAGAGGTTGCGGTTGCATTTTATCGGTTTCACTGTATAAAGGTGGGATCTAGTTGCTAATCTAGTGCAAATTCGAACCTAGGGGGCACTAGTGATCTAAGTTCATCGGAACAGAAGCCATGGAAGTATTTATAGAAGAGACACAGGGAAACCACGTCGCACCGGTGAAAGAGAGACTGCAGGCAGTGTGCAAAGTCAGTATCGATCACATTACAGACCCTCCGCTGTACCTTGTCGAGAAGCCCAAGGAGAATAGCAGGGGCACCCGACCAGATGTGGCAGCAGTATTAAATTCACGGGCGGATGGTAGATTTATAAATGTGCAGGATAGATTCAGACGGAAAAAACCTCCGGGCCCTGCACAGAGAACCGACTTTCATAGCAGCAGATTTAGCAATGGATTCGATATAGCCATTTCACTTGAGGTCCGCTGAAAGTGTGAGACCAAGGAGGCGTAGTGTTTTACTCTCTGGGAGGCAAGCCTGGTCCATGCTAATGGGAGGTAGGTGCGGTTGTCTATGATGGTTAACCGAGAGCAGCTTCGTTTTAGAAGCATTAAAATTTACGAGCCATTTCCTACCACAGTCCACAACGGATTGGAGGTCCTTTCGAAGCTCGGCTGCAAGGTTAGCTTCGTTGCCCACACCAGATTTTTAATCGAAGCTAGAGTAAACTGTGGTGTCATCGGCGTACATACCTACTTGGGATATTATGGTATCGGGGAGATCATTAATGTAGATCAGAAAGAGCGTAGGACCTAGGATAGAGCCTTGAGGGAAACCCGCGTTCGTATGGTAGCTCTGGGAGGCATGTCCGTTTAATACCACTTTCAATGTGCGGTTAGATAGGAATGACTGGATTAGTTCAAACAAGTGTCTAGCTATACCATAGCTCCGCAGTTTGCATAGAAGGCCAGCATGCCAAACTCTGTCGAATGCTTTAGAGATATCCAAGGCGACGGTTCGGGCTTCACCATTCCTGTCGAGTGCCTGGTATATATACTCGGTGATGGTCGTTAGCATATCGGCAGTAGACCTGGTGAAGCGGAAACCATACTGCTTGTCCGAGAGGAGCCTGTGTTCTGTGAGGTGCTGAACGAGCTTGGCGTTGATAATGGCCTCGAACACTTTGCCAAAGATCGGAAGAAGGCTGATAGGGCGGTAATTTGAGGGGTCCGAGGGTCCTCCAGAGTTTTTGAATATAGGAACTACAGGGGAAGTCTTCCAACAGGCTGGAAAGCAGGAAGCAGAGAGGCAGAAGTTGTAGAGCTTAGAAAGGACAGAGGAGAGTTCAGGGGCACATTTCTTTAAGACTATGATTGGGATTCCGTCCCCTCCGCTCGCTTTGTGGGGGTCACGTTTTGAAATTATCTTAGAGAAAAGCGAGGGTGTAATGTGGACGTCATTCAGTTGAGCCTCAGTTCTAGGTGACAAGTCGGGTGTAAAAACCCCAGACGAGTCCAGACTCGAATTGTTCGAGAACTCCGTGCAAAGCATTCAGCCTTGTCCGCTGAGGAGGTGAGGACCACAAAATTATTGATTAGTTGGGGTATTGTGGACTTGCTCTTGTTAAGTACTCTTTGACATCGTCGCCAGTAGTCTTTGGCGCCGAATCTAGCGGATGCTACGCGTTGCTGCTTGCCAAAATACTTTTGTTTATGTAAACCACTGAAAAACAACAATCTTGACGCTAAGTATTATCACTCAATACTATATATATAGCATCTCGCTTCTCTTCCTCATTTATCTCTTTTTATTGGACTTCTCTGTCGCTCGTTTTTCTTCTTATGGATATACATTTATGTGACCGCTAGTATAGAAATTGCAAAGAACACTTCATAGTTTTAAGTGTGCAACGTTTTCTTTATCAACCTCCAGCCAAAACACCACTCTTTCCTACCTTTGTAAAATTATTTAAAAACATATTCACGCTGTTAAGGTTCCTAGCTTTCAATAGACTGACACGTTCTATTCTCTTTTTCTTTTCTTTTTCTCTCTCTTTGTTGCATAGTAACATAAATCTTCGAATCACTTGATACGATTGTATATTTCCAATGGACAATTAACTTCCTAAAGAGTGAAATCCGTTTCGCTGTAAAAGATGGATTATCGAAATTTGATTCCCATAGCACAGTCAATGCATAATTGTTTATATTCACTCCGAGTTCTTCGGAATTCACAGATGGCATATTTCATTTAATCAGAATTAGTGAAACAATGTAAAAATGCCCCAATTGGCTTAATTCTAGCTGTCGTTAGAATAATTGTTTCAGATCTGATTATGAAAGTTAAGTAGATTTAAATTTGGCGCGCCTTATAAAAATGCGAAAACTAAGAAACCGCGGCTTTTACAAAGATAATCCAGAGCAAAAAAATCATCATAGATATTAGTGCATTCCAAAAAAAAAAAAAAAAAAAAAAAAAAAAAAAAAAAAGTGAAAAAAAAAAAAGAAGCAAAACAACCCCTCTCCCCGAAAATACTGTGAAGGCTTTTATCGTTTTTAGCAACTGTAGGATTTGGAGAAAATAAAATTAAACAAGTTAGGAAATTTAAATACCTGCGAACCCTTCTGACAGAGAATGGAATGTGCGACATTGAGATGCATTAACATGGCCAAGGACTCATTTAAAAACTAAACAGCATACTGAGAGACAGGAAAATCTCATTGGAAACAAATAAAAAAGTGCTAGACTGCTGTGTTGTATCTATCTTTCTGTATGGCAGCAAATCGTGGACGACCTCTTCAAATATGGAGGAGAAGATTGAAGCAGCAGAAATGTGGTTCTACAGAAAGATGATGAGGATAGCATGAACTGAACACGTGAGCAATGACGAGGTTTTGGAGAGGATGCAAACAAGAAAAAAACTCATAATTAACATCAGATAGAGAAAACTGAGAATCCTGGGACACGTAACAAGGAAGGCGGGGTCTAGAGAATCTAATGATAGGACGGATAGACTAAAAGAAACCCAAGGAAAAGCAGATCGAGACATATTTGATAGGCCTGTGCAAATGGATAATGGAGTCAGGGTTTGGGAAAGATACCGAGAGTAAAAACTTTAAGAGCGACAACGGACAGAAGTAACTGGAAATCCAAGACGATAGTCGTGTCTGCCAAGACAATCGTTGTTTCACCATCAAAGACAGAGAATATAATCAGAATGGACAATGATGTGATTCAAAGGAATTCGGCTTTAAAGATATTTTTCTTCTTCTATGTGCCCTGTTCCTTAACGACGTAGGCGATCATGGCTTTGCACGTCTCCCTATCCATGGTGGCTCTTAGCACGCCTTTTTGTGTTACAGCATGCAACCCTCGATCCATCATCCACCTGATTAAGTCCTTCAAATATGTTATACGTTCCTTTCCCCTGTCTCTTTTTCCCTCTATCTGGCCCGTTAGTATCAGGTTCTCCAAGCCCTCTTTCCTCATTGCATATCCCAGGAACTTCAGCTGTCTCTTTCTGATGCTCAGTATTACTTTCCTTTTTGTTTCCATCATTTCCAAGACCTCATCATTGCTCACATGCTCGATCCATGATATTCGCAATATCCTCCTGTAGAACCACATTTCAGTTACTTCAAGTTTTTCCTTCATCTTTGATGATATTGTCCAGCATTCACTGCTATATTGAAGAACTGACAACACATAGCAATTCAGTACTGTCTTCCTTGTTTTCTTGTCCTGTTTCTTAATAATTTACTCAACGTCTGGAATGCTTCCTTCGCCATGCCACTTCGCCTTCAGATCTCTGTGTCGCACTTTCCTTCTTCTGTTATAACATTTCCCAGGTATTTAAATTTTTGTACCTGCTTGATTCTAGTTTCTCCGACCTGTATTTGGCATATTGGGCTGCTCTTTTTACTGATGACCATGCATTCGGATTTCTTGCAGTTTATTTTTAGTCCTTTCTTATCACTCTCTTCAGCTACCTTCTGTAGGAGGTCTTGTCGTTTCCTGTCTGTGTCTGCTATAAGCACGGTATCATCTGCGACACTTAGGTTTTTTAAATTGTGGCCTCCGATGACGAAACCAGGCATAACTTCTAGGATCATCAAAATATTTTTGCTGAACAAGTTGAACAGATCCGGTGAAAAGACACATCCTTGTCTTACGACCCTTTCTCTCTTTGTATATATACTGAATTCATTACCTGTCAGTATAGAAGCGGTTTGCTGCCAATAAAGAGAGCAATAACCCAGTCGTGGTCCGCCGAAGGGTAGAAGCACGACTGGGTAAAAACAGACAGACATTTTTTGGCCGGGCCATATAGCCCGGAAATCCCAGTCATAACTGACCATGTGTCACATGTTGCCCTTACTGGGAGGGACAACGAAATATAGTTGCTGAGACTCAGTGGAGACTCTAGTAGCGTTCACTGACTGACTTTCAGTACAGTATTCTCTTTTGGCCTTTCTATGTGTATACCTTGTATCATTGTATTGTTTTGTCTAATATATGTCAAAACCTACATTGGTGTTTGTGTTATTATTTATGGTCCTAATTTAAGTCCACATTAATCTCCATCAATTCTTTGTGGCGTACTTTGTCAAACGCCTTTTCCTATTCAATAAAGCAATACGTCATTCTTCATTTGTTTTGCCCTTTCAGAGAGCATCCTAATTATAAATATGGCATTCCTTGTTCCAGTGTTTTTGACGATACCGCACTGTTCTTGTCCTATCTCTGGCCTAATTCTACTTCTCGCTCTATTCATCAGCATTAAGATGATCAGATTTGTTATATGGTTCATTAAATAGTTGATTCTGTAGAGTTCGCACGAGTTTGCTCCTGGTTTATTAGATAGTGCTAAGAAATTTAATTTATTATTTCTGTAATTTTCTCCATACCAAATTCTTCCAGGGCTACCAGCAGCTCTATGGCTATGCCATGTGGTCCAACTGCTTTGTTTCAATTGAGTTTGGCTATTGCAGATGCCACTTCACACTTTAATATATCCTGTCCATCCTCATCTGTGAGTATTATTGGTTGCTCTCTCTTATCGTGAAAAAGATCTTTTATATATTCTTCCCATCGTTGCAGTATTTCCTCTTTCTCCAATATGATTGTTCCATCCTTGGATTTTATACATCTGGTTGAAGACCAGGTTTTTTGTCCTGTCAGTTCTTTTATTTCTTTATGCATGTATGCTTTATTATTTCTACTCAAGCTCTCTATTTCTGAAAATTTGTCATTGAGCCATTCCTCTTTAAAGCTATTAGCCGGCAAAAGTTATTGACAAACGTATCTGTCGATAGTTGACACAATTAAATGAAACCCAAGAAAGCAAGAATTCGTGGAAATTTCAGTTTATATAAGTTCAGAGTTTGGGGGCCGAGATCAGAACATCACGAGAATAGAGAGGAGAAAAGAAGACGTCTTTCTCAAGTCAAAGACTCTCGACAGGTCCATCGTATATATGGGATTCTCTCTGCCTATATCCTCTCCCACACAACCCTCACCGAACAAGATTACAAATAGAAGTTTATATCTTCATATGTTCGTTTGTCATCCCAAGACAATGTTGTTTCCGGCAGCAGCAGAGGCAGTATATGTCAAAGTATCTTCTTCATCTATCAGGAGATTTGCTAGAATTCAGATAATATGTTTTGTTATAGGCCGATTGAGTTCAATTTCGTTTGCACCTGGCCTCTTCGGTTGTGATGAATAAATTAATGGCCCATAATATTGGCACTCAAAAATCTTAAAAACAAAATTATCGTTGCGAAATGGTCTTTCATATTCGGTCCATTTTATTCTCAGTATCCATATGTCCAGTATCCACATTAAGTTGTAATATATTTCTGTAACCCGAAAGAAATGCAAATGATATCAAAAGCAGGATCGACAAAACATGATGAACATCAAAGATAGACGATATAAACAGAAAGGACAAAAGTGTGCGTCAAAGGCATCCGGCGAAAATGATTGACAGCTATGTCTGGCCATAGATGACGAAATTAAATGAAAACCCAGAAGGAAAAAATTCGTGGAAATTTCAGTTTATATAAGTAGAGGGTTTGGGAGCCGAGATCAGAACACGAGAACGCAAAATAGTGAGGAGAAAAGAAGACGTCTCCCGCAAGTCAAAGACTACCGACAGGTCCATCGTATATATGGGATTCTCTCTACCTATATCCTTTCCCACACAACCGTCACCGAAGAAGCTTAAAAATAGAAGTTAATATCTGTATATATATTTATATATTCATATATATATTTGAACATTTAAATTTTTAAGACTTCTAATTTACGCCACTTTGATTTTTCTCCCTGGATTTTATTATTTTTATTTTTATTCTATTTTAATTTTAACATTTTAAAATTAATTAAATTTTTTTTTATCTACATGTATCTAGACGAAATATATAAAACAGGAAAGACAGCAGATTATAAAATATATAGAAACATAAAAAAACTTACAAATTTGTAGGGACCGACGTCGATCAGTTGTTATGTAAAGTACTAGAAAGAGAACAAAAAACAAATGTTCTTTAGTAATTATTTGAATAACACAGTTCAATTCCTCGATGATGGTGAATATTTAAGGCGGACGAATCACTGGAAATATAGATGACTTGGACTTAAGAATACAACTCAGGATTCTTCAGGAAATTCAGATGACTTGGTGACATTCAATTTTTTTATATGACAGCAAAAGTGTCACGTCCAGTGTGTTGACGTCCGACTTCTTCGAAAACTAACTGCAAGTACCGACGCTATGTGCTGGTGCGCACAAAGAAACTAAAAACTGTTGTAAGATGTGGATGCATGTAAAAGGAGTAGGTGTGTGTGTTTTGAATATTATCAAGGTCACTTGCACTTTCAACAGGCAGCGTTCGTATGGCCTGCAATCAAGGCCATATTGTTCTTATATTTCGTCGCAAATCTTTAGGGTACTAAAAATATACTTGTAAAATATATGTTGAGGATAAAATATTGACCTAAAGTAACAATATATATATATATATATATATATATATACTAGCAGTATAGACCGGCGTTGCTCCGGTGTAATGAAAGCTTTAAAACTAATCCATGGTCCTGGACCTCAGACTCAGCCTAAAGAATATTTGTGTGAAGTTTGGTGAGAATCGGATAAATATTGTGGATTTGTATAAAGGACATACAGACAGATAAACAGACACACACACACAAACACCTTGCCTTATATATATATATAAATATATATATATATATTATCTATTTTCTGCACTATTGTAAGAACCGCAGCCTTGAAACTTCTGAATATTGTTTCTTATGTCTTTTTCTATGAGTGTATCAAATTTGATTAAAATCGGACCTCTCGTTCTATACCCGATATTTTCGATTATCGATTTTCAATATTTATCGCGGGTACCTCGACACAAAGCCTAGCTAAGAACACTTGCAGACGCTTATTGTACAACTGTGTAAATTTTCAAGAAAATCGGTTCAGCCGTTTCGGAGTCTATAGGTAACGGACACACACACAGACACACACACGCACAGACAAAGCTCCATTTATAAATAAGTTTAGATATTGTGTATTTAGGCAGCAAATTTTCTTTTGGACATGTCAGATTAAATAAATTGCAAACATTGTGTCTGCTTATTTTTAATAAAACTGTTCATACTCACGGATAATTTTTCGCGTATTATAATTGAAAGATGTCAGAAATGAGCTGTAACGTTGACAGATGTTATTATCATTCATTTTTCAATGTACCCAAGTACTTTTAATCATTTTCCGAGATCATCATCAGGGGTGTGAGTTATAGTAACGAAAGATAACCGCAGTCTGCATTGCTAAAATTTACTGGCAATTTCTTTATATATATATATATATATATATATATATATATATATATAGCAAGATAGACTTGACCCTAGGCACAGTTGCTATTCCAAGGTACTTATATTATGCATTTTCACAAACTAATCACCCGATGAGAAGCGCACATGGCAACTTCGAAACGCGAAAATTTTTGTGTAGTGAAACTATGAATTTATGAACCATTGTAACAACCATTACAATATAATGCTCTATGTTGTATCGAGCACTCTTTAAAAAAGTAAACGTTTCAATCCAAAACGGAAACGTAGGAAGGTAAATCCCAAGAACCTGATCCTAATTAATATTAAAAGGTTTAATATTAAAAAATGATACAGGAGGAGAGTTCAATGTAATTAAAATTACAGAGCTAATATAAAGTAAAAAAATTTTTCAATATTCAAAAATGTTGAATGAACATTTCGACATAAAATCCTAAGATTTTACATCTCCTCAGCAACCGTATTTCAAAATGGAAATAAAAATAAGAATAAAAAGAGAGAAAAAAATAAAAATAAAAAAACACCGTTAAGATTTGAGAAATTTATGTCACAAAAACTTTCGGAAGTAATTCATGTCTAATTTTAGATTTTAACTTTTAGATAGAGTTGTAAGTGAAGAAATGGAAAATTATGTAAAATCTCTCTTATGGATTTTATGTCGAAATGTTCATTCAACATTTTTGAATATTGAAAACTTATTTTACGAATCACCCTAATTTTTTTCATTCTTTCATTGATGAAACTGCAATAAAGGTAATTATCAACTATTTATAAATTCATTTGATGCACATGTTATTGTGCAGTATTAACAAAAGAAACATTCTGTTTCAATTTATAATTATTCACTTGGCAATAAATATTAAAAATACTATGAAATACGTAGCGACAGTCTTTTTCATGGCTGAACACAACCATTAGATTCATTTCCTGATTATAATATTCTGTTAAATTTAGCAATAAATTTTCACATTGAGTTCTCCATGGAGTCTGTCTCTATTGGAATTTATCTTACCAAATTGCAAGGATACTACTTTATATATATATATATATATATATATATATATATATATATATATATAAAGAGAGAAATTATAGGAGGATTTGAAAATAAGTAAGTAATTCATCGAGTTTCATTAGACTGTAACAGAATGCACAGACGGCCGTTTTGCTTTATATTTGGGACTCATCAACAGTGTGCATCTGCTATCAGGAATTGAAACTCAGCCAGTTACGTTATTAACAAACGTCATACCAACTGTACCACGGGTCCCGCTCGTTCATATATTCATTGGTGGAACCGATCCAAGTTCCTTTACCCATTAGACGGTGCCTCCCATAGCAACGACTACTTTTACCAAGCCACTCACTCCAGAGCATTATAAGCTGGTTCAAGCAACGATATACAAACATAAATTGTAGGAGGATTTGAAATAAGTAATTCATCGAGTTTTATTAGACCTCTACAGATATATATATATATATATATATATATATATATATATATATATATATATATATTCCAGTTAATGAGCTATATATATATATATATATATATATATATATATATATATATTGTGGGATTTTGTATTTTAGTTTGTCTGTATAATATATTAGGGTCGGTTGGGAATCGTGTGTGATAAAAAGAGCACCATAACAAAATTTGATCTGTTAGAAATTTTGAAATGACATAATGTACTGCATAGAATTTACATCGAATGCTTTAATAGGACTATATTAGAGAGCTTTGTGTCCATCTGAGCACAAGGTAGATAATAAATAAAGAGTCGGACGAGTCTAAGTTGTTGGCGTGATCACTAATGATGATGAAGTTATGCTTACATTCTTCTTCCTACAGAGCAGAGTTAACACAGATTACTACATTAAGTCCTTTGAGAATGTAGTGCTACCCTGAGTCAAGAGGGTGGCTGCTATATGTCTGGCTTCAAGACTCTACATCATGCCAAACAAATAAAAGAAACAACTCATTATTTTCAGACAATTCTTGCGACTGCATCACACAATACAGTTGGTCATCTAACTTCGCAGACACCAGCCCTCTTGATTATTTTGTGTGCGGCGTACAAAACTGCCTTTAACACCAAAAATGAACTGAAAGCAAGAATTATAGCAGCATCAATAACTTAAACAAGGAGAAAGTCTAGAAGAGATGCAGGAGATTCCAAAATCGTCTGAAGGCCGTGGCTGAGCACGATGGTGATTTTATTGAATAAACTTATTATTCCTTAAAATACCCGGTTTCACTCGGGTATTTTAAGGAATAATAAGAATAAAAAAACATTATGAATTTACAGAGCAAATACTTACACAACGTCCACCCTAGTCACATTTATAGATATAGATAACAATGTAGAATGTCTCTATTGGATTAGGCTGGGAGTGGGAGGGGCAACATATATAGATATAGATCACATAAACTAGGGTGATCGATTCTATATTATAATCAATACATAAACTGATCCCTGACTTTCTGGGGTAATATATATTTTTCTACTCCTAATTTTGGCTTTCTGAAAAATTTCAAGGTGTTGTTAGCGTTCAAATATTTTGATATCCATATGAGCGCAACTCCTGTCGCGCTAGACCGCAAAATGCAGACGCTAAGTCGAATCTATTAAACAAACAAACACTTACACAACTTTCAACCTCGTCACTTTTATAGATATAGATTAATTCTTTAGTGTTGCAAGATATCTTTGTGTACTGTTGGTAAATATATCTGCTAAATAAGATCATGAAAATGGTATCACTCGGAAAATGAGATGCAAGTAGTATTTTCATCATTTAGACAATTCATCATTCGCACCCTGTATATATGTTATGGTGAAACACACCTATTCTTCAGAGAATGGACTCTCCCTCCTATATTAATAAGAGTTAACAGGAATTTAACAGGAAGTTAACTCGAGAAGTTCTTGGGAAGTTCGTAGGAGTTCTAGCGAGTTCTTTAGAGTTCTATTGGAGTTCACGAGAACTACTAGGCAGTTGATATAAGTCGGCAGTTAGCCGAATACTAAGGTGTCTGCTTTCAGTGGAAGATAACATTTTGGGTGCGTTAAGTCGATTAGCAACCGACATAGCACGATTATAACTTTCAGTGCGAAAAACTACTCCACAACAATATATATATAATTATGAAAAACCACATATATATATATGCATGAAGAACAATTATTACTAGTTTTCACCCGTGAAAAATGGACCGCATAACTATTTGAATAAACTCATCATGCGATTTCTATAACAATAAAATGTCCGTAAAAATTCCCTTATCCTGTCGTTAAATATTTGAGAGCAACAATTTTAACAAAATATTGCAATAAAAATGATAATTATGAATACTTGTCGCTATTTTGAGAAGTGGGCAGAAATGAAAAGCTTTTCAATTAACAATTTTTTCCCATTTCATTGGAATAGTTGTTAAAGATTCTATTTTTCGTCTTTCAACGAGATGAAACCGGATTTGTCAATTATTTATGAAGTATTGACAGGGCGTAACGGTCGTGAAAACTAACGAAGGAAGGGATGAGCACTCTTATAATAGAATGATTATTATTATTACAACCATTTAAATTATAATATAAATAATCATTATGCAGAATAAACTCTAAAAATAAGCGTTAAAAGCACATGCAAATAACTTTTCGAAAATGACTCCCCTTGATCCTTAGTTTGGAAAATATCAGAAACAGAATCAAAATGGCGGTCATGAGGAAAAAGCTAAATGTGAAGACTAGCATAAGTACTTGGATTTGATAGAGGAAACGAAACTGGTTTGGCTATTTTATAATAAAAGGAGAATGAAGCTTTGGTTCGTAGATCCTACAAAAGATAAAGTTCCTGGCAAAAGGCCACCAAAAAGATGAAAAGAGCAAATCAGAAAGTTCACCGGCATATAATTTCTGATACTTGTAATAATTGGATTGAACAGGAATTAATGGAAATGTTGAATGAACAACAAATGAGAAATGATTTATTTGGGATTATGCAACTAAACGAATTTGAAGTTGAAATATCCTGAAACCAGATTATTATCATGAAGCATTTATTGACGTTTAGAGTAGATATCTTTCTCAAATAAATGGCTCTTTTGCTAAAGGCCTCTCTAAGTCAAGCAGTCCAGATTCCAAATGCTTATTTGCAACCAACTTGAAAGAGTTGCACAATCTTCAGAAGATTTTCTGTCGGAGCGAAATAGAAATACAAAAAGAAATTCTTTTCGTCGGCGATTGTTCTCTTTATTTGAAATATTGGTTAGGGAGAGAGAATGAATCATACACGACGCGCGTTTTGTATGACTACCTATAAACGCACAAAAGAACAGAGTGTCGTGACCCAGGGAAAGTCTCACTTTTCCTGACTCTTGTAGCTGCTTACACTAACTACTGTGGCGAGTAAATGCCTCCTTTTGATGGAAAACTTGAGCAACAAAATTATAAATGGTACTTAATCGTTGCGAGGTACCGTTTTAGTTGAGGTGAACAGTTTTATGATTTCAGAGAATTCATTATCATTGTATGTCTTCGGATTATTCTTCTCAAAACTTTTGGTGTTATCATACATTTTCGCTCAATCCATTCTATGGATTTATACAGGTAAACAATTTATACAGGTAAACAATCTCCTTGGCAAAAAAATAGAAATAAAAATAAAATAAAATAGAATTTGAGAATCTCTTTCGATGTTTTTTTTTTAAGTGAGCGGCCCTCTTTCCATGGAGATTGTATATTCGAAGAAACCCATAAAATACGTGATCTGGAACGTTGTAATAAAGAATAAATCTAGAATAACGAATTTAGTCGTCCTTAATAAATTGTGGAAGATAAGTAAATTGTTTTGTTTTTTTTAAGAGCTGGAAATATGGTGAACAGAAAACAACGCATGCGTCGCTGGAGTCACAACTCGATAGCGATTGTGTTAGTATATATTTTAGAATCACTGTCCTTAGGAGTAAGAAATTATCGCTTCTCTTCGGAAGATGGGTGTAAAATGTTGCCCCCTTTATCGAACATCCTTGCACAAACACTTTGGAATCCATAGAAAATTTTAAAACATAGAATGAATGTAAAAGATTACGCAAAAAAAGCTAACAAATGTGATTGTAAACAAATAAAAAGCCATTAGAGTTTCTTCTGCTCAAAACAAATTGTGAAAACTTCTAAATTGATTTTACGAAAATATGATGGAAATATAAGTGTTTGAGAGAAATACTGGGGTACATAAAATAAAGCCCTTGGTCCGTAAAACAATTGATAAACAAATATAAAATCGAGTGTACTTACAGAATACATCATCGTCATTTCCCCAGCAGACGTAGCTAAAATATATATTCGAATGAATAAATCTTCTTTATATTATAATTTCTTCACTCTCATCAAACAAAATGAGGCTGCGGAGACGTTTCTACAGCTTTTTAATCTATGCGCTGTTTTTCATCAGAACGTGGAAGATAACGGCTCTCCACAACTTCATATTCTTTGTAGCTCTTAGTAAGTTTTGCTTTTTCTACATGCTTCTACGTCCTGTTCTGCCATCTATTTAGTTAGGAATAACTAGCTGTTTTTCACTGTTCGCTTGCCTCTTATATGTCCTGCGAGTGTCAAACTCTCTAAACCTACTTTTTCAATGCCTCTCAAAGTTGTACAAGCGTTTTGATTCTGGCGACATGAGTCTTGAAGATAAGCCTGGTTCGGGACTGCCGTTAAAGTTGGATGATGGAGACTTGCAATCCGGGTAAGAAATTGCGCCTTCATCGATCACTGGAGAATTGGCTGATGAGCTTGAAGTTGGCAAATCGACAATTCACTGACATTTGAAGCAACTTGATTTTATTCAAAAAATCCGCACGAACTCACCGAAGCACAAGCCAAAAGATGAGTTGAAATTTGCCGTCAACTGCTCAGCAATCCATTGGACAGGCGTTTTTGGAAGCGCATTGTGAGATCTGACGAGAAATGGGTCTATCTGGTCCAGCACAATCGAGACAAGCGATGAGTTCAGAAAGGGCAAGGGACATCGTCGGTTCCAAAACAAGATCGATTCGGCAAGAAAGTCATGTTGTGAGTTTGGTGGAACTTTGAAGGAGTCGTGCATTTTGAGTTGGTTCCAAAAGGTCGTGCTCTCAGTGCCGAACTTTACTGTCAGCAACTTGAGCGGGTCTACGAAAAGTTTGATAAAAAGTACACAGCTCTGATCAACTGAAAGCGCGCTTTGATGCAGCAGAACAATGCGAAGCCACACACCGCCAGGAAGACCAAAAACAAGTTTGAAGAGCTGGACGGCGTTGAGGTATTGCCACATCCAGCCTACAATCCTGACTGTGCTCCATCAGATTACAGCCTTTTCCACTCAATGCAACAATTTCTGAAGGGCCGCCGATTCGACTCGTTTGATGAAGTCGAGGAAGCGTGTCAAGAGCAATAATTTCTCTTGAAATTGAAATTTTACTCGCTTTTTGCGAGGACAGACTGGGTTCTATAGCCTTGGTCGGCCACCAGTCTACCGCAGAAAGCAATGGCAACCTACTGCGGGATAATCTTCTACCCAGTCAGTCATCTCTCTCTCTGTCGAGACATGATCGCCCAAGCGTGTATCACGTATGGCACTCAACTGACTGACTAAATTGGTAAGAAACGCTTATAAACTTACAAGTGAGTTAGCTGGATGTAACCGTAAGTTCTGTGCTAATAAATACTTTTATCGCACTTCTCGCTTGTGGAACTCTCTTTCGCTTCCATGCTTTCTAACCCGATTCGATCTTCACAAATTTCAATGCAATGTCAATAGTTATCTGTTGTCATTATTTATTACTCTTCTTTTATTCTCGCTCATTAACACTGTTTCTGTCTTTTAATTCTTTCATGCCCAGTAACCGTTTGAATCTTACTGGTTTTACTGCCTTGCTTGGAGTCAATTCCATTAGAAATAAATACTGCAGGACAGTGTAGTCATCATCTGAAATGTCTGTAGTGTTTTAATTTATGTCAATGTGGTGTCCCCATACATTCAAACCGCCTCTACAGTGTGACTCTAAAAAATCTCAGTTTGACATTGTTCGGTAAATCAGATTTCCAGATAAAATCTATTTTATTTAAATTTGTTGTAAGCGCACACACACACACACACATGCACGCACACGCGCACACACATACAGACACATACACACACATACACACACGCACACACACGTACCCGCACACACACGCGCGCACACACATGCACACACACACGCACACAGGCATACACACACACACACGCACACACATACACACACGTATAGGTATATATAGTCAGATAGATAAATTGTTGCCTAAATTACGCAAGAATTAGAACAAGGCTGACATCTATAAAAGTATATATTTACCAAAATTACACAATCATATCTTGAAATACTAAATAATAAATTTCTTCAATAAAATCACCACTGGGTTCAAGACGACTTCGGAATCTCCTGTATCTCTTCTTGACGGTTTCCTTGTTTAAGTTGGTGAATGCTACCATAATCCTTACCATCAGTTCATCTTTTGTGTTAAAAGGTGTTTTGTTTTACTCTCTCTAAACGCATCCCACGCTTAACAATTAAAGAGGTTGCAATCTGGGAAGTTAGGTGGCCAGACGTAAGATGTGAAGTGGCTAGGTTTAAGGGGTGATGTGGAAATTGTCTCCGGTTTCTGTGTCATGGTGCCGAGTCATTTTGCCAGACATAGGGACTTCGAGGATACAAACACTTGACCAAGAGCAGCAATACTTTCTCAAAGCATTTCGTGTAAGCCTCCGTTTTGAGTTTGAGGCATGTGGGAAGATGAATGGAGGCATAACATAGCGATCACTAGTGATCACTTCAAACATCGTCGTAATAAGCATTAGACTCAACCAAATTTCCAACAAACAGCTTGCTGTTTTCAAAATTCTGACGCATATGGTGTTCTTTTTCTCACAGACAGTACACAGTTGACCCTACTATACTGTGCAGTAGACAAAATTTAGAATATATATGTACGAACCAATATATATATATATATATATATATATATATATATATATCCGCAGACAGACATGTTTCTCTGTATCACAGCTCATCAGTACGGTTAGACTCCGATTGCTTTTAACCCAGGATTGAAACCCGGCCGGGCGATTCTACCTCTGGAAGAAGGCAGACTTTTTAGCGCATACATTATCATTATACACGCCCAATAGTCAGTGTGCTCTAATTCATTACGAAATGAGCGATGCGTATATATATATATATATATATATATATATATATACCACGAATATTTTAAACTGGAAGATAAAATGTCGGGTTATACTGAGTTGACTTTGGTATTGTTAATTATACAACAATTTTACGTTTAAATCTGGATTTATATCCTGATAGATAGATCTAATAAAATTTAAAGATCATTTATAGATAAAAATTTAAAGATCATTTATAGATAAAAATAACAAACCACGTGTGATAATATTTTGAAAATCGAAAAACAAATCTAAACGCAAATTTACTTGAGATCTTTAAACATTTAAAAAAAAGAAATATTAAAAGTGTATATTGAAATGGGGATTGCTAAACATTGCATTCTAAAGTTGTTTAAAACGCACCTGCAGTTAATGGCACCCATGCCAACAAAAAGAGTTAATAGAATAAATAAATAAATAAAAAAAATCTGAACAAAATTTTCGAAGAATGTGTGTATTTACTTTAACTAATCAGAATGAAGTTCAACTTTTAAATTTGAAAATATAGCTCATATTTTGGGAGATATGGGTTTTTCCTTTCAAGCTATTGTGAAAGTATCAGCTAGATTCTAATCTGCTTTTTTCCTGGTGAGATGTATACATTATTATGACGAGGTTATTGTCTTAGGCTCCTGAGTATCTCAGCCATTTTAAAAAACAAAAAAGAAAGAAAGAAATCATCTTTATTTGTGAACTGACTTAAAAAGAACTTTTGGTATGATTAAACTAATTTTTAATTTCAGTTCAGCGTGTATTTTTCCATCAATGTTTCATATACTCTTAAATTGCATAACTTTTCATATTTATTAAGTTAATATTATGTTATAACACAAAACAAAGTACAGGATATATGCAAATCAATCGATATTCTTTGACGTTGGCGATTCCACCCCCAGGTACCGACAAATTTTGATCACGTTCAGCTCTGTCAGATTAAAAGTAATCCTAAATAATTTTATGTCTGATAGAAACATTCCTTCCCTCTTTCTAATCATTAGAGTTTTAATCCAAACGACCATATAGATCTAACTTTCTAATCCTTACATTTTCCGAGCCCATGATTTTAGATAGCAACTAATCACAAATTCTGAGTTTGTTTTCCTGACCTCGAATGCTTCCCCTGCCTAAAAGTTTCATTTTCAACTTCTTTTCATCTATCATTTTAGAGGTACATTCATATAATTAATCAACTTATTGATATAGTGAAATACTTTTAGGAATGTAGAAGCTAACTTACAATTATCTGTATCTTTAAAATTCCCCATAACAATATTTCTATATTAAGTAGCTTCCATTTTATTTTTGTGTATTGATATATTTTCTTTAAAAATTTACGAATATATACGTACATATATATATATATTCTAAACATATACTGTTAAATATAAGAGACAATGAATGTCAGTTATGTTTAATCATTAGCCGTTCTAAACATCGTATTTTGGCGTTAATTTCCGGTGAAAATAAAGACAAAAATTCTCCAACATTTCGATAATTTTTTATTAAGTTGGTTCTAAGCTTTTGGCTCACATGAGGCATCTTCAGAGAGGTTACAGTGACGTTAACATAAAAACATTCACCATCAAAGACGATTTTATCTTGTGCTGACATAAGACGTGGCTAAGCAACGTAACAGTTACCTAATAGCAAACGTAGCTCGTATATATATATTTAAATGCAATGTAATGTTTTATGACCAGATTTAAACGTAATTTTATTAAGTGTGGGTTGCTTTGATTTAATGTAGATGGCGTCCAATATCGGAAAGTACTTTTTATTGTGTGTATGTGTAAGGATTATTGTATTGTTGACGAAAATCTGACATTACTTACATGGCTATGCTTTTCTAAAAAATGTTGTTTAATTGTACTCTGATCATAAAGGTGGCAGTAAGGTATACATGAGAGCGTGGTTGTAGTAAAACCAATATATGTGGTGGGTTTATTATTAGTACCAGAGATACGGGCATGTTGGTGAATTTTTGTCTTTATTTTTACCTGAAATTAAAGCCAAAATACAATGTTTAGAACAGCTCATGATTAAACATAACAGACATTCATTGTCTCTTATATTTAACAGTATATGTTGAGCTGCTGCCTCGATATACTAAATATATATATATATATATATATATATATATATATATATATATGTGTGTGTGTGTGTGTGTACAAATTCTCTTTTTAGACACCCTCCAATGCAATGTTTCTTTTTTCTGTACCTCTCATTTTATCCCAGTAGTAGAATTTAAAGTAATTTTATCCCTACAATAGTAAGACGATATTATTTTAAACAGAATTTTTTAAAAATTTTGGCAGAGCCTAATATTACATCATGTTAAATTTTTCTCTATTTCCCTTTTCCCTTTTATCTTTCTCCTTTTCTGTTTTCCTTTTATCTATCTATCCCTTTTATCCCACTCTCTTTAGCTGGCGTTTCTTTTGACGGCTGTCTGGCGTGATTTTTTCACCGTTCTTTCACCCATCTCTTCTTTTATTTTTTCTCTGTCTACCCGTTTTTTCCTCTTTCCCTTTATTTTTTTTTCTCTTTCGCCCACTTACTTTCCTCCAACACGCATAATTTTTTATTTCTTAACATTGATGCAATCTAAATGTTATTTTCAATGATCGAGTCTTGAATCCTTCTCGCCATCTTTCTTTTATTTTATTTTCTCCTTCTTCCTTATCAATGTCAAGACGACACCATTCTGACATAATCTAATTTCATTTTAAACATCCATGCCATTATTCTTTCTTATTTCATGTAAACTTCCGGGTCTGAGTTTCATTTTAAGTAAGTTCAGGTAAATGACTTTTGCCTTGTATTTGCATAATAAATGTATTTTCCCGTTGAAGAAGTGAGGTTTTCCTCTCTGAATTTCTCCTACGGCAAATTTAATTTTGGGGGTTTTATTTGAATATTTATATATATCACTCTTTCAGTAAAAAATGAATTTGATCACTCTAGCTATTGGGCGCGTAATATGATATGATATGCGCTAAAAAGACTGCCTTCCTCCACCGAACGCCCCGTGGCCCAGGGGTAGAGTCGCCGACTGACGCCAATACGGCCGAGTTTCGAGCCTGGGTTGTGTAGCAATCGGAGTCTAACCGTACTGATGAGCTGCGAAACAGATCTGTCTGCGGATGACTATATATATATATATATATATATATATATATATATATATATATTGGTTTTACGACAACCACGCTCTCCCGTAGACTTACCTGTCACCTTTCTGATCAGAGTTCAATTAAACAACATTTCTTTGAAAAACATGTAGTTAAAATCAGACAGATACAATAATACTCACTAATACACAGAGTAAAAAGAACCTTTCAGATATTAAAGGCCATCTATATTAAATTAAAACAAACCACACTTAAGAAAATCACGTTTATATCTGGTCATAACACATTACATTGAATTTAAATATATAGTTCTGTTAACATTTCGGGCACACGCGCGGTGTAATGTCTTAGAAGCGCATTACAGATTTACGAGCTACGTTTGCTATTGGGTGACTCATTTCGTTACATAGCAATGTGTGATGTCAATACAAGATAAAATCGTCTTGGATGTTTTTATGTTAACGTCCCTATAACCTCTCTGAGGATGGCTTATGTAAGTCGAAAGCTTAGAACCAACTTAAAAAAAATTATCGAAATGTTGGAGAATTTTTGTCTTTATTTTCACCGGAAATTAAAGCCAAAATACGATGTTTAGAACAGCACATGATTAAACATAATAGACATTCATTGTCTCTGATATTTAACATATATCTTTAGAAAAAAATATAAAATGGAAAAATATAAAGAATGTATATGATAGAAGAAAAATAAAGAAAGAGAAATAAAACCAGAACTACTCAAGTTTCAACCTCGAACTGAAGTCTCGTCATGCCAGCTTTATTTTTGCTTTATATAGCCCGTGGTACAGGCCTTAAATAAAGAGAATTCGTTGATTTTTCTTTTGCATCCGGGATTTATGTTAGATATTGTATACTTTTTAGTGTGTAAACATTTAGTTATAACTTCACCTCTCTTACATAATAGGGAATCAGGATATTAACTTTTTCTCCTGGCATAGTTTACAAACTCATCCACCCACTGTGTCATTCTTAATCTCTTAATCCTCCTCACTGTAGAGCATATTATATTTGACTGAAAGATATTTTCATTTTTGACAGGACAATGTTACGTTATTACAATATCTTCTCAACTTGAATAATATATGTACAAGTATATCTCCTTTGAACGCGACCTTCATCGAACCAATGAAATTGATATATATATATATATATATATATATATATATATATATAATAATAAAATCGACTCTGTACGTATCCAAATCTTAAAATCTTACACAAGTAATTTTTAAGGACCACGAATAACCGGCAGAATCTAAGTCCGTTATTGTCCGCCGCTATAAAGCTTTGGACAATGAAGGGGAAAAAAAAAGAAAACTGTGGAGCACCGACAATACATACAGTACTTCACAGCAAAGAAAAAAAACCCTCAAACGGAACGAACCACAAAGAAAGAAAAGTGCTCGATACAAAACTAACCAAAAAGGATTAGCCAAGAAAGGCAGTGACGTAGAGCAAAAACACACGAGAAAAAATCGCAAGATCGCCAAGACCTACCGCGGTTTCGCACAACGGCTCGTCAGGGCAAAGGCAGACCAAGGACTAATCAAATAAATAGACACCTATCTATTTATTTGATTAGTCCTTGGTCTGCCTTTGCCCTGACGAGCCGTTGTGCGAAACCGCGGTAGGTCTTGGCGATCTTGCGATTTTTTCTCGTGTATATATATATATATATATATAATTGAGAAATAGATACACTATTTCACACTATAATGTAATGGTGAATAAATTATGACTGCTTAAACACTCGCATATTTACCTTCCCGGTTACATAAGTAGTTTGAGCTGAGGTTAAAGGTGATGAAGTACATAGAATACATCTTCCGAAACAACTATACACTCTTTAGAAGTTAATAAAACTTTCAATCTAATCAATCGTATGATAATGAAATATCTACAAATTATAATATTTCGAATAAATCGTGATCTCAGAATGATAAGAATACAAACTTTAGTGATTTCTGGCGAGGCTATGATTATTTAGCCAGATCTTTTCTTTGCACGCTATTACCTTTAATCTCATTTAAAATTACAAACCCTGGAGAAATTTTTGATAGTGCTTCAACAGCAACACAGAACACCAAAGACATGATTGCGAGAATAAGGAATATTTTTATGAGGGAAATGAAAGATGAGAGGTATTCGAAGCGTTTCAACTTTGCAAACATTTTGCATGACAAAATCCTGATGTTCTTTGTATCTTAAAGAATATTAATGGAATCTCGCACCCAAACAAGTGACTGCTATTTACGTGCATTCCCATAAAGACATCAAACGCCTTCAAAATGATCGTGTGTGCATTACGCATGCGTGGCTGATTCAAGCGAATTAACTATTCGTGTATTCCAAATGAACTTGGACAAATGGATGGGAGGCCGGATATAAATTTAGACGCTGCATCTTTTTTTTAAAATAGGGAACTGCATAATGGTAGTTATTATGAGAAACGAAGATGGAGTTTTGAAAAAATGAGTAACGAATACAAATTATGAATACATTATTATTGGGTACAAATGTTGGATCATTTAAATTGATTCGTATAAGAGAAAGTTCGACAAGAAAGAGAATAATAAGAATTTAGAAGGGCGGGTGAAGTCGAATAAAACGAAAACATATGCATGTAAAAGCAATCAAAGAATCATTTTTTGGAGAAAAATAACAGCTTAATGAATAAAAGAGAAAATTCCAGTAAAAAGGAGGTTTGAGAAGAGAAAGAAAGGAATGGTTCGTTTTATGATTGGGATAGTCATGCAATTTTCATAAAAATTTCGTGGACTGAATTTTAGAAGTTTAAGTCATGCAAACGAGTTCTACATTTTTTTTACAGTGATGTAAACATTATATGAGGCTCATGATCCACTCAAGGTAGAGGGTTACAGAGTAATACACTCCGTTTCCGTGAAGATAACGAGTGACTTTAGACATGAACATATTAAGATTATGGTGATTGGGGAAGAATCAGCTTCTGAGTTGATTCCACAAATGATTGATTTGTGAGAATAAACTACCCACGTGGAACTTACATCTCACCAATGAAATGCGGTGGGTTGTTAGCTACAATGAGCGTGGTATGGTGGGTCTTTACCGTGAAAGTTAGAACTGGTGGAACTAAGGAAGGTCATTTGCTTAAAGTATCTTTATGGAAATAACGTTAGAGCTGCGAGAAGCAGGCAACGTCTGTGAAACAAGGGGTTGTTTACGGATGCATAACTCTAAAATTAGATGATCAGAACCTTGCAGTTGATCACTTCTCTGATTTAGTGGGAACAAATTAATGAGGAGAAATAACTTAATATTTTTCAGTCACTCAAAATTCAACCTAGTATCATTTTTATCACCTTTCACGTCTGTGTTCCCTTCATGTCCTGTGAACAGCCTCACGTTAAATGTGGTTCCATGCGTTCAACGTCGATTAAAACTTAAATCTATTACACAACCCAAGTCGGAACATTATACAGTACCATGTCAAAGTTTACAACACATTACAAAAATTTTTCTTTACGTATTTCTCAAACAGATTAATGAAACTTTTCCTTGTAATAATACATATTTTGAAGCCTTTAGTTAAACTGTAACACTATTTTTGGCATGGAAGCGGAGAGGAAGAAACTATATTAGTTGTATTATTTATTGTTTCAGATCAAACGGAAAAAAATGTGTTCGTTCGTATAATTAATTTTTATAAATCAAAAAGAACCAACTGGAAAAATTTGTTTTGTTCCAATATGAACAGAGGAAATAAAATATTTCTGTCCCGATATAAGCAGAGAAAAAAGAAGTGAAATTGCAACCAAAAAGCTGAAATATGAACTAATTCATTGCAGGTGTGAGTGTTACCAGACAGCCAGGTCAGATGAGGTCAGCAGAAGCAGCCTGGCTGACGAAGGGTGTAAAACTGATAAAGAGAATTTTATTGACCCAGACGTGGTTTTGGGTTATCGAAAATGACTCTCACAAAATAAAGGGAATATTTGAAAAGTGCAAAGGTTCGATTGTGAAATGGTTAAATTAAAATTTCTCTGAGAAAGTAGTTGTAAGCATAGAGGCTAGATTTGTTGACGTCAAGGAATAAAGACGGAAAGAAGTGATGTCATAGAAATAGTAACGCTTCATTGTTAAAACCAAGGAAAAGAAGTAACTCCGCCCCAAAAGTGAGGCCAGAGTGATTTCACCGGCCACAGGGGCCAGAGACTACATTTCCATGAACAACCCAGTGTTCGTCATTCCCCACACCAGTAAAGTAGGGACAAGCACAAAAAAAGAGCCCAGGGGGCTAGATACCAGTTGTTGCGCTGATCTAAGACAGGAAACACGACTTACAGCCGCTGCCAACATTACCCACCACACACAAAGTCCATCCTTCGGCAGTTTCCGTAAAGCTTCGGTGTGAAGCGATCAAAGACATTTTGAATCGCCACAAACTTGAAACTCAGATTAGAGTGAAGGGATATTGCCAACCAGAGACACGAATTAATGATAAGAAGAAAAATCCTTTGCAAATTACTACTAGAGAAATTGATCGAAAATTCCATTTCGTTATTGGCTTGATAGGAACATGTCTTGGGAAGAAGATTGGCGATTGTTTACTCTATTTTCTTTTTGTATATAAAGACTTTTTTCTAAAAATGTTTCAGGCGTCAATCTAATTATTTTTGGTGCCATTTTGTTAGCCCAATTGTGTGCGCGCATCCAGCCTTGGTTGGGGTTGACGGAGAGACATCTAGCGGGAAATCCACGGGACTTCCTTGATATCAAATTCACAACGTGGGCAAGGGAGACCACCGTTGAAAGAGTCGACTTGAAGACCAGCTACTGAATCCACGCCATCAACGACCAGCTGCGGGGGCGTCACATCTGGTGCTGAGACCAGGATTCGAACCAGATTAAAAAACACAATAAATACAAATATCTTCCTTAACAAAAAACCAGTGCAAAAATTTACAATACATTTATTAAATCATCTATTGATATTTCGTAGCGTAACTCTTATTGCTAATTACAGCATGTAGGTGTTTAGAGTCGTCCGCAACAAATTACTAGCGTGTATCCTGGTTAATATTTTACCATTCTTTACGAAATATTTCTTTAGTTCATGCAGGTTTTGCGGGTTCCGTCTTCGAATTCCCAGTTTCAGCTCTCTCAATAAATTTACAAACGGAATGTGATCTGGAGATTGACTTTGATTTTTTAGAACGTCTATTCTATTTGAATTTAAACCAAGGTTTTGTAAGCTTTGCTGTATGTCCAGCAAATGAGCACTTTGACTGAATTTAATCTTCAAATTATCCCTATAATATGCTCTATTCACCACCCACGTCTATTATTTCAATATTCCCTAAACGTTGGGCACTAAAGCAACCCCCGATCATGATTGATCCACCCCCAGATTTTACTGCTGCGATAGCATTCTTCAGTGAATATTCAGTACGAGCAGAAAACGTTTAACTAATATATATGTATTAGAAATACACACACAAAAAAAATTTGTAATGTGTCGCAAACTTTTTCATGGAACTCTGCATATGATCTATTGCTCTAGAAAGTATCTAGACCAGTGCTTCTCAAACTGATATGTTGGACCAGTAGTTTTTTTTAACATGCAAGCAAAGCAAAGCAAGCCAATCCAGATGAGTAAGAGTGGGGGACTGTGAATCCCGGATTTTTTTTCTAGATATGTACTATTTCAGGGAGATTTTGAGACTATCTGTAATAAACATGAGGACATGATATCTTGTTCATTCTAAGGGCAGTCATCATTGACGTAACAAGTCTTCCCGGTGTGCCATTGACCGGTACCATATTTTTGCTATATGTATATATATAGCTACTGGTTCTGAGGGTATGTATTCTTAAAAATCCAGAAAAAATATTTAAAGTTAATATTAATAATTCGTAAGCAATTTGAATTTAATAGAAGGCATTAATCTTCTAAAAACAGACAAACAGTAAAACAAAATATTTATTTTAATTAATTAAGATGTATTTAAAATATCCATACGACTAAACATTTTTTTCTTTTCTGTAAAATCGCTGCGTACCGGCAGACGATGGTTCGCGTACCGCCGCCGGTACGCGTACTACACTTTGAGTAGCACTGTTCTAGACCATGCACTATATTTACAAGAGTCACATGGGAGCAAACAATAAAGTATTGTTTCCGTCTCTATTCTGAAACTTCTTTCCAGTCGTCTTAAAGTTTAACATACAGAGTGTCCAGAAGTCGCGTTTATTTTTTCTGTTTTAGACTTGATCTGATATGGGTGAGAAACTAACAGTACAAGAAAGAGTTAAATTGGATTTTATGTTTGGAAGAGATGGAGCAAAATACCGCTCTGTAACTCAAGAATTCATCCGCAATCATTCTGAGCTAGAAAAACCATTGAGCCGTACCATTGTCTGTCGTTTGGGAAACTGGATCAATTGGTGACCGTGAGACATGTGTTCGACAAAAGAGTACAATTGAAGAAACATCTACCATGATTCCGGCGAATGTTGCTAGAAGCCCCGTGAAAACAGTAAAGAAAATAAGCCAGGAGCTAACGATTAGCAAATCATCAGTACATTGTATTCGTAAAACTCAGAAATTTCATCCGTACAAAGTGCATCTGTTATGATTATTATCAATGAAATTTATATTCATATATATTTTTATAAAAATATGGATGGTGCGCAACTTCTGGGGCACACTATATATTTCGTAATATTGTAATGGCAAAGTTTTGTTTACTCTGCAGTTTCTTTATTCACAGACCCAGCCTTGCAGGCTATCGCTATTCTATCGATATTTGCATGGGTATTTTTCATATAAGTTCCTTTATTAATCCCACCAGTTCCGAACTTTATATCAAGCAGACACTACGTTACTGCTACTGTGACAGAACACCCTTATTTCCTCTGTCTTTTATATAAGGTTTGTGTCTAGTAATACTTTTTTCTTTTCGAGTATTAAGATTCATTGGGATTTGTATTTAAGGGCAGGGTCTCCAAGTCCTACCCTTGTTATTTAACCCATAACTGGAGGGAAGAGACGGATTAATACTTTTCTCAAGGGTACCAGTGCTTAAGTGAATGCAGTGTATTCAACTGGAATTCGAACTCAGCTTACCGATTTCTCTTTCCGAGCCGATATCCACTGCACTACAACGCACATCCGTCACTAAAAGTTTACAGCACCTGGTATTCCCAAGCGGTCACCCATCTAAGTACTGACCAAGCTCAACATTGCTTAACTTCGGTGATCGAGCGATACCCGGTGTTTTCAACGTGATAGGTTGTTAACCTGTTTGTATAGTACCGGTAAAAAACCGTTAATACGCCAACAACGAAACAGTCTTAACGGTGGTCTTTCCTCTCTATATGCGCCCCCCTCCCGTGATGACAACAATGCCTACCCTTTGTGGTCATTTGCCGGGATGATTCCGAGTAGTCATGAGTCTGTCCTCGCATTTGTGGGGATAGTGGTCTTGGTGACTGTGTTATCTTGTGCTGCACCTTAGAATCCGTCTCGCTGGGAGGTGGATGACCGGATCTTGGTTTTCTTCTACCTCCATATGTGATCTGTGGTCGTTGGCTATAATCCGCCGCAGCTACCGCTATCATTTCAGGTGTGTAACTCAGAGGTTCTCTGTCGATTGAACTCGGCCTCTGTGTGGGTTGTGGTGTGGTTGTTCGGGTGAACAGTCTGGTGTATCTACAACTGGTGGAATCTTCCAGAGGAACTGGCGGTCAAGTAGTGTAACCCTGCCACTACCGTCCAACCTTATTCGGTATTTCCTGTTGCGCATAATTTCGACAATCCTCCCTGTTTTCGTTCACCGCCGTGGATATGGTTCCTTCTGATTTTGTAACCGTGCCGATTTGCTAAACTGAAGTTCACAGAGTGGGCGGCTGTGCGTGTTATATTGTTTCTGCTTCAACAGGTGTCTTTTCGCCATCGCCCTTTCTCTCAACTCCTTTGTCCTCCTCCAACGTTTATGGATCTGGTGGTTCTCGAGAAATATGGAAAGTTGATCTTTTATTACTCGACTGCATAACATTTCCGCTGGTGACAAGCCAAAATCCTGATGTATTTCTATACATCGTCATAGCTCATGCCACCTTATCGTGGCGTAGATGACCATAACCATCGACGCAGTCCATCAGCGTTCTTTTGGCTGCTTTTATGGCCGGTTTGGCTAGGCCGTTGTTCTGTGGATAATTCGCGGATGATATGCATTTATTTACGCCCCAATTTTTCAGGAATGATTTGTATCCCTGTGAGTCAATATTGTTTTTCTATCTGACCCTGTTTCCGGTGCACCGTATGTGCAGAACAAATTACTTAACGCATTGCATATTGCTATAGCGGAGCTTAATTTATCTAGCCGGTGTACCGATCTGCGTACACCATATAAGTTTTCCCATGCAGATCAAATAGGTCTGTGACTATTTTCTGGAATTGGAATTCTGGGTTCGAATGTGGCGTTTGGAGTTCTCTGGGCTGGGACAGGGCAATAATCTCTGGCACTGTGTATTCGTCTGTTGGGAGACTGGCGTCTTAACCGGGTCAAAATAACTAAGTTAAGTTGTCACTTCTCCCTATTCAAGCCACAACAAATATCGTATGTGAGTCGAGTTTTTAATTATGCAAGTTTATGTTTCAAAAACAAATTATGATCTTTCGATCAGATTTTGAAGAGGGAATCAGAAAGACAGAATTTCAGCATCCAATTTTTTCCAATTATTTTCTCCCTTTACAATAGCTAACCAAGATAGGTTGTTAAAGATTAAAAGACAATGTTTATGGGAATATGGTGGTAAAATAACGTTTGACTCTAGACTTGAAGAATTCAAGAAACACATCTTTAAGAATCGGTTCACAAAGCAGCGGTTCGTAGGAGCTGCTCAAGTAAAACTTACATCTTATGAATGGAATATGCAAGAAATGAAGATGGTTTGCTACAATGTGCCTGGCATGGCGGATTTTGATTGTGAAAGCTAGAAGTGGGTGAAACTAAGGAATGTAATTGTCTGGGCACTACTGGGCACCACTGCATGGAAACAGAGATAGAGCAGCGAGAGAGAGAGAGAGAGAGAGAGAGAGAGAGAGTTGCGTAGTTTCGTCTCAGGAGGAGGTGTTGTAGGAGGGAAATAATCTAAACTTATTTATAAGTGAAACTTTGTCTGCGTTTGTGTGTGTGTGTGTGTGTGTGTGTGTGTGTGTGTGTGTATCCGTTACCTTTAGACTCCGAAACCGCTCAACCGATCTCCTTGGAAATTTACACAGTTGTACTATAAGCATCTGCGAGTGTTCGTAGCTAGGTTTTGTGTCGAGGTATCCCCGATAAATATCGAAAATCGATAATCGAAAAAATCGGGTTATAGAAGGAGTGGTCCGATTATAATCAAATTTGATACACTCATAGACAAAGACATATGAAACGATATTCAGAAGTTTCAAGGTTGCAGTTCTTACAATAGTGCAGAAAATTTGATATCGATACCAGGAAATCAAAATTTGACTTACATCCATTCATTTTTCTTTCAGTCTACGGTTTCGCATTAATTGGAAACAACTATTGCTTTTTAGTCTTTCGTGCCAACATCCAAAGAGTCTGAGCTTCAGGACCATGGATTACTTTTAAAGCTTTCATTACGCCCGAGCAACGCCGGGCTATACTGCTAGTTGTCTATATTTATAGTCCCATTTCGAAAATAACCCTGGATAGAATACAGACAGCATACAAAAAGAATTGCTTGGTACAGAAGTGAAGACATTTTAGCTTTGTATCATTAACCATTATATATGTATACCACAATAACTGGCAGCAGATTTGATTTTCAAGATTGGAAACTTCTTCACGTAAAATATTACAATTCTGCCATTCGTCTAATAGGATTACTTTATTATTTTCCGTTTGCAAATTAATCTCTTGCCGTTCGATGAAAAGAGGAAAACAAGAATAAACAACAAAGTGATTTGGTACAAATTAATAAACGTTTTATTTTTATTAGTTTATCTGGGCTGTCAACATGTGAGGAAAATATTTCGGTTTTCTATAATCTATAACTGAAATTCCAGCGCAAAGTTATTAGCCATTGATAACTGAATTACAGATAACTTAAGACATAAATAAATTAGGATGCTTTGTTCGCTAAAATTCGTAACTGAAAATTCTATTCCATGTTGTCGTATCCTCTGATAACAGTGTTAAAGAAAAATGCAGCCAATTCCGGGTAAACTAAAGGAAATACACGCAAAACCTTAAACCCTGAACAATTTAACAATTCTTCTTCTTCTTTATGTGCCGTGTTCTTTCAGGACGTAGGTAATCATGGCCTTCCACTTACCCTGTACTTGTCCTTCTTGATATTTCTTCTTTTGATATCTCTTCAAAACCTCGCTCTGCTATTCATTTGCTCAAGCCCACCAAATATGTCTGGCGCTATTTACCCCATCTCACGTTCCCTCTATATGTCCTGTGAATATCAGATTCTCCAAACCATTCTTCATCGTTTCGTGTCCCAGGAACCTCAGCTGTCTCTTCCTGATATAACGTATAATTTGATTTTTTTCCAACACTTCGACGTTACTCGCTGGGTCCGTTTATTGCATGCTTCTGTAGAACCACATTTCTGCTGCCTCTCCTCCGTTCTTGAGGAGATCAGCCACATTTGGTACTATAGAGAAGGGCAGATATCACATAGCAGTCCATCACTTTTTTTTTATTCCAAGGAGTTTTTTCTTGTCTCTCAATATTCTGATTAGCGTTTGAAATGCGTCCTTGGACATGTCAGTGCATATCTGGAGATCAGTGTCACGCGTTCCATCCTCTGTTAGAACGTTTTCCAGGTATTTATATTTATTTACTCGTTTTATTTTAGATTCTCTACATGTAGTTGGAATTTTTGGGGGTCTTCTTTTTGCTGATAACTATATATTCAGCTTTCTTGACGTTTCTGTTCAGTCCTTTCTTCTCGTTTTCTCTACCTTTTGTAGAAGATCCTGCATTTTCCTTTCGTGTCTGCTATCAGTACTGTGTCATCATTATATTGCTGAGATTGTGACCGTGAATAATGAACTCTGTTAATGACTCTATCTCTCTTAGGATTGTTTTGCTGTATAGGTTAAATACATCTGGATGAGAAAACTCATCCTTGTCTTATGCACCTTTCTATTTTTTGTATATTTGCAAGCGGTTTTCTGTCAATATAGATTCTTAATTATCCTAATGTCTTTCCTGAAAATGTCGCGGTTGCCGAGCTTCTTCAACAAGTCTTTTTGGTTTGCTATTTTACAACAGTATAAAAGCCAAAAAATACTCCGAAAAGAAGAGTGGACAGAAACGTCGGCCTAAGAAACGCTGAAGTCGGGATGGTGAGGTTAACATCAATCATCTGAAGTATATTGATTCTGAAAAAAATATCTATGCATAGATATTTTGCCCAGTGTTTTCAACTTTCAGTTCTTTTCTTAAGTCAAACAAGATTTTTTTTTTTTGCAAAAAGTGATCTTTATTATTACAGAATGTAATTTGTTTAGAATAATTGTTAATATTCGATGCGTCATTGAACGGAATAAGATCCTGGTTTTCTTATTACGAATTATTTCCCATTCTTCTTGGCAGTAATCCCAAATATCGTTGTGATTATGTAATTGTCGCTGGAGTACTCGTTTCATCAATTTCCATCACAATGGTTTAATTGAAGTCGCGTTGCTGGCTAATATTTCAAAATTAATAATCTTCTTCTGCAAAAAACCTTTTTGTTGCACGTGAAGTGTAAAAAGGAGCGCTGCCATTCTGAAATAAATTACCGCCAAAGATTAAAAAAATATGTATTTCATATTTTCTTTTATTATTTATTGCCAAGTGGATAATTCTAAATGAAAATAGAATGTTTTTTTGTTGTTATTACTTAGCAAAACTTTACAAGGCAGCCAGGAAGCCTTTGCTTCGGACAGCCAATAAGAAAAAGAGACTAGCATGGAGAAGAGAGTACAAAAACTGGACACCAGAACAGTGTATTTGATGCACATGTTATTGTGCAGTATTAACAAAAGAACCATTCTATTTTCACTTAGAATAATCCACTTGGCAGTAACTACTAAAAATAGTATAAAATACATCATTTCCTTTAAAAAACCTGGGGTGGCCTAATAATTATGGCCGATAAAGTATGTCTCTATCTTTGTAGTCTTGTAAAAAGTTATCGTTTAGTAAACTAATATAATCTTCACTGTTTACGTTTTTATCAACTGTTTCTTTTATTGCAACCACACATAAATACGTCATCCAACTGTCTATGTCGTCTATTTTGCATTGTTTTTTTTTCTCTTAACAATTGTCTTGCATTAGAATGTGAGTCTGTTTTGCATTAATCACTAAAAATTACTTTTTAACACTTTCCAACACTCCATGTTAGACGTCCTTTCGATCTTTTCAATTTTATACTAAATTGTTTTTTTAAAAATCATATAGCCCCAAGGAAGTCATTTTACTGCCACTGTTGTGCAGGGGCTTATATAGGAGGAAAGTTATAAGAAAGAGTGAATCAAATCACTCAAAGCCGTGTTTTTGGGGAGTCTTTGTTTGCAAATTTCATTCGTGTAAAATCTTCCCTACAATAAAAAAAGAAGCAGATGATGGTTCGCCTGAAAATAGACCTAAACCTCCGATTTACTATGAAATAACGTGTCTGCCTAAATCTTTTCTGATATTTGCTCTATTTGCATTTATATACATATATGTTTAGAGCTCCTTAGAGAGTTATCCTGCCACTGTATGTACAGGATACTCCTTTGAATTCTTCTATATCTACACCGCATGCTGATATATATATATATATATATATAGTGCTCAGCAGATCTTAATTATTTTTTCTGATGTCTTAATGTGAGATGATAAATAGTAGTTACATCAATATATATGTGGTCGTCATTTTGGACGACTTGTTGATATAAGTTTTTTGCCGTCATTTTTGACGGCTCGGACGTATTCGTTAAAATAATAATTCACAAAAATAAATTAAAAAATATTCTGAAGCGGACATTATTTTCGGAAAACCCAAATACTTCAATTTTAATTAAATTGAAGCACACATTCAAGGTGTAACATTTTCTTTTGTCAGTGAATCAGCCTATACCATCTTAAATCGATCCTTAATTTAATATATTTTGTTCGCAATTTCTCCAACTGACCTGAACATTAGCAACGAACATATTTAACCATTGGCGAGTGACACGGTCTTTATGTCCGCAAGAAATTTCCTTTGCACATCAATATAAATATGAAGAGATGGCAAAAGTATTTGGAGTTTTAAATATATATGCTTTAAAGTTGTTACAAAATTATTACAATAAAAAATGATATGATAAAATTTGTTATTTTTACACGGAAATATCTCCCTATTGAAGATAGACCATGCTTAGACGTCGACGGTGTGCCTATATACGCATGATGCATGATAATGTCATGATTCTATAAAATTTTTTGGTGATCCAAGCTATCCTGAAAGGTTTCGGAAGCTGCTGAACATGTTCTGCTATACGACGAGTTTTAAGTCATAGTATAAAGATACTTGACCCGAGTGTACGCACTTCGGATACTAGGATGTGCATTGTAGTGCAATAGATATCGACTCGAAACGTCAAACCAGGGAGCAGAGTTCGAATTCCAGTTGAATTCCTTGCATTCACTTACTCACACTAATTGGGTTCTATAGCCTTGGTCGGCAACTAGTCTACCACAGAAAGCAATGGCAACCTACTGCGGGATAATCTTCTGCCAGTCAGTCATGTCACTTTCGAGACATGATCGGCCAAAGCGTGTATCACGTATGGCACTTAACTGACTGATGATATAATAATTGAAAACATGATTAAGGCTTATACTGGGCATAAATTAGGGTATCAATTTTATATTGTTATGAAGTAATAAACTGATCCCCCGTCTAATTAATATTTAATAATATAATACATCTCTTCCCCCTCTAGCTATGAGTCAAATAAGAAGACAGATTGTGTTCTATAGCTTTAGATGGGAACCAGTCTATCGCAGAAAGCAATTGCAACCTACTGCGGGATATTCTTCTGCCCAGTCAGTCATGTCTCTTTCGAGACAGGATCTTCCAAAGCGTGTATCACGTATGCCACTTTACTTACTGACGATATAATAGTTGAAAACTTGATTAAGGCTAATACTGTTCATGAAGTGGGAGCTTAATCTTTTATTGTTATGAAGTAATAAACTGATCCCCAACTAATTACTATTTAATAATATGATACATCTCATCCCTCTCTAGCTATGAGTCAAATAATAGGACATATTGGGTTCTATAGCCTTGGATGACAACCAGTCTACCACAGAAAGCAATGGCAACCTGCTGCGGGATAATCTTCTGCCCAGTTAGTCATGTCTCCTTCGAGACATGATCGCCCAAAGCGTGTATCACGTATGGCACTTAATTGACCGATAACGGAAGTGGACAAGAAAGAACGCAGAAGAATTAAATGTCTGAAAGTATCAGTGCGTATGCTAAGTTATGAGGATCTCCTTAGAAGGCCTAGCATGGAAATAATACAATATGAGAGCCTCTCATAAAAAATCAAATCAAATCATCTTCTTTTCTCGCACTTCCTGCCAGTGGAACTCTCTTCCATATACTTGCTTTCCTGACAGCTACAACCTCCAGGAATTTAAATGCAATGCCAATACCAATCTCTTATCCACTTGACTCCAGTTCTTTTTACATCACACTGTGTATCTTGTTCTTTTTATTTATCTCTACCTTCGCAACTGTCATTACACATATATTCCAATCCTTCTCTTGCCCTTTCTCTGACACCCCCTGTAACTGGTTCGTCTTTTTCTTCACTCTCCTCTTGTCTAACTTTTACTTTTATGTAGACCCTTGCGAATCGGTGGCTGTACCGCCTTGCTTGGAGATGAAACGATTAAAAAAATAATAATGATATACTACCATAGTCTATAATCAATATCAATAAAAACTCCTGCTTACTGGTGGATTACTGATTCTTGTAATCACAATCCCCTAAGCAGGTACGATCGTAAGGTCACTTCACAACAGAATACGCATGGATGGGGAAAAGATTCAATCGTTTATTGCCGGTTTTCGAGCTAATAAACCTGACGGAGCCCATCCCTCTCTAGACCACGGCTAAAGTACTTCATTTTGAAGTTTGACTTTAGTCACGGACACGTAGCTTTTGATTAATTCAATGTCGCTAGATAGCTAATAACCATACATGAAGGTTCATTTTCTTCTTGACGGAAAATACACTCCTCGCCAGAAAAGGCTAATTGAAATATCTAAGTGGTCGATGGCTTACGTATGAACCATAGCACTTGCAGAGTGACCCGACCTAACATGTAATCAGCTTCACAGATAATATCAAAGGCAAATTAGTTTTTGATAAAACTCGGTATATATTCAACACTTCTGACAAAACTACTATTGATTATTTTTTCGTCTGCTTCGAAACAGTTTTAGTTTAAAGTTTAAAATTAAATAAACTTTTATAAAAGAAATGGTAAATATTTTTAAGAAAGCAACATAGAATTAACTTGCGTCATTGTGATGCATAATGAATTTTTTACCAGGTTTTTATTTTTTTGAGTTTAAAGCAACTTCAACAACATGGATTAATTGTATCTATTTATGAAATTTTATAAATGTCGATTTCTCTATGCTTGAGAATTTCTTCTATTGTTAAAAATAAAAATGTAATTTATTTCCAAAAAGGTATCTGTACTGTCTTATCGACAGATTGAAAATGAAAAAAATATCCTAACAATCACTAAACGCAGGCAAATTACGTCAGTTGTTCATTATCAGAAAGACAAAAAAACTGCGATATTTAAATATATAGGTCTTGCGATTATATTTCTACCTAGTCTTTTTTATATGATGCAGTTGGTGTGTGGCACAAACAGAGAGAGTTATTCTAGATTACTAAGTGTTATTTTTTAACTATTTTTCTCGTCTGGGTTGCTTACACGTTTATCATAAGTACCTCAGTGTGAACGCATATTTGTTTTGTGTAATCAAAGTACAAGCATTCGGAACGAAGGATTTGCCAGTTAATAAAAGAACTGTGAGCAAAGACGTATATGAAACAAAAAAAATTTAATAGATCCGTAGGTATGTATAATTGCGAAGTTCTTTTCCTCTTAACCTATACAGGAAGCCCACTCAAACACCCGCCGCATAGCAGGAGATTAATTCATTTGTTTGCTTTAAATAAATAATCGACCCTTCACTGTGTTTCCAATTACTGAGCTCATTTTCCAGACGATGAAGGAATAAAAGAAAACACCCATGAGTGCTCCCCATTATCAGACAATTTGAATATTCGAGATAATGATTTTAGCATGGCTAAAAGAAACAAAACTGTCTGTCATCATAATCTCTCTTTATTATCAAATAATTTTCGGGCGTTAAGAAATGATACCTGACACTTTTTTACAACATAAATGGGTATAACTTTTCTTACTTGATTTAGGTGTTTCGGTCTTCATCTATACGGGGTTAGGAAGAAGGGTTTTTACAATTTATGCGGGGCTCATTAAATTTTAACCATTGACCAAAGCGTACGCCCCCGTGTCCATACGTCAGCCAATTGAAGTTGTATCGCATTCTAGGGGGGATAGAAAAAACCTGAAATGGAGTCATAAAAACACACCATGACCTGCCTTAGGTCTTCCCGCAGACTTGGTTGGTAGTGCGACCATAGTAGAAATAGAAATATGATGAAAAATGAAATAATAATAATAGCATACTGAAACTCAATAGCTATAAAGTTTAGGTGTTAAAACACCATCACCATGCAGTAAAATGTGTTTAACTTATTTGGTAATATATACAGATAAAAGCATTAAAAGAAAAAAATTTTTAAAAATGTTCTTCTTCAGGTGAAATGTTTAAATTAAACTGTTATAAAATAAAATAAATGTTATAAAATAAAATCTCATGATAAAATATTATGCTTTTATAAACCGTGGTAATAACAATATCTATCTATATATCTATCTATCTATCTATCTATCTATCTATCTATCTATCTATCTATCATCAAAACTATTCAGTCTATTATATCTATCTATCTATCTATCTATCTATCTATCTATTTATCTATCTATCTATCTATCTATCTATCACAAGCTATTCAGTCTATTCGTATCTATCTATCTATCTATTTATCGATCTATCTATCTATCTATCTCAGTCTATTCATATCTATCTTAATCTGTTCATGCAAAATCTATCTATCTATCTATCTATCTATCTATCTATCTATCTATCTATCTATCTATCAAGCTATTCAGTCTATTCGTATCTATCTATAACAATCTATTCAGTCTATTCGTATCTATCTATCTATCTATCTATCTATCTATCTATCTATCTATCTATCTATCTATCTATCTATCTATCTATCTCAGTACATTAATATCTATCTTAATCTGTTCATACAAAATCTATCTATCTTTTTAATCTATCTATCTATCTATCTATCTATCTATCTATCTATCTATCTATCTCAGTCTATTCTTATCTATCTTAATCTGTTCATACAAAATCTATCTATCTATCTATCTATCTATCTATCTATCTATCTAAGCCTATTCATATCTATCTTAATCTGTTCATACAAAATCTATCTATCTATCTATCTATCTATCTATCTATCTATCTATCTATCTATCTATAACACGAGTATTAAAACGAGAGGCTATTTTCCGGGAAATCTTGTGGTTTTGCAGTTTATTCTTAGTTAATTCCGTTTTTCTATTTGAAATTCAGATTCCTCCATAATTTTGCTTGAATAAATTGTTTTCTATCGGGTCATAAGTTAATCCAACCGAGAACCTTTTTAGATAACCCCGTATAGATAAAGACACAAACACCTAAATCAAGTGGGAAAAGTTATCCCCAGCGTCGTGTATCATTTCTTAACTCTGCGAGGATAATTTGATAATGAACAGAGAATATGATAACGGTTTTGTTTCTTTTAGCCATGTTAAAATCATTGTCTCAAATATTCAAATTCTCTGATCATGAGGAGCGCTCATGGGTATTTTCTTTTATCCCCACCTCGTCTGGAAAATGAGCTCAGTAAATAGAAGCACAGTGCGGGGTTGATTATTTATTTCCAGCAAACAAATGAATTAATCCCCTGCTGAGCGACAGGTGTTCGAGTGGGCTTCCTGTATAGGTTTAGAGGAAAAGAGCTTCGCAATTATACATACCTACGAATCTATTAAATTTGTTTTGCTTTATACACGCCTTTGCTCACAGACTTTTATTTAATAGCGAATTCTTCGTTCCATGAAGTATGTTATGTGTTGCTTTCCTTTGTCTCTCCTCCCCTCTATCTCTTTCTTGAGTATCAGGTTCTCCAAGCCCTCCTTTCTCATTACATGTCCAAAAAAAACTTAATCTATCTTTTTCTGATGTTAAGTATCTGTTTCCTTCTTGCTTCCATTCTCCTTTAAAACTACGTCGTTGCTCACGTGTTCCTTCCATGGTATTCTCAGTTTCCTTCTGTAAAACTATATTTCCGTTGCATTCGATGTCATATTGAAAGACCGATATCACATAAGAATCCATTACTTTCTTTATTTCCAGCGAAACTTTCTTCTCTCTTAATACTTTACTCGGCTTCTATATTTTATTTCTTTTATTTTTTTTACATCAATTATATATATGTATATATAATTGGGACGTTAGCATCCCTGTAGGTCCAAAAAATATAAACCTACAAAGGGCGAAAGAACTCTCAAAGAGTCAACGGCCAGCTAACTAGAGGTGATGTCTCAATAAACCATCGTGGAGAAGGCAACGGAATACCACTACACTATCTACCCCCGCTCAATCTTGGAATGTATCTACGTATTGCATTTTCTGACTTCTGTTAAAACACTTCCCAGGTTTTTAAATTTCTGCACCTGTTTTATTGTAGTCCCCTAACTTGTAAATGACATTTTGCGCACTGCTTTTTACTGAATACGATGCACTCAGTTTTCTTCTAATTTATATGTAGTCCTTTCCTTCCGCTTTCTTTAACTACTTTCTGTAAGAAGTCTTGTATTTTCTTTTCTGTATCTGCTATCAGCACTGTATCATCTGATTATCTTATTTGTTCAGATTGCAGCCTCCAATGATGAATCCCGGTAGGACTTCTACAGCTCTCACAAGTGTCTCGCTGTAAAGGTTGAATAGATCTGGTGAGAAGACAAATCCTTAATAATTAATAATTGTTATCCCACTCAATCTCCGCTCTAACATCCATCTGCTCAACTCTATCAAGTATTCCTTGCGTTGCTTTCTCGTGTCTTTCCTCATAATTATCCGTCTCGTGAACATCAGGTTCTCCAAGCCCTCCTTCCTTAGTAAACATTCGCTGTTTTTTTGGTGATGTTAATTATCAGTTTTCTTCTCGTGTCCATTCTCTCCAAAACCTCGTCGTTGCTCACAGGTTCCGTCCGTGGCATCCTCAGTATCCTTCTGTAGAATCATATTTCGGATGTTTTGAAGTCCTTCCATCATCTTTGATGAGATTGTCCAGCATTCACTGCCATATTGATCAACAGAAATCACAAAACAATCCAGTACTTTTTTGCTTACAGAGAAGTTTTCCTGTCTCTTAATGTTCTACTTAGCTTCTGAAATGCATTCTTGGTCATGTCAGTACGCCTTCGGATCTCCGTATCGAAATTTCCGACTTCTGTTAGAACACTTCCCAGGTATTTAAATTTCTGAACTTGTTTGATGTTAGTACCCTCATCTTGCAATTGGTATTTTAGGCTCCTCTTTTTATTGATACATTCAGTTTTTTAAGTTTAAATGTAGTCTTTTCTTTCCGCTTTCTTTAACTAATTTTGTAGGAGGTATTGCATTTTCTTTTCTGTATCTGCTATCAGCACTGTATCATCTGCCTCTCTTATTTTGCAGCTTCCAATGACGAATCCCGACAGAACTTCTAGAGCTCTCAAAATTGTTTCGATGTACAGGTTGAATAGACCAGGTGAGACGACACGTCCTTGTCTTACAGCCCTTTCTATTTTGTGCACCGCCTGTACTCTTTTCTTATCTGTATACAGGCAGTTTGCTACCAGTACAAGTTCTTAGTTACTCTAAGTTCTTTCTCAAATATGTCACGATTGCTGAGCGTCTGTATCAGGTCTTTGTCCTTTACCTTTTTGAATCTATTTGCAGATGCAACACAGGTACACGTCTTTCTGCATTTCTACTGCCCTTTTAAATAGCATTCAAAGCATAAATATAGCGTTCTTTTGCTGGAGTTTTGTCAAAACCGCACTGTTCATGTACTATTTTCGGTATGATACTACTGAGCGATAGATTTATCAGAATGCAGATGATGAGCTTTGTTAAGTGACTCATTAAAGTGATCGTTCGGTGAAGTTCACATGCATTGGTAGCTGGCTTCTCAGGCAGTACTATGAAAATCGGATTTTGCCGCTGTTTTATATATAATTTATAACTTCTGTGATTTTGTCTGCATTTAAATCAGTTAAGGCTGCAAACATCTCTATTACAATGCCGTTTGGTCCGGCTGCTTTGTTTCTATTCAGTTTAGCCAGTGCAGCTTCCACTTCAGATTTTAATATTTCTGGTCTGTCGGTATTTCCGTGTATTCTCGGTTGCTCTCTCTCTTGTCATAGAAGAGATCTCCTGTATATTATTCCCACCGCTGAAGTACTTCCTCCTTCTTTAATATGAGTGTGCTACGCTTAGATTTTATGCATCCCGTTGAGGAGCATCTTTTTTGACCCGTCAGTTCCCTTATTTTTTTGCAGGTCTTAATCTCTTTATTTCTGTGCATTTATCAGTGGGCTATTCTTAATTCGTGTGTCTGCATTTGTTCTATTCTTATTTCGTGTGTCTGCATTTGCTTCTATTATTATTTCGTGTGTCTGCATTTGTTATATTCTTATTTCGTGTGTCTGAAGTTCATTCTATTCTTATTTCGTGTGTCAATGTTCAAAGAGTCTGAGCTTCAGGACCATGGATTAGTTTTAAAGCTTTCATTACAACCGAGCAACGCCGGGCTATACTGCTAGTAAACAGTACTTTCAGACATGCATTGGTCATTCAATGAGCAGTATTTATTCTTTCAGCAGCTGCAATTATTTTAAAGTGTTAGTATTATTATTAGTCGGCTGACTGATATTATTCAGTGTGGGATGATATCATGTTGTGAAAAATACTTGTCTATTTTCTTAACGCAACTATATGTGACTTTACCATTGTTTTTGTTGAAAATGTTTTTAGTGTAGGTGAATGGTAGAAATGTTTTTGAATTAAAACTTAGGAAGAATTTACCAGTGTTTGTTTGAGCATTAATGCTAAAGAGTGTATGAAGCCAAATGATTTTACGCTTACATAATTCCTGCTTACTTCTGACTACCTTGTTTATACGGAATATTCTAAACTTGTATTGAGTTTATTTTTTCTAAAGCATTAATGTATTTAATTTTTGAATTGTCAAAAACCTCCTTATTGCAATAGTTTGTACTCAAACGAAATTGGATTAATTTGTGTAGGTTATTGATGATTCTATAGGGATAATCTGATTCTATAGGGATAATCTGATTCTATAGGGATAATCTGATTCTATAGGGATAATCTGATTCCATATTGATGTAGTTATGATTATGTGAGTTCTTAGTGTACGGTTTCTATATAACAGGGGGCAGGTGAAAGATAACATCTAAAAAAAATACGGATTTAACGCTAGAAATGGTAGTTATATTAAAAATGTTATCTGTTAAAAAATGATTAGCTCATTTTTAAGTTTGTCCGTATTTTGTGGACTAGTTTCGGGAAATTTCGGTATTACATAAATTGAAAATGTTTCTTGGATTCTACAGCAAAAAACGTCCGATCAAATCACAAGTCTCAACAAAAGCATACGTTCCAATAGAAATGCAGAAATCAGGAATTTTGTTTTAGTTCTCAAGCATTCATCATAAAATAAAATAGATTTTTAGGCTTGTTTAATGAAGTCGATGTCATGGTCGCTGATGAGGCAGTAATTTTAACCAAATTTAAGATACGCATAGGAGGTTTTTTTCTTTTTCAGATATTGTTGAATAAAGGTCACAAATATCAAACTTGATGAAAGTGCAATCGATTTTTTATATTTTTGAGAACCAATCAAACTCCTTAGCTGTGTTCTTCTATTAGATCATAACTAAGGTATTCTTAGTGAACGTGGAATCTCTTTCAAGTATAATTTAGCTAATTCTACTTATGTAGATTTTAGAATGGTTTAGTAATCTATATAATGGGTCGTTTGTAAATTTCTGTTTCTGATCTTTGATTGTGATAAACTCTTGTTCCTTATCTAAAATTGGGACCCTGTTATATATTTTAAGGACCTGATTAATTTTTCTTTCTTCACTGTTTATATTGCTTTAACAGTTACTAGTAGCTTTTTTGTAGTTTTTGCTAATTTCACGTAAAATGGCTTTGTGATACGATTCTGCACAAATCATATAATGCTGGCTTGTCTAGTTTGATTTAAAAATAATTTTAACTGATTTTTCTAACTTTCATATGCACATCCTCATTGTTTTTTGTAGATTGTTGGTGATATTTCGGAATTTAATTTTGTTAATTATAGTAAACAAGTCATTTGCAAATTTTAATAGTGCTCGTCAGGTGATGGGGCTTTTTTGAGATTTAAATCCATTAAAATCATTATTATCAAGGATTGAGGATGAAAGGATCCTTGTTATTTTTGAAGAAGTAGAGTTTCCATCTCATCCTGTTTTGTCTTTCACGCAGAAATTGATGGTCCTATTTTGCCCATTTTTACGTTTGATGATTCTTAGGATCTTTTCGTATTTTTCATTCTAACAATGAAACCGTACAGATAGCTTTTTACAAATCAATTACATCTTTATTTTTCACAATGGAAGAAATTCTCAAACATAGAAGAAATCTAATTTATAAAATCTCATAAATAGATTCAATTAATCGGTGTTGTTGAATTAGCTTTAAACTTAAAAATAAAACCATTCTAAAAAATTCATTATACATTGCAATGATGCAAGTTAATTCTATGTTACTTTCTTATAAATATTTACAAGTTCTTTTACAAAAGTTTATTTTTTCTATTGAACTTTAAGCCTTAGAATAAAACTGTTTTGAAAATAAATGGAAAATAACCAACAGCCATAGTTAGAAGTGTTGAATATACACTACCGGCCATAATTATTATTCTTTTAAAAAAGAAATGCTCTTTTGTTATTATTACTTTGCAAAACTTTACAAGGCAGCCAGGAAACCTTTGCTTCGGTCTGTAAATAAGAAAAAGAGACTGGCATGGGGAAGAGATCACAAAAACTGGACACCAGAACAGTTCATTTGATGCACATATTATAGTGCAGTATTAAAAAATACCATTTCATTTCCATTTAGAATTATCCACATGGCAATAAATACTAAAAACTGTATGAAACTGGAGCGGCCTAATAATTATGGCAGGTACTGTATATTGAGTTTAATCCAAATTATCTGTTTTCCTTCAGTATTAAATAAAAAGCTGATTTCATATAATGTCTGATCACTCCACGTGTTCTACGTGTCATATGTAATCCATCGACCAGAAAGCTATTTCAATCATTAGCCTTTTCAGACGCGGAGGGTATCCTCTGTCTAAATGTAGATGAACCTTCTTGCATAGCCAGAAGCTATCTAGCAACATGATTTAGACTGGACTACCTATGCAGCCGGTGCTGTGATGATAGGATATTTCTAATCTGAAGTCACCAACCAGGGCAGATAGTTCCCTTGAAGGAATCAAAGGCTACGTGTCCGTGACCAAAGTGAACCTTCTAGATTAAGTGAATTGGCTGTGGTCTGAACTGGAGAGGGATGGACAGCGCTAGTTTTATTTACTCAAAACTCACCGTACAGGAATGCATTTTTCTCTGGTTTTTCAGTCATGATGTATGAAGGCCAAGTATTCTGTTGTGAATGACCTGACGATCACCCCTGCACACGGAACTTATTATATGAATCAGTGACCCCACCTCATGAGAGGCATTGTTCATATTGATATTGATTATAGATTATGGTCGTATATTATTATTGTTAATATTGTCATTAGTGGTACTGGTTGAGTTTCAGTTTGAGTTTTGTTTAACGGCATATCAAACTCTGGGTTATTTAATGCCAAAAAGGTAGGGTTTAAAGGTATTTTGTTTTAATGTTTGGTTATAATGAGAAGGTTGATTTTGTAAAACTTTAGTGAATTTTTTTGTTTTTAATTTTTTTATATTTTAAAATCCTGAAAATGTCTTCTAGTTTTGTATTAAAAAATGTTTTGCCGAGAATAATTTTTTTTCCTTCAAAATATGTTATGGTAATCATTTTTTCTTCAAAAATGTATTGTTGGTAATATTTTTCCTTCAAAAATGTTTATTGTTCTATAAAAGTCTACCTTTATGTACATATTTCTATAAAAGTAGATTTTTATACTTTCATAAGGTTTTTACTCCAGTTTGGTGGTTAACTATTTGTCCATAGCAGGGACCCTAACAGGTGCTACCAATCCGGGTGAAAGTGGACCTGGGAACAACAGCAATTAAGAGGTAGTTTCATGCTCACAATCAGAGGCCTTGCTGCCGGAAAGTGGTACTGGTATCAGTCAGTTAAATGTCATAAGTGATACACACTTGGGTGATCGTATGTCGAAAGAAGCATAACTAACTGAGTAGAAGATTTAGAGGTAGATTGATAATCAGCTATATATATATATATATATATGCAAATAAATACGCAGCAGTCTCAATTATCATAGAGATGATAGTTAATTTTATATCAACATTTGTCAGTATTGAACTGAAAACATTATAACTTCTTTAACTTGAACACTATAATATATAAGATACGTTTACTTTGGGGCATGGGTTCAAGCCTGATAATAATGTTTTTCAAACTGCTGTCAGCATCAGCAGAGCGGAGGGCTCTACATGTTATCGATTAATTGAGCGCTAGTTTTCTGACGTTCCCGAGTGGTTATAATAGATTTTGGAGCCTAAGGCGGTAGATGACATCCAGCTGCAATTGGCAATGAATTTCTGAAAACACGAGTCTAACAAAACACATAATCAAATTATCAGAGAGATGTCTCCGATGATGGATGTCAGCATTTCAACAATATCGAACCATCTCAAAAAATTGACAAAGGAAAGAAACTCGATGAATTGGTTTCGCATTGAGTCAGTGAATCTCAGTGTGTTTAACATTGTGAAGTGTGTTCTATTCTATATCTGCTAAATTCGAACCATTTTTTCTAATTCCTTTTTTGTAAATCCTTTTTCCGAATCTCCTTTTTTCTAGTGAGTTGTGATGAGAAATGGACCGTTTATGACAATTGTAAACCATCAACTGATTGGTTTAACCATACGAAAACATTCAAACAATTTCCTTAAACGAAAATTGCACTAGCAAAAATTATAGTCATTGGCTTGTTCACCTTTGACGTTAACCATTAAAACTATCAGTAATTTAAACAAAGCGCCACTGCCGAAATTTATTGTCAGTCAGTCAGTTAAGTGCCATACGTGATACACGCTTGGGCGATCATGTCTCGAAAGAGACATGACTGACTGGGCAGAAGATTATCCCGCAGTAGGTTGCCATTACTTTCTGCGTTAGACTGGTTGCCGACCAGAGCTATAGAACCCAATCTGTCCTGCTATTTAACCCATAACTGGAAGGTAGAGACGGATTAATACCTTTACCAAGGGTATTTGCGCGTAAGTGAATACAATAGATTCAACTGGAATTCGATCTCGGCTCCCCGGTTTCTCGTTCCGAGCCGATATCCACTGTACCACAACGCGCATATTGTCAGTAACTGAATGAAATGCACATTCTATTAAGCAAAATGCAACAGGTACTGGGTCATCAAGGAGGTCCAATTCTGCTTCATGACATTGCTCGGTCACATGTTGCCAGGATTAAACTTCAGGATAACACTGCAGAAGCTCAATGATTTGGGAAATGGGTTTTTATTTTCCTGATCACTCGTTCACTGACCACTTTCAGAAAATCCATTGCAAAGAAGATGTATAATCTACAATAAAATATTTCGTGTGTGTCGGAGGAGGTAATTGAATGCCAAAGTAAAATAAAAATATATACATGACACACTTAATTCTTTAAAAGTTCATCCTCAGGCTAATTAATGCTTTTACTGTTTGGGTCGTATCTGTTTACACAAATAAATATCTGCTATGATTATGCATCGAGCGAAACGCTGAATATATTTTTTATAACAAAAATTGTTTAGTCGGAAGAAGTCCTTGTGGAAATCGAAGCACGAGACATAAAATTATTTTTCTATTTTGGCATTCAACTTCGCACCATTTTATTGGGATATAGACTTTATATATATGTGGAGAGAAAGTTATAGAAAGAGCAAATTTATACAGAAAGTGTCTTCTTTTCTATTTCTGACAGCATTTGTTGCAAATAGACATTAAGTTAATTTAATGAGGATGCTTTGAATAATAAGTGCGTTTGTTGCGACAACGTGGTCTCCATTAGCGTTGATGTTTGACTAAAAACTCCTAATTATCGATGAAAATTTATTTTAAACCATCATCAGTGTGGGAAACACATTTCGGAGTGTGTTGAATTGTAGATGAGGTACTGGGGCGAACGTACGTAATACGTACAGACTTACATTTTCGGAAACGTTGTTATAGGATGACAGCTCTCTTGCGCCGCCCGCCAATTATATTAAGATTTATATTACTTTTAATTTGCATTGTCTCTCGGTAGATTTGTGTCTGTTTAATTCATCATTGAAAATAACATTTCCCTATATTGAGAGTGGAAAACGAAATTTTTACAGACACGCACTGATAACTGTACATTCTGATACACACAACAACGCGAGTTTACTACATAGAGGGTGCGATGGGTAAATTGTCGCCATTTTATATATCTAGTTTCGAGCATGCTCGGAGCTTGATTTTGTTTTGTTGGCTGCATAGTATAGTACAGTCAGTTGGGCACTGTCTGTGATGCAATTCTCTCCGCCAGAAATTTGGAAACGGCATGCTGTGCTTCTTAGAATTCGTACCCAAAACTTCAGTTCAAACATTTCAAATTGTCTGGGTGCAGAAGATTCGGAAAGGGTTGGATGTGTCTGATTGCGAGTAAGAAGATTACATTTAATCTTTATTTAAAAAAAATATGATGTAAATTTTTGTAACTTTTTATAATATTTATACATTACACCCTAACCTTTATTCGATAAAGATTTAATTGTTAACCATGCAGTAGTTTTTAAGTAATACACATATTTATGTCTTTGTTGTTTCCGTTCCTTATAGTATGGCTGCTACCTGCTACTGTATATAACAAACCCTACTAGAATTTGATCTCGGATCACCGATTTCTAATTCCAACCGTCATTTATTACACCCGCACATCTAAGCTTACAGAACCTGAACAGTCACCCGTCTAGCTATTGAATAAGCTCAATCTTGCTTAACTTCGATGATGAGACCAGAAACGGTGTTTCAGCATGATATTGTTGTAAGCCAATTTCATTTCCAAGAACTTTTTTTTAATAATCATATCGCCCTAAGCAAGGCATTTTACTGCCACTGTTTTGCAGGGGGTTACATAGGAAGAAAGATATGAGAAAGAGTGACAAGTTATAGGTGGTGTCAGGAAGTGGTAAAGAGAAGGATGACTGTCCATAAAGTGAGGGATCAGTTTATACATTGATTGTAATATAGAATTGATTTCCCACTTTATATCCACATTATAATAGTATATAATGTTTTTTATAATCATATCGCCCCAAGCAAGGCATTTTACTGCCACTGTTTTGCAGGGGGTTACATAGGATGAATGTTATGAGAAAGAGTGACGAGCTATAGGTGGTGTCAGGAAGTGGTTAAGAGAAGAATGAGTGGCCATAAAGTGAGGGATCAGGGGGTTACATAGAAGGAATGTTATGAGAAAGAGTGGCGGTTATAGTGGTTGTCAGGAAGAGAGTATGAGAAGGAAGAGAATACTGATGAGTGGGTTGGACGGAGAAAAAAGCATGAGGGATGGGATGCAAATTAGTGAGACAGAAGGTGACTCCTGACTTTTCATTTGAATTCTTGAAGATTGTAGCTGTCGGCAAAGCAAGTAAATGGAAGGGAATTCCACAGGCAAGAAGTGCGAGAAAAGAAGCTGATGGAGTATAATATGCGTTTACAATTTTTTGATTTCACAGCAAAAGGGTGGGACCTAGTTGCTAATCTTGTGGCTCGAGTAAATTCATATATAGGGGTCACCAGAGAGCTAAGTTCATCGGAGCGGAAGCTGTGAAAGTATTTGTAGAAGAGACACAGTGGAGCCACAATGCGTCGGTGAGAAAGTGACTGTATCTGAACTGCCAAGTCGGGATCTATCACATTACAGATTCTCCGTTGGATTTTGTCAAGGACACCCAGGTGGATAGCAGGAGCACCCTACAAGATATGGCAGTAATATTCAATCCACGGGCAAATGGTAGATTTGTATACGTGCAAGATTGTTTCGAACGGGAAAAAACTTCCTGGCCCAACACAGAGAACCGATTTTCATAGCAGCGGATTTAGCTATGGATTCTATATAGTTATTCCACTTAAGTTCTGATGTGAGAGTTAATCCGAGGAGGCACATTGTTTTACTTTAATGTTTAGATCTGCTGCTTCGATGGAGCTACTTCCAGGAGGATGATTACCCAATCTTCATCTCTTTGTCTATGATTTACTGATATATTTCCGACATATCTTCGTACCGAAATCTATATTACTCTTTTTTTTGAATGGTCCATGGATCTATATTGATATTTGAAAAATATAAAAAAGGAAAATAATGCTACCGTTCTCTCAGCAAAACTTGTTCTAATTTCTGACCAGCAACCGTTCTTTTTTTTCTGATTTTCAAGTTATTCCTGTTGTACTTCTTCTTCTTCTATGTGCTCTATCCTTTAGGGCGTAGGCGATCATGGCTTTCCACGTCTCCCTATCCCTGGTGGCTCTTAGCACACATTCTCCTGTGACACCATGAAACTCTCGTTCCATCATCCTTCTGATTAGGTTCTTCAAATATGTTATCCGTTGCTTTCCCCTGTCTCTTTTTCCCTCTATCTGGCCTATCAGGTTCTCCAAGCCCTCCTTCATCACTGCATGTCCGAGAAACTTCAGCTGTCTCTTCCTAATGCTCAGTATTAATTTCCTTTTTGTTTCCATCATTTCTAGGACCTCATCATTGGTAACGTGCTCGATCCATGATATTCACAGCATCTTTCTGTAGAACCACATTTCAGATGCTTCAAGTTTTTCCCTCATCTTTGATGATATTGTTCAGCATTTACTGCCATATTGAAAAACTGACAATACATAGCAATCCAGTACTCTCCTTTTTGTTTTTAGCGAAATTATCATGTTTCTTAATACTTTACTTAACTTCTGGAATGCTTCCTTCGCCATGCCAATTCGCCTTTAGATCTCTGTATCGCACTTTCCGTCTTCTGGTATAACACTTCGCACGTATTTAACTTTTTGTACCTGCTTGATTCTAGTATCCCCGACTCATATTTTTCATATGGGGCTGCCCTTTTTGCTGATGACCATGCATTCAGTTTTCTTGCCGTTTATTTGTAGTACTTTCTTGTCACTCTCTTCAGCTACCTTCTGTAGGAGGTCTTGTTGTTTCCTTCCTGAAATTAAAAAAAAATTATTCACGTTTTCGCCATGACATATCTTCAGGTTTATCATACAGCTTTCTGCTCCAACGTAGTTGTAGTTGTTACTGTTGTGGTCACGAGATCAAGGTTTTTGCTTTTGTTACTGTGTAGATATAGCCGCTTTGCTAACAGTGTGCACGACATAAACACGGGAGATGTGAGAAATATATTCACATAGCTTAGCGCTTAAGCAGTGAAAGGAAATTATCAAACATAACAAGACATACCTGGTATAGAAAAAACAATTTATTTGTCTTGCAAAAATATGCTGAATTTTGCTGCTACTGTGTAGCTTGGTATAGTCTCTTTTCTCTGCTTAGCTTGGTATAGTATCCTCCGTCTAGGAGTGGGATGAAAAAGACACAAGGAACTGCGATCCGCGACGTACAGGAACTTTCTTCTGGGTCAGCTTCTTTCACAGTTTCTTATCTTGGTATAAGATGATAGTGCTTAGAGAATTTTTCTCTAGGAAGGCAAGGCTTTGCCCATAGGGTATCCTTTTTAAGGTAAGAAGGGTAACAAGAGATTTTCTCTGTTACAAAGTTGTGGCATTAGCCTAAAAGATTACAAAGAATTGGTAAGATGGTCTCGATATAGCGAGACAAGTGGGCGCCAATTTAGGCCCCGCTGCAACAAAAATCCGGAGCGGCACAAATACGTCCGATACTGTTCGTGCTAGCTGAAAAAAGGAGAGAACAAAACCATCAGAAAAAAAACAAAAACCTCTGGTAAAGCCCGCCTAAAGTTCAAAACGAGGTTCGGGTTAAATCAGCCAATCAGGAGACCCGTTACATCTGTAAATTTCCGACAGAGAATATGATAAATAAATTTCTACATATTAGAACAATGTCAAGCAGATAAATAACAAAGTGGAAACAGTTTTTTTCTTTTTTTAAAATCATTTCACCCCAAGCCAGGCAGAACTACCACTGGTGTGCAAAGGGTTACAGAAGAGATGAGTGATGAGAAAGAGAAACAAGTTACAGGGGAGTCAGAGAACGAGTAAGAAAAAGATGAGATTACAGGTATGAAGAGGGTTATATGAGAGCGGTGTGGAATGTAAAGAAGAACATGATACAAGGGTTGTCAAGGAAAGGATGTGAGTCAAGAAGATAAGAGATGGCAGTTGACTTTGCATATTGGAGATTGTAGTTTTCAGGGAAGAAAATATACGGAAGAGAATTCCACAGGCGGGAAATGCGAGAAAAGAAGCTGTTAAAGTAGAAGTTGCGTTTACATTTGATTGGTTTCGCTGTAAACGGGTGGGACCTAGGTACTAATCTAGTAGCTCGAGTAAATTCATGCAGATAGGACACCAGCGAGCTAAGCTCATCAGAGCAGAAGCCGTGAAAGTCATGTTTATCCTGTACATGGACCAAGGGTCACTTGAGGTAGAAGGGAACGTTGAGCTAGTTTATACGAATGGAGTGGGGAAGATGAGGCTTAATCCTGACTTTCACATGTTGAGATTGCAGTGATCGGGGAACGCAGAACGGTGGCTCATGGGAGTGAATGTGGGTGGTTTTCTATTAAGAGTGTATATTTAGAACTGGGTAGCTCCCCCCAGTGCCGTGCTTAACAACATCGCGCTTCCAACAGAATGCGCCTTGTGGCCCCTCTACCCGCTGAATGCAACTTGCGCCCCTCTGAACATACTGAACCCACAATAACTGGTACTTTAAACAAAATAACATACTCTCGGAACGCTGCCTAAGGCCAAGGTTGATATTTCTTGTTTATAAACTTCACAGACTGTCAGAGTCGCTAACTTTTCTTAATCATTTTATGACATCCTGAAAGTTTGAATATAAATTTTATGTTCTTGTATGTATGTTGAAAAAGATATCTATAATCTATTACTCTCCTAAGTTCATTTTTTTAATTACAAAAGATTTGCGGCCTCTTCTATGAAAGATTATATATATATATATATATAAAGAGAGAGAGAGAGAGAGAGAGAGAGAGAGAGAGAGAGAGAGAGAGAGAGAGAGAGACGGGTTGATAGATGTCTATTTCAACATATAAGTATGATAATAATTTTCCAGTTAATCCCAATAATTATTTTGTTAAAAGTTTTAATTACAATAAATCTGCGTAGGCAACGAGCCTTGCGGCTTCCGAGGGAACTTGCGGTCTCCCTGCAATTGCGGGTTCTACGGGAGCCCTAAGCACGGCCCTGGCTCAGCTTATGTTCAGTTGTGTTTTTAAAGCCCAATAGTGAGACATGTCTCTTTGGATACATGATTGCTCAAAGCGTGTATCACGTATGACACTTAACTGACTGACTGAGTCTCTCAAAGCAAGGTGCCTCTACAAGGGGGCCTACTTTCGTGACTGGCGTTAATTCTGGATCCGATCGGTAATGATGGAATGGAACTAATTTGTTTCCGAGACATTGAATATAACCAGCCACTTTTCCCCCCTGTGCAGTTCGGGCTTGATTGAATGAGCGATCTGCTGCCAATCTCTGACCATCAAAAGGTTTAAAGGTACACCTGTGTATTGTCGTATCATCGGAATAAATATTTACGAATGAATTGAGTATATTCTTAAGCGGATTATTTATGGAAACCAAAAATAGGGTTGTCAGCTGCCAAAAAATCCTTTAGCAGTTGGAGAGAAGTCACTAGTCTTCTGGCTGGTCCGCCTCGATGCTGGTGGACAGACACGTATGCATGTGTGCTGTCAGCCCAACCAAACCTTTCACCGCACGATAAGTCAACACTTTGTTATAAAAGAGCAGGAAAAGAGCAAATAAAATATAATGGTATATTTTATACACCAGTGATGATGTGTTGTCATCATTTATCAGTTGGGAGAAAAAACAGAGTCATTTTGAAGGCCTTTTAATTGCAGTATAATTCGTCATTTACCCTGTAAAGAGGATAAGAAGAAAGATGAAGACAGATATCAAAACACAACAGTCATAATCATGAACCGAGAGAAAATTCTGAAGAGGTTGAAAAGATTAAATTTAAATAAAATAAATTAAATTTAATCTCGCTTCATAATTATGACCGATGCTTAAGTCTTGATACCTTTCCGCCCCGCAGAAATTCTCTGGCAGGGATGAAGGCATCGATGCTAACCTTAACCCATGGGAAGATGGGAAGATTAAAAACGGTGTTCCATGGGACGTCACAGAGGATATCTCGGAACGAATCCCAGTCTGCCCTTTGGTAGCAGTAGGATATTCTACTGGTCTGGATTTCTTGGGTCGGGCGGGAGGGGAACAAAATGTTGACAGAAACTACGGTGTGGTCAGAGTTCCCGAGTGGGCAGAGTTGTTTGGTAGTGCAACAGTCTGGGATGGAAGTGAAGCAGAGGTCTAGTAGTGAGTCCCTTCCGTTGACGGTTGTCGGAGAAACGCGTGGGGAATCCACCACTTGCGTGAAGGATTGGGTGATTGAAATATGCATGGTGTGGACACCAGCAGGGTCGGTGACAGAGTTCTCCAGCTACTTGGGGTGGTGGGCGTTAAAGTCACCAAACACAAATATGTGGACAGAGGCATGGGAAGAAATGGCTTTTGGCGATATTGTCTGAGATGCTGTCAAATAACGAACAGTCAGAGGAGGAAGGGGAGCGGTAGAGAAAGAAGAGATAGCTGATCGAGCGTAGAAGTGAGACACGGATGCACATGAAAGAATGATCCAGGGATTCAAGAGATGTCACCCTAGCTAGGGGGAGGTGTTCGCTGACATACACACCAAGCCCATGCATATGAACATTAGAGTCCTTTCTGAAGAGAGGAAGGTAGCCAGAAACGTAGAACTCAGAAGAGAGGATAGAAGGGTTAAGGTTAGTTTCGCATAAGGCTAAGATATCAGCTGAGTTAGTGTGAAGGAATGAATCTACGCTGAGGAAGTTAGTGCGGATACCACGTATGTTAGTGAAAGAGATGCAGACTGGTTTGGGCGTTTTCAGACTAGCTGGTTTAGTATTGCTATTATGTTTGCTTTTTTCTATAGTGATTCAGTTGAGGAGAGGTCTTAAAGTAGAATCAGTCGGTCACTTGTTTGCAGCATATGAAGGATGGAGACTGGAGCGACCTACAACATAATGTGGCCTCGAGATTGCCCACCGAACGTTCATGCAGGGACGCTCTTACATGCGCGATATGGCACTACAAGAACCCCGGTATTATTCAACTGTTGATCAGAGCAGCATCTCAAGACGCTACGCAATAGTTCGGGCTCCTAACTACCAGTCGGAAGCAGTAACCAGGAAACTTCCAACCCGGTACCCTCAAAATGTAAAGGCGTTGCAACCATACTCCGTAACTGCAAAGAGCTTCCAGCTGAACTAACACTAAGACCGAAGAAGAAGGATGAGCCGGGAACCCCTTCCTGAACAAGAAACAAGGTGATCACCTCTATTCTTGTTCAAAAGAAGAGGTTGGAGTGCGAGACTGGGCGATAGTAGGAACTAACTACTCCAATTAAAAAAAGAAAAGAAGAAAAATAATAAACAGGAAAGTAACTGAAGTTTACTAAGTTTTAACTTAATATAAGTCAAAAAGAACCTTGGATAGCAAAATCATTTACACAAACTACTTAGGTTTGTGACAAAAGAACAATAAAACCAAATAAAATAAACAAACAAAAAAATATTAAAAATTAATTATTAAAATTCAAACAAAAACAAACTCATTTCCGTTCACTTACCATAAGCAGGTAACACACAGAAAAGTTGATTCAAAATAAATTTCTGAGGACAGAAATACAATTTATGCAAAGCATGAGTGAATTCTTCAAGAGTGTTAAGTTACCAAAATATTTCAAGACAAAGAGACAAAGACATAAGAAAACATCAAGTCAAAAAGTAAGCAAATTCGGAACAATATTTAGAAAATTTGAGTAAACAAATCATAAAAAAGGCATAATGAATTCTAATCACATAAGAAGCTATTTACAAAGTTGTCAATGTCTTTTAATTTTGTCATTAAATTCTTGTTTTATATTTGGGGAGGGCGAAAAACGTAAATTTTTATTTAACTTACGAATATGCGCCACTTCCGATTCTTCAATATCTTTACCATCTTTTTTAATACTTAGGAATTTTTGGCAGTCTTCTAATAGTTTTTGCAGCAATAACCCTGGTTCATTTTGGAGTTTGGTAAGCATCCTTTTACACATTTAGCTGTCCTTAGCAGCAGCTAATACTTGAACAAATATAAGGCATTTAAAGTTGTCTGGAGTTAACCCTGCCAATTTAAAGTCTTCACATTGCTTGTTGATGATTGCGGCGAATGTCGTATACTCCTCGTTTTCGCCTTTTACAAGATAGAGGCATTTCCACCTTTTGTGAAAAAGTGAAATTTTAGGACTGAAGGGCTCCTTATCGAACGTTAAATCGTTTGTCTTTTTTGATAAAATATAGTCTACGAATTTTGAATATTCTTCCGCAACTAATTTTCTGAGTAATAGCCGTAACGCTTTTCTTTTTGTCCACTTTTGACAATCAATATTAAAAATGTTTTCATAACGTCTGTAATAGTCTCCGAAATTTTTGTCATCATCAATAGAATACTTAAAAGTCTCTATCGCATTCCAAACGGCGTCTTGTTCTTGTCTTGTTCCTTTCTTGTGTGTTGATTGTCCATTCTAGTAATAGTTCTTGAGGTTGTAATTGTCTTTCTTTGTTCATTCTTTGAATTTCCATTTGTTTTTTCTTTAATTTAATTTGTGCTTCCATTTTTTTTCCTCCAATTTTAATTGTCTTTCTTCCCTTCTTTTTATGATTTCTAGCATTCCTTTTTGAAAATCATCCATGGTTTGTTGCTTTTCCTCCGTGAGGGGTTTCACATTTTTACTGCTGCTTTTTTGCATTTAATATTGTAAAAAACGTTTTGTGAAAACAATTTCATGTTGCGACTTTCAAATACCTTTTTATAATTTTTTTCTTTCTGTTTCTTTCCGTTCCAAAGTTGTTATTCTAAAGTTGATATACAAGCATATTTTCTGCAATAGTGTCGCCAAATTGTTTGTGGTCGACTTGTGTTGCACTATGGTTCTTTTTTCGTTGTTCTATACGCATTCGTTCGAGTTTTGTTGTGACTCTTGAATTTTTCATCAGCAATGTGTTGTGTTCAACTTGAATTCGAATCTTTTGTCGTTAAGTTGATGTTGCGTATGCGAGTTCGAATCCTTCGTCAAAGTTGTTGTGTTGAAACGCTAAGTTATTGTTGTGTACGTGTGTTCGAAATCTTCGTCGTTAAGTTGTTGTGATGTATACGTGAGTTCGAATCTTTGTTACCAAGTTGTTGTGGATTCCGTGGGAAGAATCGGACAAAAGAATGAACAACAAAACAGATATGGAACGCAAGTTAGTAATCCATGAATACTATTTGTAAGAATATATATATATATATATATATATATATATATATATATATATATATATATATATATAAGTCTGTGAAGTGAAGCCGTGCTGAAATTAATATATCCGTGTAATACAATTCTGGCTAAGCGGAGCTCAGAGTTACTATGACTACTGACGCGGTAGTCTCTGTGTAACTTCGCTATTTCTCGTTAACTTATGTATTATATACATATGTATACTCAAGTCGTGTCCATTATCATAGAAAAGAGGGAGTTCCCACAACATATATATAGGTTAGCTTAAAATGTTGAGTCTTGAGATAATAACCATTAACGAGTTAAACACTGATATTGAAGATTATTAAGAGGTTGATTAATATAAGCACACATATCCTCCATATCAGAGAAAACAAATTAATATAACAACATATGAGAGATTCCCATATCATATATCAAATCATCAACGCTTACGACCAAGAATCAATACATTAATTTTTTTCTTATCACAGTCACTTCATAATACATCTCGCATCAAAGGTACTAATCTATCTTTCTCCCTCCAGCTATGGGTTGAATAGCAGAACAGACTGTTTTCTATAGCCTTGGTTAGCAACCAGTCATGTCTCGAAAGAGACATGATCGGCTAAAGGTCTATTACGCATGGAAGTTAACTAACTGATTAGTTTAATGCTTTCCCAGATCAAGGATCAGCACTTTGCTTATACTTTCATAGAGCAATCGGTTTTAGCCCTAACAAGATAAAAATGTTAAAAATTTTCATAACTATGATGAAAACGTTAACGATTAAACGATTATTAAGATGTTAAACGATTATTACCATGTTGATAAGAGATCAACCTCTTAATAATCTCCAATATCAACGTTTAACTCGAAAATGCTTATTATCTCAAGACTCAACATTGTAAGCTAACCTATATCTTAATCAAAACCTTAATAATTTCATATACTGTATCAAATCGTTAATTCATCTCATATCAATAATCAACAAGTTAATGTTTTCCCATATCAAGTGTAAACATATTAATGTCTTCCATATTAGGTATCAGCATTAATGCTTCTCATATCTTGGTTCAGAATCTTAACACTTTCAAAGGTTTTACACGCTATTGCTTCCATGATCAGGGTTCAAATCACTAATGTCTGTTATATCAATGTCCAACACATCAACGCATTCCATGTAGGAATACTTTCAATATATTAGAATAAACGCATTACTGCTTTCCATATTAAGGATCTATTAAAAGACTGGTTCCTCACATCGGCATTTTTATTTCTACAATATCAGACAATATCTATTATTAAATAGATTATCAAGTGATTGAAGTTTATTAAACTTTGGTGATTTGTTTGATTGGATAACGAACAATTATTTTATAATGTTCCCAGATGTAGCAGCACGTACCACAGAATTATCTAAGCATAGGTCGGAAGAAAAGTTGTGTTATATACAACAAAGAAAGCAAATATTCGGAAATGCGTGAAATGAGAAAAATATGTCATCTCAGCTTTTAGTTAATAAGGGAATCGTGCATAAAATTATCTTTAAAACAATAAGCTAACTGAAGAAGTAAAATGGTTTATAAAGACAATATATAATCTTAGAAACTGACAAAATATAGGAAAGTAAATATATATACCAAGACTAAAAATATATACCAAGACTATAAAATATATACTAAGACTAAATATATGCCAAAATATATATCAAGAACAAAATATATACCAATACTAAAAATATATACCAAGACTATAAAAACAACGACGATGAAGGTTTTAGTTCGAAACGATGTTAGAAATAATGTCTATTTCTCGTACAATGATGGGTTAGATTAATTTGATCAAACAGGCGAGGCAACAATCTTGTCATTATTGAACGATGATAATATCCATGTTCTTCATTCAATCTACAGTATTTTTTGGTGCAGAAAAGATTTAATTCTGTTTTCATTTGAAAGAACAGTCTATTAATATATTTATTGTATTTATTTTTAATCGCTGCCAATACTAATTCAATTTAGTCAAGTGAAGTGAAATGCTTACAAATTGAATCTACGATCAAAAGTAACCATTGCTATTGCATGTGGATTTAAGGGTTCAACTAAGCATTTGTTTATCGAAAAAAGACAAAATTTTATAAGTCAATCAAAAGATATCAGAATGAATTATGATATAATTTACGAATTCCCACCACTTTCATTACTTATAAATCTGTTATTCCATTAAAAGGTTTTTTGATGAAATTGTAGAAAACGACTGTTTTCAAATTGCAATATTAACAACTTTAATTTTCTGAATCTGTTTTATCAATCCATGAAAATAGAGGAAATAAAGCAGAAATTTAAATATTCATTCTGTAAAGAAAATGGTTCACACATTGTGAAGAAACAGACTTACATATGCAGGCATTAATCCGAGAACGAAAGTTTCGCATTCAAGAACTGTAATTTCCAAAGATTCTAATTTGTAGCGGAGGCTGCAGCGAAAGCTTTTAAATAAAATTTGTTAGATTTAATAAAATCCTAAAATAGTACGCATACTAACCTCCCATATATATATATATATATATATATATATAACAGAAAGTATTATATATATATATTATATCCCACACGGTTAAAAAATATACGATAAATAAGTTGAAAATGCAACTGGCGTCTTTAAGAATATTTATTTAGAGTAAGTTTACTAGTTTTACAGTTCTATGATTTTCAATGGTTCACACAGCATGAAGAGTCGTGTAGCTATTTCATTATATATATATATATATATATATATCCCGGTCAGAAGCAAGTGGATGTGTCTAGCCACATTAATGAGTTGTGATACAGCGAAACAGGCATGTATGTGGATGACTAATATATTATGCTCTCCTTACGATTGAGCTCTCTAGAGAAGAAAATTTTACGAAAAGCTTCTATTTCTGCGATATATGCATTACTCTTCAGGAATTAATTAAGTTCTTTCGGTGATTGGCGTGTGTTTACATTGCTTATATGCAATAAGTTAAAATTTCCCTTCTCTGATTCCTGTGGCTTAGTGGGTAGCGACTTCGACTGACACCAAATCGGTCGCGTTTCGATCACGGTCAGAAGCAAGCGGATGTGGCTGGCCACACTAATGCTGTGATACAGTGAAAAAGGCGTGTATGACTAATATATATATATCAGAAAGATGACTGACTTCTTCATGTTATTGGTGTTATAGGTCTGGAGCAGGCAATTCCATCCTGCGGACCCTGTAGAAAGTGCTTCAAAGCCATACCAGTGATTGACCCAACCGTTTTGAGTGAATTTAGATAGACCTCTACCTTTTAGGTATCGTCGATGATTGTGCTAGTTGGAGTTCACTAGGGATTCAGCGTCCTGGCTTTGTTCAGACTATCGTTCAGACTATCGTTCAGACTATCGTTCAGACCGGGTAACGCACTCTCTTCCATAAACAGTATCTAATGTCCGCTCACCATATTTGCAATATAAACTACAGGTTGGCTCTGTGGGTGTTGAACAAACACAAGTGTGCCTGAGCAAGCGTCTGCAATATGGATTAGCTTTTACCTCGGTAGACAGGTATCCTCGAATACGAGTATCAAGTCATTATATATATATATATATATATATATATATATATATATATATATATATATATTCTTCATTTGTAAACGAGTTATTACAAGACTTAAGTTTCTACCATGAGTTTTGTTTTCAGGCGATTTGCAGTTATTGACACCACATGCTAGAATCCTAGGTCATATAATAACTCATTTACAAATGAAGAATATTCAAAAGTTCTGCAATATTGCATTGAACACTTTTTATACAAATATGTACTGGTTTGATCTTATAAACAAAAACTAAGTAATTAAAATTTTTTCGATTATCGATTTTCGATATTTATTGGGGGTACCTCGACACAAAACCTAGCTAAGAACACTTGCAGAAGCTTATAGTAAACTGTCTAAATTTTCCAGAAAATCGGTTCAGCCGTATCGCACACATACAGACACAGACACACAAAGTTCCATTCATAAATAAGTTTATATATATATATATGTATATATATATATATATATATATATATATATATATAAATTTAGTATATCGAGGCAGCAAGTAATTTTCTAGACATATTCTATTAAATATAAGAGACAATGAATGTCTATTATGTTTAATCATGAGCCGTTCTAAACGTCGTATTTTTGCTTTAATTTCAGTTGAAAATAAAGACAAAAATTCTCCAACATTTGGATAATTATTTATTGGTTTTCTTCTAAGCTTTCGGCTCACATGAGCCATCTTCAGAGAGGTAGTTTAAACTGAAATATTATAAAATCCACCATCACCGACGATTTTATTTTGTGTTGACATAAAACTCCGCTTGGCAACGGCAATAGTTACCAAAAATAATAAACGCAGTTCTTAAGTTTGCGATGCGGTTTTATGACGTCACACCGCGGGATAGCGCGAAATGACAACAAAACCATCTAGTCAAATGCAATGTAATATGTTATTTCCTGTTTTAAAGTTGATTTTATTGAGTGTTGGTTGTTTTGATTTGATGTACATGGCCTCCAATATCTGCAGATTTTTTGGTAACTATTGCCGTTGCCAAGCGGAGTTTTATGTCAACACAAAATAAAATCGTCGGTAATGGTGGATTTTATAATATTTCAGTTTAAACTACCTCTCTGAAGATGGCTCATGTGAGCCGAAAGCTTAGAAGAAAACCAATAAATAATTATCCAAATGTTGGAGAATTTTTGTCTTTATTTTCAACTGAAATTAAAGCAAAAATACGACGTTTAGAACGGCTCATGATTAAACATAATAGACATTCATTGTCTCTTATATTTAATAGAATATGTCTAGAAAATATATATATATATATATATATATATATATATATATATGTGTGTGTGTGTGTGTGTGTGTGTGTGTGTGTGTATGTGTGTGTGTGTGTGTGTGTTAATTCTAACCATTTCCACTAAGTGATAAAACAAATTTCTACGACTGTTAATACAAATGATAATAAAATCTCTAAAAACAGGGTTTAAACAGGAATTATATTACTGAAATCTACCCAATGAAATTGGCATTAAATCTAAAAGTGGGAAAAGTGAAGTTTTGTAGTTCCACCTCACTATTTACAAATTATCTAACATTAAATTTGGTCAATATTTTTTTAAACTGATCGATAAACATTTTATGTTTAACAATCTACTCAGTAAGATCTCAATAAAAAAAAACACATTAAAAATTAATTATTCTTGTACTAACAATATCCACAGCATCATTAATTCTGATAATAAGATACAAGATAATTTTTTTAATAAAATTATTATAAAATAAATACACCCACATATAATTGTAGAATTAAAGATAACTGTCTAGTTGAAGTTATATGTATGTCTGAAAATATCATATGGCAAACAACTATTTTAGTAAGGAATATAATAAAGAAAGAAAATTCTACTGGACCTTGGAAACGTAGATTTATAATCATAAATATTCTATCGCTAGGGCCCACCTTAATTCCCAGACAGCTCTGTCTAAATACTTCTGGGAATTAAAAGATAGAGGTCTCCCTCCGCAGATCGAATAGAAGATCGTAGGTAAATCATAAAGTTATATTAGTTTTAGAAACATATGTAACTTAGATAAAAAGTAAGAATAATAAAACTTAGTGATAACAGCCAGCTTTTAAACCAATGAAATGAAGTGATTTTTAAATATCGTCACAGAAATAGATTTAAATTACCGGCTTTTTTAGGATAAAATATTTTTTCCTTACCAACAATTTTCTAGCAAATTTAACTCTTCATTCTCTATTGTGAACCTGCTATTTTATTTTTATTTTCACTATTTACATTATTAGCTTGGTTGCCATTTGTACTACGTTTCGGCTGTTGGTTCACATATTGTATTCATCTATTCGCTTGGTCGGTTTAGGAGATATTTGTAGTCTAGCATATATGATGATTCTTTAAGTTTACGTAGTTTCCACTGGTGTTCTCTTTCAATTAGTTTCACTTTATCCCATAGAGAGCGTTGATCCCCTTTCTTCCTCCATATGTGTTCAGCTACTGCTGTTTTTTTTTATCTCCCCTCGTGTTACAGCCTTGCAATGTACTTAAGGGGGCGGCCTGTTTCTCCTTTATATTTCTTTCCACGGCTACATGGAATAGTGTAGATACGGTCCTCTCTTGGGATTTCTTATTCGGGAGAGGTACTTGCGAAGTGTAGAAACACTTCTGAAGATCGTCATGATGTTATATGGACCGCAGTTTCTTTGTATTTTTCCGATAGCAGCGTTACATAAGTTAGACAGGCCGAGGCTGTTTGCACCCTTCCTTCCATGTTCGTTGCAGGTGTTATGCCCTGGATCATTGTTACATTGTAGCTTACTGCTTATAGTGACTATTTTTTGTTCGTTTGTCTGTGTCGCTGCTTATGACTTTTGCTCAATGTTGCAGACAGCGGACGATCTCTTTCTTTACGTTGCATGCGTGGTGGGAATTGAAGTTGAGGTAAATGTTAATTGCGGTATACGGATGTCTTAGACCCCACTCTGTTCGAGTTATTAGCACATCCAGCAATGTTGTCACTCTCTTTTTCCATAGCGAACTCTATCGATGATCTTATTGTATTCCAGTAGCGTCTGGACCTCTTCCTGGCTTTAGAACTGTGAATTCAAATACCATTTTTCTAAGTATTCCACGTACATGTTAGTTAGTGATTGTGATAATGGCAAGCCCATAGTGTCTGAAAATCCTCCTGGTATGACCAGAGTATTTGGTTAGCTCCAGTGACTTGACCTAAAGAGTTGTGAGTTCAATACCAGGCTACAGTAGTGGTGTACAAGTAACCTAGAATTGAGCGAGATAACTCATTAATACCAAAAGCGGCTTTGCATAAGGAATGAGAATGATATACCTCAGTGACCGTAATATTGGACTTGAAAAAAATTTTTCTTTAAATATGTTTTTAAGAAAATGATTTTTTAAAAATGTCAGTTGCTACTCGGTTAATAAATGCCAAATATTTACTCCCAAAGAAACGACTAATATAATCATCACCATCTTGCTAAAAAGATACAACACCATTTCAGTGCTGACACGTTCGGGTCATTGGCAATGCATAAAGAATATGAATGCATAAAACAAATCCGCTTTATGACACACGCTTCTCAATATTCATCAAAATGTTATTTGGACAAAATCAACGCGTTTTTATTCACGATGTAACAGCATGAGATTAAAAAAAACAGATGTGAATAGTAAATCCGAAAATATATTCAGCAACATTCCTGGCCAACGGAATCTAAAATAATTCTCATTGAACACGTCTATATTATTTGGTATAAAAATTTGGAAATATATTCAGAAAATTTTCAAGAAATGCTATAATGCATCTTTGTTGAATATTCCACAAGTGAAACTTTCAAGTTGGATAAATTCTTTATCTGAAAGCGTAAAAAGTAACTTATTTCCTATGCAAAGTTCTTTTTTTTAATCTTGATATCTTTTTCTGTATTAATTAATGTCTTATGTTTTATAATAACTCTCGGTCCTTGTTCTACCATATAACCCACTTCAGGTTTATTAGCTTTTTCTTTTGTTCCCTTTAATTCCAAGCTCACTTTCTTCAATGAGTGTTTTAGAAACTTCACCTCTCTCTTTCTGACTGTAATTACTAGTTTAATTTAAATTGATGCTAATTTTTAGACTTCCTTGTCTGTTTTATCCATTGTATTTCAAGCATTAGTTGATAATACCGTATTCCTATTGCATCATCAGGAAGTTAATTAACATTCTTGCCATAAAGAAGGTTTGGATATCCCGTAGCAGTTAAGTGCTTTTTCTTTAATTTAAAAATATTTTTCTATTAATAAACCGCTTATATTCTGAGAGACATCTTCTGTAACTTTTTATTACTATAAGAAGATTTATGATTTATACCTTTAATGGTTATTGCTAGCAAGCTAGCGGGGAGTAGCGATTCTCCTGGGTAAATGATTCCTAATTTATATATATATATATATATATATATATATATATATATATATATCCGAGTGAATAAGGAACGAAGAAAAAAATATTTACAACGTCCAAAACATTAATTTAAAACAGTGCTTGATATATAATATATAGAGCGGCGAATATTTATTATAAATTATATATTAGAACATGTACAAATTTTTTTATATATCCACTACAAATATATCATCAGGTGGTGTGTACAGGAATGGAAAGCCTCTTTTCTTATATTTGGTGAGTTGTGTGTGGATGTTGGTGGGGGTTAGTAATAAGGGAATAAGTCTTGTGAATTGTCCGTTTGAATTTTGAAGAAAGTGGTGTGGGTAGTGAATATAGTTGATTAATGAGTGTCTTGGAATTTTGTAGACAGATTTAACATTAGCAGATAGGATTGTAAGTTTTATGATCTTGCGACTAGACTTTATCCTTTGGATTTCTTAGAGGAGCAGAGAAGGGAGGTGTAAATGGTGGTGGGGATGGTATTGGACTTACCGCTTAGTGTATATATACTCTACAAAATTTTTTAGATACTCTTCAATTGCATGGGTCATACATATTTCGCACCAAGAAAAAAGCTGCTCGTGAAAACCAAAAGATACAAAAGTTATTATTCAAAATAATCCAGAAAGAAAATACACACAGACACTCCCGTGCCCATATCGAGAATAGACGTTTAATGGTTATCTACAAAAACACATTTCCTCGCTCATTCAAAAAAATATCTGAAATAATAGGAATATAAAATATTAATATAATTTAAAAAGTTTGTTTCTTTTGGAGAAAAAACTGGAATTTACTGTTCAAAACGTTTTACCCTAAAATATTTTTTATAGTGATTATGTTTATAGTTATTATGGTCATGTTTTTATAATATTTTAGATTGTAATATTTTATGTATATGTGTGTATGAATATGTGGGTAGGTACGAGTATATGTGTATATATATGTGTATGGGTGTATATATATATACATATATATATATGTGTGTGTGTATATATGTGTATGTGTATATGGGTATATATATGTGTATATGTATGTATATATGTTTATATGCATATGTGCGTGTATGCGTGTATATGTGTGTGTTTATATATGTATATATATTAAAGAAGGAAATAGATATGGGATATGTATATATTTGTTTTTGGGATGCATTATGATGTATCTGCGTATATATATATATATATATATATATATATATATATATATATATATATATAGGTATAGATGTCTGTCCGTTAACGGTGAGGATAATCCAACAAGATTTCCTTAATATAAATTATTAATAGGTAAATCCATATAGAGATCTCGATGGGTGTTAACCAGAGCGATATGAAGTTTATAAAGGAAAACTCAACACGTCATATTAGTTATAAACTATAGTTCATTTCAGTGAGCTTAATTAGCTCATATCATCAGACTCTTTTACAATATTTCCTCCATCTGCCATAAATTATGTTTGGGGTTCTGAAGTATTATGAAGGATATCATGAGCTAGCTTGATCAGTTCTAGCCCTGACTCAGTAATACTAGGATTGGAGTAAAGTTTTCTGTGCGGAACAGTTGTAGCTACATTAGTAGATTCATTAACTGTACAGGGAGTAAATTCTGTATAATGCTGTTGCTGTGGCATACTGGTGCTATTTGCATCACTAGAATAATTGCAACAAGCAGTATCATCAGAACAATACATTTCATGTCCAGAATGTGATTCAGGATTATTTTGATTTGGAGAAGAGTATATTAGAGATTCAGTTTGATGATTGGGAGATTTTAAGATGATTTGGTATAATACTCTAAATTAGTGTTAACAGATTTCTTATTAGCATGTACATTATGCACTGGCTGGCTAGAAGCGGGAGAAACCAGATTTGATGACATTTTCCCCTCAAATAATTGTTTTTCTTCTTCAGCTTTTAAACAAAGAGAGCTAAAGCTTGGATGGGCACCTACCTGGGCAAATGGCTGATGACTGCAGTTTGTTGATTCTAAAGGTTTCTTGTCCTGGTTTACATGACGAGTTTGAATATTTCTTAATGGGATAAAATTAATACTTGTTTGAGAAGATCCGGGGGTGGTCGATGTTGTATTGGTTGTTGATGTGTCATTGAAAAATGTGCAGATCTTTGTTTGTGTCATTGTGCCAGCTGTTGATGTAAAACACTGTTACTGCACATCTTGCTTCATTTTTTTCTGCAAAAGTTCTTCCCCATGTTCTGGCAGGTTACCATTAGTTAGGACTGGAGAATGCATTGTCCCCTGAGTCCTTTTGGCAAGTGGTTTCATACTGCCATTGTAAACACCATCCAATGGAACTTTCTTCTTTCGAACACGTTTCACTTTCTTCTTGACCTCACCTTCTATGTTTACATTTAGAGGCATGAATATATAAATACATAAATTGTAAAGGGAAAGTGTAAGCGAATTTTATATTTTTACAGACACAACAGAGAATAAAACAAAGCTATACACACACACACACACACACACACACACACACACACATATATATATATATATATATATATATATATATATATACTCTTAAATATAAGAGACAATGAATGTCTATTATGTTTAATTGTGTTTTGGCATTAATTTCAGGTGAAAATAAAGACAAAAATTCTCCAACATTTGGATAATTTTTGATTAAGTTTTTTCTAAGCCTTCGGCTCACATGAGCAATCTTCAAAGAGGTTACAAGGATGTTAACATAAAAACATCCACCATCAAAGACGTATATATTTAACAGTATATGTTTAGAAAATTATCTGCTGATCGATACACTATATATATATATATATATATATATATATATATATGTGTGTGTGTGTGTGTGTGTGTGTGTGAGTGTTTGTGTGTGTGTGTAGATATAGGTATCGATATATTTATATATATGCCTTTGTTTTTGTCTCTGTTGTGTCTGTCAAAATATAAATCTCTCTTGTACTTACCCTTTAAAATCTATAACTATTTTTCTGACTTGACATTATTGATTCGTCACTCTTCTCCATTTTATTGTTGGTTATAATTTCTAAAGTAGTGGAGTGACATTTGTTCGCGATCGCGAGTTAATTAACAGAGCCATAAAGTTATCAAAGTCCATTGTGAGGACAAAACAAATAGATTTGTTACATTCAAGGTTAAACATACGCCGCTTATAAAGAAAACAATACAATTTATTCAGTGAACTTAACATACCGACAAGAAGTGTTGCCAATTCCAAAATTCAATGACTAAAACAGATACTTACAAATAAAAAACATCCAAGCAGAAAGACTCGAGAATTTACAGAATTAAAGAGGATATATTGTACAGAAGGTAGAATTAATCATATTAATATGTGTATCCAATCAATCAATTTGATTATCCATAATCATTTATATAATTTTCATAAAGTAATACAATGCGAATGAAGAATGTTTCATGATTATTTTCTCTATTCTCCAACAAACAAATAGTACTTATTTTTTAATAATTATTTCACCCCAAGCAAGGCAGTACTGCCACTGGTTCGCAGGGGGTTACATTAGAGGAGAGTGGTGAGAAAGCGAAACAAGTTACAGCGGATGTCAGAGAATGGATAAGAGAGGGTTGAGAAGACTGGTGTGTAGAGGGATGTATGAGAATAGAGTGGAAAGACAGAAGGACATGATACAAAGATTGTCAGAGAAAGAATACGAGTCAAAGAGATAGGATATGCCAACTGACCTTGCATTTAAATTCTTGGAGATTTCAGCTGTCAAGGAAGGACGTATAAGGAAGGGAATTCCACAGGCGGGAAGTACGAGAAAAGAAGCTACTGGAGTGGAAGTTTCGGTTACATTTGATCGGTTTTACTGTAAATACGTGGAACCTAGTTGCTAGCCTAGTAGTTCGGGGTAAATTCATGCAGAGGAGGCATCAGGAAGCTAAACTCATCGGAGTAGAAGCCGTGAAATTATTTATAGAAATGACAAAATGAAGCCCCATTACATCGGTGTAAAAGTGATTGGAGTTGAGCTACCAGGTCGGAGTCAAGTACATTGCAGATTCTCCGCTGGATTTGTTCAAGAAGCCCCAGATGAATAGCAGAGGCATACGACCAGATCTGACGGCCGTATTCAATGCACTGGCGGATGGTAAATTTATACATGTGCAAGACGGATTCAGACGAGAAAAACTTCCTGGCATTACATAGTGAACTGTGATTCCTAACAGCAGATTTAGGTATTAATTCAATGTAATCATTTCACTTGAGATCGGATGATAGTGTTAGGCGCAGTGTTTTGCAGATCTGAAAATGCGTATGACCTAGAAAAAAGCCTTGAGGGACGCACGCGTTTGCCTGATAGTATCTGGAAGCATGCCCATTCAATATTACCTTTACTACGTAATTTGAAAGGAACAACTACCGTCCAGTTATACCATAGCCTGTAGCTTGTATAGAAGGCCAGCCTACAAGACTCTCAAATGATTTGAACGTATCTGAGGTAACAGCTCTATCTTCGCCGTTCTTATCAAGAGCCTGGTATATACTCGGTGATGCTCGTTAGCATATCAGCATTAGAGCTAGTAAAGCCGAAACCATACTGTTTATCGGAGAAGAGGCCGTTAGCTGTGAGATGCTGTACCATTTCAACATTGATAATAATCTCGAACACTTAGCCAAAAATCGGTAGGATGCTGATAGGGCGAGAGTAAGAGGGTTCCGGTAGTTTTCCATTGTTCTTAAATACAGGAACCCCAGAGGAGAACTTCCAGCAGGCAAGAAAGCAGGGAGCAGATAGGCAATAGCTGTAGAGTTTAGATAGAGCAGATGAGAGTTAAGGGGCACATGTCTTCATCACAATGATTGGTATTCCGTTACCTCTGCTCTACGTATGTGAGAGATCAAGTTTAAAATTATGTTAGAGATTCAGTTGAGCCTCAGTTCTAGATGTAAAATCAGGTGCGCATACTACAGACAAATTATTTGTTGAGTTGGTGGAGAATCTGCGAAAAAAGTATTCGGCCATGTCCGCTGAAATGCTATACGCTGCTATATTGTTACAGCGAACAACAACTTAACATTATTTTGGATCCTCATTACGAACAGAGGTAAAGAGGCGCCAATTATGGTCAGACGCTCGGCTACGATAATGCCGGAAGAAGTGATTCCTGTGGGCAGAAGCGTCCGAGCAAGCAAGGGAGAACCAGGGAGACGAATGGGGTTTAAATCGTAACTTCCTGCCAACATTAACCTAAGAGGAGACCTCGGACGTACAATCTTCAAAAGAAAACCTTTGTTCGAAGTGATGTCACACAGGAAATCGCGGAACGACTATCACTCAGCTGTTTGGTAGCAGTAAGACATTCTGCTGGTCGGAGGTTCCTGGCTTAGAAGAACCGGAAAGAAATATTAACGAAAACCACAGCATGATCGGAGTTGCCAAGAGAGCAAAGTTTCACAACATGGCAAGATTCAGAGATAGAAGAGAAACAGAGATCTAGCAGAGTGTCGGTTCCATTACCGTTATTGGAGAAAGGCGCAGTGAAATCCGCCACTTGCATAAGGGATTGAGTGATGGAAAATTTCATGGTAGTAACACTTACAACATCTGTGACAGAGGTTTTTAACCACTTGGTGCGGTGGCAATTAAACACTCCAAACGTGAGAGAACAGATTTAGAGGAAATGGCCTTATCTATATCGTTCGAGGAGCTGTCAAATATAAAACAGTCAGGAGATGAAGGGGAGGGGTAGTGAAAGAAATGATAGCTAATTGACCTTAGTAGCGAGAGACGGAGATACATGTAGGAATGGTCAAGAGATTCAAGAGAAATCGCCCCAGATAGAGAGAGATTTTCGAAGACATAAACGTCAATTCTATGCTTATGGACTTTGGAATTCTTCCTAAAGTAGGAAGGTAACCAGGAATATAGAAATCAGAGGAAGAGATAAGAGGGTCAAGGTTAGTTTCACAGAGAGCTAAGAAGTCAGGTGAGTTTAATTAAAGAAAGAAGTGAATGCTGCAAAGGTTGGTTCGGATACCGCGGATGTTTGTGGCGACAAATATTCAACTGGATAACAAAGTCAAAAGCAGATTAAAATTTAAAGGAAAAATTACATGAAAATGACTTACATTTAAAGAATTTAAGCAAAAAAAACAAGAAGTCAAACTGGACATGAATGAATTGGTAGAATTTTAGAAAAAAGGAGGAAAATGAATAATTAAATTTTCAAAAATCCCCTAACTAATGTTTGGAATTGCCAATGAAGTAAAAGTGACGATTATTGGACAGAAGGTTTCAGGTTTTTTGGCAAAAATATTGTAATAATAACATTCTCCAATAATAATAACTGAAAAATCTATTAAAATTAGGCATTACTATTTCTATATAAAGTACATTCCTTACTTCCATCAGTGATATATTTTAGAATTTACCAAAATGTAAATTTTAAAATGTAAAATAAATTTGTTATAGAAATTTAAATTTAAAGTTTTTCTAACAATATATATTAAAAAATATATTAAAGCGTCATTTGAAAATACTAAATAGTTTTTTAGAATAGAATCTTATTCTTGGGAAATTATTTGGTTGTTACAAAAATAATGGCTGAGTTCAGAATCATAATTTTATTCTTGAAAAATTAACTACAGAAATGTTAAAATCGGTCAAAATACAAGCCTTGAGCATCTATGCACCTCTGTTATCGACAAGATTATTTATTCCTTGTTGATAAAAAGCTATTAGCTATAATGCAACGAACCCTTTGAAAACTGCTTTCACCTCTAGTTTGAATCTAAAAGTTGTAGCAGTTAAAAGGCCTTAAAATGATAATCAATGTGTGAAAAATCAGGAGAATATGAAGAATGGGGTAAACTCTCATATCCCAAGTCTTCGAGTTTTGCAACGTAATTTCTGGAACATGTGGCCATACATTATCGTAGAGTAGAATTGGACCACGTCGATTCACCATTGCAGTTTTCATTTTTTGAAAACGTGCATGCATTTCAACAAGCTGATTGCAGTAAGATTCTCTATTAATGCTCTGATTGGCTTCCAGAAAGCTGTAGTGGATAACTACAATTACAGATCGCGAAATAGTTACCCTAAATTGGGAAATGTTTGATGGACTCATCATCATCAAGCTATTGATCTAATTAATCACACGTGAATATTCGAGCAAGAAAGGGATCATTGGTGTTCTGCAGAAAGAGCATCGAGCACACTTCAAAACGCCTAAGTTTTTCATTTTCATTAAGATCATGAGGAACCCATTTATCGAGCATTTTCATATTTTCAATATTTTGTAAATAGTGTGAAACTGCTGCAATGCTGACACCAAACGTACAAGACATTTATCTTATACTTTGATGTAGGTTTTGCTAAACAACCGCTTGCAATTGTTCGTTGTCAAGTCTGCATGAGTGTACTTTACCTTGTTCATTTGAAGGCTCTCATCACCAGTACAGAATTTCTGGAACTATCTTCATCCTTGTGGACCCATCTCCCCATGTTCTTTTGATATTGGCAAAAGTTTGGGAAGCATTGTGCCCAAGTTTGAATTTATGCCATAAAGTTAAACGAATATAATGTTTTGTCATGTTCATATTTAAGGGCTTCTATGCTACAAGAATACTTCTCGACGAAATTAAGTTAAAAATTATTAAAGAGCATACATAAATTATTATGTATACCAAACTTTACCTAAAATCGCTTTTCAAATACAACAACGACCATTACTTTTGTAACAACTTAATACAAAGCAACTATTTAAATAAATAAATAAATAAATAAATAAATGTACCTACCAATTATGCAGATGATGCAAAAATCCAATGTTGACACCGGGAGTAAAAGAAAAATTTATATGGTTAAGGTTGTCAGTGCATGCGGTGAGTGGTATATCAGTATGTGTAACACGCTGCAAAATAGTATAAAACATACTGAAGCAGTCAGAGAAAGCCATAATGTCAACGTTCTTTGGAACTTTACCATTCATACTGATAGAACATAATTGATGAGATAATGATTACATATTCCAATTAAGAAAATACCTGCTTATAGGTAGGTTCCATCACCGTCGAGAAGGCCCTGAATTTTCATCTATTATGATAAACGGGATTTTCTCATGCAGGCCACGTACTTATATCCCTCATTGGGACTTAAGCACAACTCATGCCCCAAGTTGAATGTATATATATAGGATCTATCACTAAATATGTGGGTAAAACAGTAGGTTCCCTTACTGCTTCAGTAAGTACCTACTTTCTTCTGCTATTCTTTATCTTTACAAGAACCAGAAGAAAAGGCTGAAAATAGAGTATAGCTGTCATATATGGGTAGGACATTTGCTGTCCAGTCTCGATAGTCGGAAAGAGTTTACAAGTCCTTGGAGGTGATTATTTTTCTACCTACAATTATTTTTCTACCTACAACCTCTTTCCCCCGGACGAAATGTTGCAAGCCGCTCGATAATCTATTGCTAATTCAATAGAAAATATATTCCTCGTTTCACCAGTTCGAACATTCACAGGTAAGATCTACCATGTCATGGAAATTGTAGCCAACCATCATCTTTTTCATATTCCATTAGTGAGATCTAAATTCCACTTCAAGAAATTCTTGTCACAAACTGATACTTTGTGGAACCAACTCCCAAGACAATACTTCCACGATCGCTGCAATTTTGCCCTGTTTAATTCTCTGGTTATCCGTTATATTCCCTACGTATCATTAGAAATTCAGCCTCTTGCCTTTTACCATGTAACTTTCTACATCGAGTGGTGTTGTATAGTGTGAAAATTAATGTAAATATTTGGGGTCTGGAGTTGCTCAAAAAAATTTACAGATAAGGATATTAACACTGAATTGGTGAGTTTGGAAATTCTGGTCAACGTAGTATTTACTACTTTACTATGTTTTAGTAAAAACCTTGCAAGAGATTGTACAGAACACGGTGAATACGTCTTAGCACTTACATGGACATTCTTGGAAACGCCCTAAATCTAAGGCCGTCTGGGTGGAACACGTTACCTGAATTAAATATATTGCTAACTGTACCTTACCTGTAAATTTATGCATTGTTTTTAACTAAAACTGTGACCACATTACGCATAATTGGCTGCAATGCATGTGCCTGGTATAAACTTATCTAACTGTGTATTATGATTGGGCTCTGTATATTTGTACCCCGCTCTTACATTTTTGGTGGGTTATTCTCTCATTTAATGCTAAAAACGGTATAATTGTTTTGCTTTTCTTATAGAGGAGACGCCCCATTTTTGCTATGAGTTTAGTAGTAAAAATTTCAAGTTAAGAAACATTTAAACCTTTTCTTTCTGAATGGTTAGTTAAGTTCTGTGATTTTTGCAGCTTTGTCTGAAGAAGTGACTATAAAGGTGAAAAGTTCGAAATCATACAAATTCACAATATATGTAGAGCATTCGGATTATCATTTTCTTAATAGCAATCATCAGAGGAAAATTTCCATAGTTAGCGGAAATTGATTTGGTTTGTTTCTTTATTTAACTCCCTCCCAACTACAAAAGGTTATATTTTGACGTCATGGATTTCGTTTTCTCTCTTTTCTCTCTAAACTAAGATCAATAATGTGGATGATTTCAGACAAAGAAAAAAAGCCGTTTATTTATTTATTTTTTTGTATTTTTAGGCTCCTGTACATTAACGTTATAGACGTTATTTTTTTAGGTGGAAGATGGTTCAAACAACTTTTTGTTTGAACCATCTTCCACCATCTTCCTCAGAATTATCTGTCTGTCCTTCTGAGATGAGGCAGTATTTACAAGGACACGTGGCCCAGTGTATATAGGCGTTGGTTAGATCCAAATGAAAATCCAAATGATCTGCATATGTTGACCCAAAGAACTGTGAGTTCCATACCAAGCTACAACAGTGGTGACCAAATAACTGTAAGAGTTAAGTTAAAGGGAGATAGCTACATGATTACCGAAAGTGGCATTGAACAAGGAATTATAATGATAATCCCCAGTGATTGATATAAAGGGTTTGGTTAAAAATTACTAGCACCTGACGAAGGCCGGAGCGAATAACGACTGACACGTTCAAAATATGTAGCAAGTATTGTATACACGTGTCAAGCAATGTTACGATTTTCTTTCTTTTTTAAATAAAATGAGAGAATGATGTATGAATGTGTGTGTATGAGAGAAACCATATGTAAATATATGCGTTTATGAGTCAGCAAAGATAGTATGTGAAATATGGTATACACATATCATGCTATGGAACAGTTTTTTTTATCATAAATAACGTGAAGGAAATGAAGACATCTTAAAAATTATATAAAATCTTTTATAAAATGTCATTGAATTTTAAAACGTACTTCTCACGATATCGTTAATTTTTAACATTAGAACACCTGCCATAGTGCAAACTTACCCTATCTACATCCCTGACTGTCCCATTATTGCAAATACTTTTGAGGACTAACAGTGAAGGGAACAATTATTTTTCTGGATATTTTAAGCCCCAACAAGCTTAAAAATCAACCCCTTTATTAATTTTGCACTTTGTATCCTTTAAATAAGCAACGGACACCTGGTTCATTTGGACCCTTTCCATTTATTGCATATTAGCAGTATAGCCCGGCGTTGCTCGGGTGTAATGAAAGCTTTAAAACTAATCCATGGTCCTGTAACTCAGACTCTTTGGAGGTTGACACGAAAGACTAAAAAGCAATAGTTGTTTCCCTTTAATGCAAAACTGTTGATTGAAAGAAAAATGAATGGATATAAGTCAAATTTTGATTTCTGCTATCGACATCAAATAAATTTTCCGTTGCAAACTGAAGTTTGAAGACAAAATAAGACCTCCGAGTAAATGGTATCATGGCTGAGACTAAGAACTACAATTATACCTACGTAGAGCAAAACCCAATGCAAAAAACAAAATTAAAGGGCTGAAAACCTGATTTAGATCAGACCCGATAGGATATCGGGGTATTAATTGCCAATATCGGAGTCAAATAAGTCATTCAAGGATGAACTAACCTAAGTCCATGAAAATTTATCCTACCCATCGGGAGCAAAATTGCAAAAAATGAGCCATATTAATGGCCGAATATCGGTTTTTGATCAGATTCGATAGAATATCGAGGGTATCGATTTCCGTTATCGGGGAAAATAAATCCTCTGAGTAGATCTACTAATGTTTAAGACTAAAAACTATAATTTAATCAAGTTAGAACAAATTCGGCAAAAAGAACCACGATAAAAGGGTTGAAATCTTGATCTTGATCAGACCAGATCGGATATCAGGGTATCGATTTTGCATATCGGGAGTGGGGATCGAAAAAATAAGTAGCTTACCGGAAGACAAAAGAATATATGTGTGAAGTTTGGTGAAAATCGGATAAAAATTGCAGATTTGTATAAAGACATACAGACATCTTGCGTTATATATATTTAGAAAAATCTCGATCCCCTAACTATTAATACACGCATGTATTAGGCCCTAAATAGTTAACTACAAACATAAGCTAATTCACTAATATCTGTATGTCTTATTGGTAACTTAGTCACAGAAGTATTTCTTCTTCTTCTTTGTGTTCATGTAACGTGTCCTTTTAGGACGTAGGCGATCATGGATTTACACTTGCTCTAATACCTTGTCGCTCTTAATAGTTTTCCTCTGGGTATCTCTCCCAGACCCCGCTCCACAATCCATCTGCTCAAAACCATTAAGTAGGTCTTGCGTTGCTTTCCCCTGCCTCTTTCCCTCTATCCGTCCTTTGAGTATTAGGTTCCCCAAGCCCTCCTTTCTTAATATAGTTCCCAAAAGTCTCATTTGTCTTTTCATTACGCCAAGTATAAGTTTCCTTTTCGTTTGCATTCTCTCCAACACTCGTAGTTGCTCACAAATTTGGGCCATGTAATCCTCAGCATGCTTCTGTAGAACCTCATTTTTTGTTGTTGCTACGAGTCTTTTCTTTGTCTATGAGGAAATCGTCCAACATTCGCTGCCATATAGGAGGAAATATATTTATGGAATTTAATAAATAAGAACCGAATTTTTATGAAGCCTGTGTGTCACTCTCTAAAATCTTTGTTTCAGATTAAATCGATGGGGCTATAACCAAATCTTGCAAGTGAAGAAAAAAGAAAATATATTCAGTGGCTTTGTCTGCGTTGAAAGAAAACATGAAGCTTTAGTGATGCCAAGAGATAGTGAAATATTTTATTACGATATTTACAAGTTGTTTTCAGAACCAAAGCAAACAGAACAATCTATAATTTTTTCTTCAATTATCATCCAATAAAGGAACATCTTTTATCTGTTTACCTTTTCGCGTTATTTTTCTTCGTTTGTGTCAAGTGGAATTCGTTTCTTTCACAAACATCGAAGAAAACCCTCAAGATTTCTTAATGGAACAATGATTGCAGAAAATAGGATTATGCGTTTTATTTTATATCTTATTCTGATTTCTCGATCACGAAAAAAAATAAGCAAATATATTGACGTCTCAGAACAAAGACAAACACTTACTTCTATGCAAATTATGAAGATACTTCGTTAAGTTATTCTGACAGCCCTCGGAAAATGATTACGTATATATATATATATATATATATATAACTGTAAACGTATACATCAATATATATATGTATATATGTGTATGTGTTTTGTGTGTGTGTGAGTGTATAAAAAATGACTGACAAGTTTCTTCGAAGTTTTTATCAAATTTTCTTGTCAAAGAGAAAAAGATTTATTTTTAGAACTTACTATGTATAGAAAAGGCTTTCGGCTAATCTATTAGGCATTTGTTATAGGATTTGCTTAGTGCTATTGTTAATGGCATCTATGTAAATATTTTCTTTTGTTTCTACTTCTTTTTAATATGTGGTCTTCTGTTATTTTTTGACATTTTTAGAATTAGAAGCACGTATTATATTTGGATGTGCGTTGTGGTGCAGTGGATATCGACCCGGAACGAGAAATCAGGGAGCCGAGTTCAAATTCCAGTTGAAATCCTTGCATTGCACAAATACCCTTGGGAAAGTTATTAATCCTTCTCTTCTCTCTCGTTATGGCTTAACTGACAAGACAGATTGGGTTCTATAGCCTTCGCTGGCAATCAGTCTACCGCAGAAAGCAATGGCAACTTACTGCGGGATAATCTTCTGTCCAGTCAGTCATGTCTCTTTCGAGAGATGATCGCTCAAGCGTGTTTCACCTAGGGCACTGACTGAATATATTTACATTTTGTCGAGTTTGTTGTGTATTTAATTAAACATGCGTTAGAGAAGGATAATGATATAATCCTGCAAATAACCACTCACACACACCAACACACGCATATGTATATATACACTACCAGTCATAATTATTAGGTCACCCTAGTTTTTAAAAAGAAATGATGTATTTAATACTATTTTTAGTATTTATTGCCAAGTTGATAATTCTAAATGAAATTATAATGGTTCATTTGTCATTATTATTTGCAAAATTTTACAAGTCAGCCAGGAAGCCTTTGCTTCGGCCAACCAATAAGAAGAAAAGACTAGCATGGGAAAGAGAGCACAAAAACTGGACACCATAACAGTTCATTTGATGCACGTGATATTGTGAAGTCTTATGAGAAAACCATTCTATTTTCATTTAGAATTATCCATTGGGCAATAAATACTAAAAATAGTATGAAATACATCATCTTTTTTAAAAGCTGGGGTAGCCTAATAACTATGGCCGGTAGTGTATATATACATAAATTTACAAATATAAATGTGTGTATATATATATATATATATTTGCTACTACTTTAAATCATCTATTAATGATTTGTTGGTTGGTTGTTTTGTTTTTATGGCAAATCAACCTCGGCGGGTCATTTATTGCTGGTAATACCTTTTTCTTCCAACAATTTATTGTTGTTTATATAAGTGTTTGTGTCTAGCAATACATTTTTCAGTGTTAATCCAGTCTCTGTAAATACAGTGAAGCGAAGGCTTCGAGAGGTGGGTCTATTTGGACGAATGGCAGCCAGGGAGCCTTTGCTTCGGCCAGCCAATAAGAAGAAGAGACTAGCATGGGGAAGAGAGCACAAAAACTGGACACCAGAACAGTTCATTTGATGGACATGTTATTTTACACTATTAAAAATATTTTCATTTACAATTATCCACATGGCAATAAATAATAAGAATAGTATGAAATACATCATTTCTGTGAAAAATCTGAGGTGGCTTAATATATATATATATATATATATATATATATATATATATATATATATATATATATTTAATCATCATCATTTATCCATCACACAGAATGGTGTATAGGGCAGCAACATTTTGCTGCTGTAATAAGCTGTTTTTTTACGGGGCAGTGTTGTTATCCCTGCGCCCAACCCCCAAACCTGGAGGACCAGTGGACCATTCTTGGTCCTTACGTTTACAGTACCTGGTATTCCCAAATGGTTACCCATTCAAGTACTGACCAGGTTCAATGTTGATATATATAAACACGATATATATATATATATATATATATATATATATATATATATATATACATATATATATATATCAGAGTGAGTACAGAACGAAGAAAGAAATTTTTTCCACCGTCCAAAACATTAATTTAAAAACAGTGCTCGATATATGATGTATATGATTGTAGAGGACATATATAGAAAAAATTATGTACATGTTCTAAAACATAATTTAAAATAAATATATATATATAGCAAGACATAAACACACAAGACATAGGGCTATATAGAGACGACGTCCAAAACATTAATTTAAAAACAGTGCTCGATATATGATGTATATGATTGTAGAGGACATATATAGAAAAAATTATGTACATGTTCTAAAACATAATTTAAAATAAATATATATATATAGCAAGACATAAACACACAAGACATAGGGCTATATAGAGACGACGTCCAAAACATTAATTTAAAAACAGTGCTCGATATATGATGTATATGATTGTAGAGGACATATATAGAAAAAATTATGTACATGTTCTAAAACATAATTTAAAATAAATATATATATATAGCAAGACATAAACACACAAGACATAGGGCTATATAGAGACGACGTCCAAAACATTAATTTAAAAACAGTGCTCGATATATGATGTATATGATTGTAGAGGACATATATAGAAAAAATTATGTACATGTTCTAAAACATAATTTAAAATAAATATATATATATAGCAAGACATAAACACACAAGACATAGGGCTATATAGAGACGACGTCCAAAACATTAATTTAAAAACAGTGCTCGATATATGATGTATATGATTGTAGAGGACATATATAGAAAAAATTATGTACATGTTCTAAAACATAATTTAAAATAAATATATATATATAGCAAGACATAAACACACAAGACATAGGGCTATATAGAGACGACGTCCAAAACATTAATTTAAAAACAGTGCTCGATATATGATGTATATGATTGTAGAGGACATATATAGAAAAAATTATGTACATGTTCTAAAACATAATTTAAAATAAATATATATATATAGCAAGACATAAACACACAAGACATAGGGCTATATAGAGACGACGGTCTAATGATAGTAAAAAACTCCACACACTTCAAAACAGACAAAATAAGAAAACTGATACATAAAGAATTCAAAGGATTAAACCTAAAAGTAATAGTTAACACAAATTTAAAAGTAGCAAACCTCCTCGATGTCACACTAGATTTAGTTTACAACAATTACCAACCATACATAAAATCCAACGAATATCCACTATACATCAACCCAAAGTCAAACGCCCCCTAGTATATTCAAACATATACCCTCATCCATAGAACGTAGAATTAGTCACAACTCGTCCAGCAAAGAAATATTTAACAAACACAAAAATCTCTACAACAATTACTTAAAGAAAGCGGCTACAGAAACCAAGACATCCAATACATAACAAACTATAATCATAACAAGAAAAACAGAAACAAAAAAATCATTTGGTACACACCTCCTTTCAACCAAATGATCAACACTAAGCTAGGGCAAAAGTTCCTGAACTTAATTAAAAAACATTTCCCCACAAATAAACTTCTTAGTAAAATCTTCAACAAAAATACACTTAAACTAAGCTACACTTGCACAAACAACCTAGAAACAATCATAACAAACCATAACAAATATATCCTAAATCAACACGTAGATCAAAATAAAACCGACAACCAAAATACAATCAAACACAACAATGAAAACATGTGCAATTGTAGAAACCCTAGTAACTACCCACTACAAAATAAATGTAAAACAAACTCAATAATCTATCAATGCAACAGAACATTTATTGAAAATCCAACTATATATAATGTGTATATCGGATCAACTAAGAACACTTAAGCAGCGCTGGTACATGCACTTAACCTCATTCAAAAACAGCTTATACCGAAACCAAACATCTCTTTCTACATACTTTTGGAAGCTAAAGGATTCAAAAGAGAAATCGAAAGTATAATGGAAAAATCCTAGAAAAAACTAGAACTTGCAACTCACTTGACGACATCTGCCCTTTATGTCTAAGTGAAAAGCTACACATTCTACAGTACCCCAACAGTAGCGAACTATTAAACCGTAGAGACGAATTAGCAGTACTATGTAAACATCGCAAATATTTCTCGCTAAAATTTAAATAAGCAAATAAACACCCCACCCACGAAACCCCCACCAAAAATGCAAAAAATACACATAACCAACCCTACTAATAAACAGAACAAAAAATATAGAAACAAAAGAAAAAAAAACCTATACCGCACCAGCAATAAGTCCAGCTACCGTAAAATAGTAGAAAAATAAAAGAAAATATCGACATTGTAAAAAATAAAAATAAACACATACCCCAATACAAAATAACCAAAATTAAAGGAAGAAGCAACCAGCCCAGAAACAAAACAACACATACCAACCACTAAACCAATTAACCACACCCACGGCGCCACCAGGCTACACCCAGACAAGATAAGTCGGAAAACCTATCCTGAACTTAGCCAAACACCTAACCCTAAGACGTTAATAAGGTCAACAGAATCCAAATTACAACCCAACCTCACTTTCACCTAAAAAAAAAATCCACCACAAATAAACGGTCTTTTCAACCAGATAATTTTTCATAACAACTTGATCACCGGAAGAAGGAGCGGCCAAGACAAATGGTCAGCTTCGAAACGCGAAGATTTTTGTATAGTGATACTATGAATTTATAAACCATTGTAACAACTATTACAATATAACGCTCTACGTTTGTATTGAGCACTCTTTATAAAAGTAAATGCATGAACGACAGGTTCAAAAACCTACGAGTTCTACAACTTAGTTACAATATATATATATATATATATATATATATATAATACTTTATTATAATTGTTTATAGTGTTTCGATACAACTTACTAGCACTATATCAGGCAGTGAAATATTTTTCTGTTAGGGGGCGTTATATATAGTTATATAACTAGTAAATTAAGGAGGGGGTTGTGGAATGTTGGACTAGGTTAACTAATAGAAAAGAAGGCAATAGAAGGCAATTAGTTATTAGGGTGTGGTTAGGTGGTGTGAGGTTGGGTAGTTTTCTGTTGTGAAACATTTAAATGTGTACAAATGTGTCCAATGTGTTCGTGAAACGGTTACAGATATATTTATGAAAGATGTTACTTAAAGTGGTAGAATTGTTATAAGAACGGAAATGTGTTAAGATATAATATAAATCAAATATAAGTAGAAAACTTAGTAGGTGATATATAAGTTTATTGAAACAAATGAATTATCAGAAGATGGGAGAATCAACATATTTAGGCGAAGAGGTAGACTATAGTTTCAGTCAGTCAGTTAAGTGCCATACGTGAAACACGCTTGGGCGATCATGTTGCGAAATAGACCTGACTGACTGGGCAGAAGATTATCTCGCAGTACGATGCCATTGCTTTCTGCGGTAGACTGGTTGCCAGCCAAGGTTATAGAACCCAGTCTGTCCTGTTATTTAATCCATTACTGGAGGGAAGAGATAGATGAATACCTTTCCCAAGGGTATTGCCGCGTAAGTGAATGCAACGAATTCAGCTGGAATTCGAACTCGGCTCCCTGATTCCTCGTTCCGAGTCGATATCCACTGCACAACAACGCAGATCCGGCGTTGTGGTGCAATGGACGATAAGATTATGTGATCTAATGATGTTATAAGAGAAAATAAAATAACTATATTTTAGGGTATATATAAGACATTGATGACAGATGGAAATTACTTCGTTATGTTTGTTTAACATGTTTAATGTAGGGAATTGAATAATTTGTATTTTTTCATGTAAAAATAAAAAATATGGCTTATGTAAAAATTTATAAGTACTATTTTTTGAATATTTTCATTTTACTTTAGAACTAAAATAAACAGTAAGTTCTGTAAACTAGAACTTGTAAATATTAAGACATGTCATAATACACCACCACATCACCCCGAATGGCCAACTACCTCTCCAAACTGCAACCACCTTGATAACTATGTGTGGGGTGCAAATGAGCGAGAGAGAAAAAATAAAAATAAATAAATATAAATAAATAAATAAATGAATAAAAAACTTCTTGCAACACCAAAGATGAACTTAAGGCAACATTCACTAACTTAAAAGAAATATACCAGGAAGAAAAGCTGCAGGAGTTTCTGAAGTTGTCAAGAGCTTGGGGTTGAATTTAATGTCGATTTTCTGGACAAAATTTACTCTTTAGTACTTCAAGATATTTTTGTGTAATTTTGTTATATATATATATATATAGTCATCCGCAGACAGATGTGTTTCGCTGTATCACAGCTCATCAGTACGGTTAGACTCCGATTGCTTTTTAACCCTGGATTGAAACCCAACCGAATTGGCGTCAGTCGGCGATTCTATCTCTGGGCTATGGGCGTTCGGTTGAAGAAGGCAGAGTGCTCTAGTTCATTTTATTGAATAGTATGCGTACATAAATATATATATATATATGTATGTATATTAGCATGTTATAGATATATATATATCAACATGGCAGATTTTGTGCAATTATATATATATATATATATATATATATATATATATATATGTGTGTGTGTGTGTGTGTGTGTGTGTGTTCAGTAGGTATTTATTTCCTAGAATTTGATCTGTAGGATATTATGTAACGTAAAAATGTTTAACTGTCATTTAATACAAAAGATTTTCTCATTATTACTTACAAGCAACGCGCTGTTCAAATTTCCTGAAATAGATAGATAGATAGATAGATAGATAGATATGAAGAGACTGATGATAGATAGATAGATAGATAGATAGATAGATAGATAGATAGATAGAAGAGACTGAAGAGATAGATAGATAGATAGATAGATAGATAGATAGATAGATAGATATGAACAGACTGAGATAGATAGATAGATAGATAGATAGATAGATAGATAGATATGAACAGACTAGATAGATAGATAGATAGATAGATAGATAGATAGATATGAACAGACTGAGATAGATAGATAGATAGATAGATAGATAGATAGATAGATAGATATGAAGAGACTGAGATAGATAGATAGATAGATAGGTAGATAGGTAGATAGACAGATAAATAGATAGATATGAACAGACTGAGATAGATAGATAGATAGATAGATAGATAGATATGAACAGACTGAGATAGATAGATAGATAGATCGATAGATAGATAGATAGATAGTATGAATAGACTGAATAGACCTAGATAGATAGTTAGATAGATAGAGAGAGAGAGAGAGAGAGAGAGAGAGAGAGAGAGAGAGAAAGAGAATGATGAGACACTATAAAAAAACGAGAGATTTTCTTTTTTATTTTCTAAAATCGTTCTCACCCCAGCAAGGGAGGACCGCCTCTTGTGCGCAGGAGGTTACACTGAGAAACAAAATAAAACTAAAACGCGCGCGCGCGCGCACACACACACGCACACACACACGCACACACACACACACACACACACACACAGAGATCAAGTTACAGAGGATATAAAAAGAAAGAATAGGAGAAAAATTATATTTAAGAAAAGAGAACATAGCAGTTGACTTTGTATTTAAACTTTTTGAGGTTGTAGGTTTTGAGGTTGTAGCTCCCAAGGCAGCAAATATACGAGAGGAGTTCCACAAGCGGAAAATGCGAGAAAAGAAAGTGGAAGTGGCGGTTACATTTGACGGTTTTGACGGTAAATGGCTTGGCATCTGGAAGCCAAACGAGTAAATCTATGTGGTGGGGGGGATCATGGAAAGAATCTCGTCACAACAGAAACCATGAAAATATTTGAAGAAAACATAGAGAGAAGCCAAATTCCGGTGGTGAGAAAGTTGCTGAAGTTGAGCTGCTAAGTCTGGATCTATTACCTTCTTTTGGATTTTGTCGAGAACCCTGAGATCAATAGCATGAGCTCGACCAGATGTAGCAACGGTTCTCAATGCACGGACGATTTATAAATTGTAAATTTATAAATATACAAGATGGATTCTGATGAGAAAAAACTTTCTGGTCCGACATAGTGACCCGACTTTCTTAGCGGTAGATATAGCTATTAATTTAATGTAGTCGATCCACTTGAGGCCGTTTGAGAGAGTGAAGCCAAGGAGGCGCACTGTGTTGCTTTCTGAGAGACTAGCATCATCCATACTGATTGAAGGCAGGAAAGTTTCTTTGTGGTAGTTAATGGAGAATTGCTTTACGAACCATTTCTTACCCTAATTCAGCACATATTGGAAGGTTTTTCCAAGAGCACCAGTAAAGTTAACTTTATCAGCCTTGGAGGAGTTCTAACTGAGACGAGAGAAAATAGTGGTGTCATTTGCTTAGATGCCTACTTGTGAACGGATTACATCAGAATGATCACTGATAATAATCAGATAAAACCTAGGACCTATGATAGCGCCTTAGAGAACGTATGCGTTCATATAAAGGGATCTAGAAGCTTGCCCGTTAAAAGCGTTCTTCATTTCGCAATTAGATATCGAATTCTTTACAGATATCCAGGGCAACAGCTCAAATCTCACTTTTCTTATCAAGATCCTGGTATATATATATATATTCAGTGACGGCCGTTAGCACATCAGCGTTAGGCCAGGCGAAGCGGAATCGATACTGCTTAGCATTGACAATTACCTTCGAACACCTTGCCAAATTGGAATATGTTGATAGACCGATAACTAGGGAGGTCAGAGGGCTGTCCAAGGTTTTTATAAGCAGGAACTACAGTGGAGGTCTGCAACAACTAGAAAAACAAGAAGCAGCGAGGTAGTAGCTGTAGAGTTTGAAGAGGACAGGAGAGAGTTCAGGAAGATATTTCTTTATGACAATGACAGAAATACAGTCACTTTCACTTGCCTTATGAGATTCAAGTATAGAAATTGTGTTATAGACCAGAGACGAAGGTTATATATACGTCACTCAGTTAAGCCTCATTTCCAGGTAGGAGGTCGGGTGTGGGTACTCCAGATTCGTTGTTATTTGCCACATTTTGCAGTGCAACCAGCAGTCTTTGCGACCAAAATTGAGAGATGCTATACACTACTTCATTCGTCAGCAAACAACAGCTTAGCATCATTTTAAACACGCTTGAATTCATTACGAGCGCAGACAAAAAAAGAGTCTATTTTAGTCAGGCGCGTCACTCCAGTAAAGCTGGAAGAATTAATTCCTGTGAGTAACGGTGTCCGAGCAAGCAGAATAGAACCAAGCGGATAAATAATATTTAAGACGTAATTTCCTAGTTGGAATAAAAGCAAATATGCCGGCTTTCACTCAGCAGAAGACCTCAGAGTCACATTCCTCAACAGGGAGACTAACGGCTTTGTTACAACGACATCACTAAGGAAATCTCTGAACGAGTCCCATTTTGCTAGTAGGAGGTTCCCGGAAAGAGTAGTGGAAAGAGATATTAAAAGAAACCACAGTAAGATCAGAGTTGCCAAGGAGGAAGAGCTGCATAGCGTGGCAAGAGTCAGATATAGAAGTAAAACAGAGATCTAGAAGGGAAGAGTCTTTTTCAGGATTCCTGAAAAAATGCATGAGGTAATTCACCAATAGCTTGAGAGATTGATTGATTGAGAAGTTCAAGGTATAGACACCAGTAAGCTCAAGGTACAGACACCAAAAGATCAGTGACAGAGTGTTTTAGCCACTTGGTATAGTGGGCATTGAAGTCACCGAACAAAAACATATTAGTGAACGGGTGACAGGAAATGGCATGGTCTATACTATCAGAAATACTGTTTAACACGGAACAGTCAGGAGTGGAAGAGAATCAGTAAAGAAAGAAGAGATAGCTGACTGCGTTTAGTACAGTGAAACGGAGATTGATTTCACGGGGATTCAAGAGAGAGTTCTCCAGCTAGTGGGATATGTTTGCAGACATAAATTTCCATGCCATGCATGTGGGCATTAAAGTCCTTCCTAAGAAGCGGAACATAACCGGTAACTTGAGAAAGCAGTGGTGGGTCTTGTGGGTTAAAGTTCGTTTCACAGAGAACTGGAGTATCAGGTATACATACACGATTAATGTCACATCGTTGCCGAGTATGACCATGGCAAAATATCATAAAAACGATTAATTTTTATTCATTAATCGCCTATGCATATTTTTCTAAATAGCGTAAGACGTTGCACTGCGTTAATAGCCCTATCCAACAAAGAACAAGATTTGCCCCAACAGAAGAACCAGTCAACTTCACTATAATCGATTTGATATAGTGTTTTGGTTTAACGGCATATCAACTTCTTTTGGGTCATTTAATTTCTTTGGGAGCAATGAAGTACTAGAAATATGGTATATGTTATTCTACTTTCATAATTGAATACATGGTAAATGGTACACAGATTTTGTGTAAGATATTATATCGATTAATATTATGCTTACGGCATATCATGTTAAATAAACCGGTTCTCGTTCGATCACCGAAGTTAAGCAACGTCAGTCAATACTTAGATGGTTGACCACTTGGAAATACCAGGCGCTGTAAGCGTTTAGTGACGGATGTGAGTTGTGGTGCAGTGGTTATCGGCCTGGAAAGAGAAATCGGTGAACCGAGTTCGAATTCCAATTGAGTACCCTGCATTCACTTCTGCACTAGTACCTTTGGGAAAAGTATTAATCCTTCACTTCCCTCCAATTATGGGTTAAATTACAGGATGGGGCCTGGAGGTAACCTATCTACTGTTGGTGTCACAATAAAAACACCCTGGCGAAGCATCAAGTATTCAGCTGTTTGACAAGATTTTGAATTTCGAGAGAAAATCGTTATGATTGAATTGTGAATTCGATCCTTACTGGGTGACTCATACATTCGGCTTTGTACCACATTTAAGCTGCTCTTAGAAAATCATCAAGGAAATATCCAGGACTACCAGTGATTCGTATGGCATTTTATTAGTTCACCGTCATAACCAGGGCTATTATTACAATTGTATGATGTCAAACCGCAGCTGTTTCTTTTTGCTAACTGGATACCTCAACGAAGGCTAGGGGTCTAACATTCTCAATGAGCTTAACATTCGCCTGGCCACTTAACTCAGGTATTTTACATTCCAGTGCCCTTGCTTAATGTTCGCTGATCTCAAGAAAGGATTCATCCGCACTTTTACAGTTATTGTTCATACTCTTGCAGTATCAAAAGGTCTATCCTTACCTGAAAAGCCTAGTGGGGTAACCAGGTTAGTCACTGATAACAAAACTATGAAGCTGGTTGAGTCTGCTTGTTGGGAAGGCTGACCCTGCTACAATTGGTTTGGATTTAAGATCACTAGGGTTTTGGGTGTGAATAAATCACGATTTTTGTTCATAGATAGCTGCTTTAATTGTGTTTGATTTGTGTATTTTTAGAAGTCTGTAAAAATTGCTGGTCTTTGAAACAAAGTCCGTAAAAATATCTTTTATTTCGTTTGTATTCTACTGTGTGAGAGGCAGAGTTTTTTATTTTATTTTGATGTAATGTTTTATCCATATTATGGTTGATTAATTTGTAGTTATTTTTGTCTTCTAGCATATAATGAATATTTGTTTTATAGTAAGTTTTATCCATAATGACTACAAAACTGCCTTTGCCTGCTTCATTTTTTATTATGTCATTGTTCTCAGGGATGTTTTTTTTTAATTCTAGTATTTACTTGTGTGTGATATTATTATTATAGAGGTTGTGATTGTTTTGAAAATTTGTATCTCTTTAAATACGATACCTTGGCTATCAGAAAACCAAACGGATCTCGATATGTGAAGTCATGGTTTATTCGCCTGAAGAGAGTCAACTTTATACGCTAAACACCTGTAGCGACAGAAATACCATTATGGGCACTTAATATATCATACAAAAAACAAGTAATATTAATAATAATAATAGCAATAATAAATCTACACTTTAAACAAAACGTTCAGGGCTTTTCGTACTATATATATATATATATGCATATATATTTGTACTTACATATGATAATAATATAATTATATATTTTTTTGCGTTTATATATATATTTTGCGTTTACATATATATAATAATATATATATTTGTACTAATATATATATATTTTTACTAATATATATATATATATATATATACATAAAGTACAAAGAGTTTGTCTCTTTAACAGAGCAGATTCATGCCAACTTGGAAGTTTCGTGAGGTTATGAGGTTCTCAGTCATCAGTGGTACTCGCTGTTAGGTACGAGTTCTTTCTTGTTTATATGGATTATAATGTTTTGTTGGAGTGGTCTTGTTTGTGATTGGCTGGTTATTTTTTTCTTTTTGTTTATGATGGGTTGATTTTTGTTTTTCTTTCTTTTTGTTTTTACTGTGTATTTGTTTTGTGCATTTTATTTTTAGTTAGTGCCAGAATGGGTGTTTATTTAATTGGGTTGAGCTCATTTGTCGTATTGACCATTTTTTATTGGTTTGACGTGAAATGAACCATAAGACACCAAAACATTTCAACACATTATGTTAAAGAACCACTGAAAAACAACAACCTTGGTATTAAACATTATCACAATTAAAGAATTTCAATTGGAGTAGATAGACTGAACTATCGCCCGGTTCACACTCCACCCACGTCTATTGAACAGGTTAAGAGACTCATCCCTTGTTCCCAGTTTAGAATGTGGTTTCCGGCTTTCTCTTTTCCAATCTTTTCAATATTTCGTAGCCTCCTGCACATCAGTGGCATTACCGCCTTGCTAGGGATGATACGCTTAAAAAAAATATATTTGGGCAGCAATCTCTCTTTTACGCAAGTTGGATTAAAAATGACAGACAAGGTGTGATAGTTAAGTTTCTTTGTGATTTTTCATGTGATCATATGATTTCTTTTTATTTGGGGACATAAATTATATAAAATTTGACCAAATCTTTTGTTTATCCGAGCGCTTTCGACTATACTTGTAACCATTTTTGAAGATGAATGTTATTTTACGTGTAACAGAATTTGAGCGGTATTATATTTAATATGGAATAGTTGTATGTGTTAAGTACCGAACACGCTATCCATGTTGTTAACGTGTTTGTAGTTACTGTTATTGAGTGTCGAGTTTTTTTTTGTTTTTCATAAGGCCTTCATTTTTTAGTCTGCTTTTGCATGTGTATGATGCTATGATATTTGTGTTGTCAGAGAGTATGATCCGGGTAGGGTTTAATAAGTTTACGTGTGTATTTAAAGGAGATCGAATAGATCTCCGTTGAGAGAGATGTAGTGTGAGTCTTAATGTCCGTTTCGTTGCGGTGTGGCCGGTATAATTATTTACGAAATTAGAATAAAGAAAGCAGTTATTCAAAGGACACGTGAATTCGTAAATAAAGTTCGTTCCTTGTAGTGTGGATCTCGCGGAGGAATTGTTATTTTTAATGATGAGGTTAGCCGTTTTAAATTTAGTTTAATAAATAATTTAATATTTTTTTAAGTTGACGGGAGTTACTCAGATTTGAAAGAAAAGTTTAATATGGTAGTCGATCAAATAAGTTGGACGTTGTTGACGAGCGTTTGTTTGGCGTTATGAAATTCTTTGAAGAAAAGTGACCAAGAGGATGAATTCTCAAAGGCTCTATTGTGGAAATGTTTAATGACTCCGATTTTATATCTAAGAGCACATTGACTAATGTAACTAAGGTGGCAGGAATTTTTACTTGTGTTTTTTTTTATATAAAGAAGTAATTATTACAAAACTCCACGAAGACGTCTAAGAACGAGAGTTAATTTTTTGGCTAAGCTCATATGTGAATTTGAGGACGGATTTTTTTTTCAATGTAGATTTAAGATTGTTGATTTCGTTTTTGTTTTGAGCAATCATCTACATAGTGAATGTATATCCTGATTTTAGTAGTTTTTTTAAGTGTGTTTTCTACGTGGGACTTGTAAAAGTCAGAAAAGCATGGACCAAGGAAATTTCCTATAATTACGCAGTTAGTTTGGGTGTCAATGTGACCTCTATGGATGTAAAATTGTGTCTGGGTTGTACAAGGGAGGAGAAGTTTTTTTTTAGAGTGTAAAGATTGATAGCTGGTGGTGGCATTAAAGTATGTTTATCTACGGATTTAATGATTATGTCTATTGTTTCAGGAACAAAGACGTTAGTGAATACTTTTTTACGTCAAGAGTGCAAGGGTGCCTTGGTTACGGGTTGTGGATTTAAGAATTTGAAGGAATTTGTGAGTTGACTTGATGCTGTAATTAGTAAATAGGTATGGAGTGATAGTATCATTTAGAAATTTAAACAATTGGTATAAGGGGTTAGGTATCTGAGAGATTATGGGTCGTAAGAGGTATCCAGGTTTATATATGTTAACGTTATCATATCCGGGTTCATAATCGCCAATAATTGATTTTGTTAATTTTCAACCATAACGGCATTATTAGAAACTATGAGTTTGTTAATGTACGTTTTAAGAGATTCGGTTTGGTTATTGTTTCGTCGTGTGAATTTTGATCGATCATCTAGGTGCGTTACTTTTTTATCGAAAATTACGTTACATTTGAAGGAAGAAAAACAATTTCAGTAATTTTTATCAACACAGTTTTGCGGTTATTTTTTGTTACCACAACCTACACTGCTGAAGATGATCTCAGAGGAACACTGAAAGTACTTGGAAACATTGAGAAATGAAGAATAAAATCAACTGTCAAAGTTACAGCTCATTTCTGATATTTTTCAATTATAATACGCGAAAGATTATCCGTGAGTACGAACAGATTTTATCGAAAATAAGCAGACACGATATTTCACTTTATTTAATCACACACACACACACACACACACACACACACACACACACACACACAGATATATATATATATATATATATATAGTATTGTATACAATACTACAATATAACGCTCTACGTTTGTATCGAGCACTCTTTATAAAAGTAAATGCATGAACAACAGGTTAAAAAACCTACGAGTTCTACAACTTAGTTACAATATATATATATATATATATATATATATATATATATATATATATATATATATTTATTTATTTATGCTGTATTTAGGGTTAAATTTAATTGCTCAGTACTCCCCAATTGCAGCACATTTTAATCAACCCGATCACACTTTAGAAAATTGCAAATGTTTACTAATAGACTCCAATTTTAGTTCTACATACACACGCAGAAAGAAAGAAAAATACTGGATTTTAAAATTAAACACACACAAGCTAGGGTTAAACAGGGACTTAGGTGTGTTGAATCTCTACAAATATTTCAATAGGTAAAAAGAATGTCCTTTCAGATATTCCAAGGAATTTTTTATCTAAAACAAACAGACTTTCTCCACGGAGGTGTCGCGTGTTGATTGGTTGACCGAAAATAAACAAACGGACGTGCCGCATGCTGATTGGTTTATCGACACCACGCGATATAAACAAAAAAATAGATATTCCAAGAGATTTTTTGTCTAAAACAAACAGACTCTCTCCACGGACGTGCCGCGTGTTGATTGGTTTACCGAAAATAAACAAACGGACGTGCCGCATGCTGATTGGTTTATCGACACCACGTGATGTAAACAAAAAAGTATTAGGACGCCATCGTAAAAATACGTTTCCAATTCTAATTTAAAAATCACTTGTTTCTGATGAAGGACCGAGGGCGGTCTGAAATATAAAACACTATAAAAATAAACAAATACTGTTTAAAAAAGTACGTTTTTAAATTCAAAACTTTTTATTAATATTCTTTCCTATATATATATATATATATATATATATATATATATATATATATATAAGATAGATTGTCGATCACCAGATTAGACGATTCCTTTTTAAAGTAAAAATACAAATATGAAACATACAGTTAAAATTAATAACATTTACATTTTCATTAAAAGCCAAAATAACATTAACTCTAAGCAACACGACTTTTCCCTTCATTGTAAAAAATACGAATACGAGGCGACGAATATGACCTCTGCGTTGCTTGAAGAGAAAGTGAGAAATGCATTCAATAGGTCTGTCCCGTTGCAGGATAAGAAGGGGGCTGAAGCTATTCGGTGCCGTATTTCGGTACAGGCTTTGCACAAGATAATGAGAATAAAATACTCCAGTGATCATAATAAAGGATTCGGTTCTAAATTCCTAGCACCTGAAGAACACCGTAGAGAAAAACGGCTGAAACATAAGATGACGGCAACGAAGATGAGGTCAATAGTTAGAATAATGTATATAGTATAAATATTACATCATCTCAAAAACTTCGACAAATACTACGACACAGACATGAGACAGCTATAAGGCTGCTAGCCGTAGGCGAACTTCATATAATACTACAGGTTTCAGCAAGACGTTATCTTTCTTGAGTGTGTTACCTTTGTTTAACACAGTCTGTCAGTTAAAGTGCCATACGTTATACATGCTTTGGGAGATCATGACTCGAAAGGGACATGACTGACGGGGCATAAGATTATCCGGCAGTAGGTTGCCATTGATTTTTTTGGTAGACTGGTTGCTAGCCAAGGCTATAGAACCCAATCTTTCCTGTTATTTAACTCATACATAAATAGAAGAGATAGATTAGAATCTTTCCCAAGGGTATTTGCGCTTAAGTGAATGCAAGGAATTCAACTGGAATTCAAACTCGGCTCCCAGATTTCTCGTTTTGAGCCGATATTCACTGCACCACGACGTACAACGAATACATGAAAATGGTGTCGAGACTTCGAACTCACAGGGAAAAAGAAATGACTGCTACAAGACAACTACAAACCATAAGCGACGATCATCATTGACTACTACATATTTCAGCAAGACTACGTCGATTTCAGTCGGCTTTATATTTCTTGATTGTGTTATTTTTGTTCGAAGCAACGGAGACATAACACATTATGAACTCATGATAGTGATCCGATGTAAAATAAAATTCCTGACATCTACTTATTTTAGGATGTTAAGAAAAAAATTCTTATTTGTAGCAGAAATATACTGATTAAGAAATGACATACATTGCTTTATCACCAAAAACGTTTTAGAATATAGAATAATTAAACTTTGATATATTTACAATATTTATAGTATCAAAAGAACCAGTAATTTTTTGAAATTTCTTTTGACGAAACGGCAAAAATAGATAATGATTCCATTTTCTATGTAAATCTTCAGCGATAATGCTTATTTTCAGAAATATGTATTTATCTTTAGGAATGCAAAAGGAAACGAAACTACAATGCCTCTTACAGGAAGTAGTTACAGAAAGTGGAAAGAAAAGCTACATATAAATTACGAGAAAACTGAGTGCATGGCCCATCAGTAAAAAGAGAAACCCAAAATGCCAAGTGCAAGAAGGAGATCTTAAATCAAAATTAAAATACATGGGAAGTGTCCTAACAGAGGACGAAAAGTGTAACAGTGAAATCCGAAGACGTGTTTGTATGGTGAATGATGCATTTCAAAAGCTGAGTAGAAAATTAAGAGACAGGAAGATTTCGCTGAAATGAAAGAAGTGAGCAATAGAATTTTATGTGATGTCTCTCCTTCACTATAGCAGCGAATTCTGGACAAAAAAAATATGATTCTACAGAAGGATGCCTGGAAAACAGGAGAAGGGCCGTTAAGATTGAAAGAAGAAATCACGAATTCCCCACAAATATAAACTTTTTTTTCAAATTTAAAGGAAATTTCTATTCTGATTAGGTAAATTGAACACACATAAATCTATATGTCTTCCCATATATATAAATAACAAACGTATTGTTTCTTATATTTAGAAGAAAATGATTTTCACAACTATGTTCTAATATTGCCTGATGACGAGATAGAAATCCCAAAACATAGGAATTTCCGTGACGCAATGTATTTTTAATTAAAAAACAAATTTAATTATATATATATATATATATATATATATATATATATATATTAATTTTTCGAGATCAGAATCTCATCTTCAGAATGATAGGATAGCTTGATTTCACGTCCGCTGTCGGACCATGCCTTTCCTATCGTATCATTCTGAAGATGAGAATCTGATCTCGAAATATTAGTGAATAATAAATAGGTAATACTCAACACCTACTTTGCATTCCTTTGTAATACTAAACGCATTGTAATAACCTTCAAATAACTACCCATACCCCTTATATATACAATGCTTTAAGTGAATTACAAAACACTCCTATGTAAATATATATATATATATAGAGGAAAATAGACTTTAGCCTGTTAGCGTCCTGTAACTTACAGTGTACAGACAGCCAATATGCAAACAACTAAAACAAGGCGGCCTTGGATGACATTTTGACGGGTTCTTCTATTTGTCATTTCAGCATATTGTCCGTGTTTCTAGAAAAAAGTTCTCATTAAATTTTAAAGAAGGAAGAGACAAGAAAGAAAGTCTTTTATTATAAGTTTTATAAATTTTCTTATATTTTTTTAGTTTAACTGTTGTATGTTAAATATAAAATTAATTTATCTGAGAGTGATTTTCTACATGTAAGTTCTGATTGGTTAACTTTACAAGAAGTCATTATTTATTTTTATGGACATCGGCCTTTCTTAAATCAAATATTGCCCTCGGGGCGATTGATCCGTATTTGAAATTTTTCTACTTTTAAACAGAAACGCATTGCCGGACAAGGAAGTGAGAGAAAAAAGATGTTTTTCAATGTCAATTATACTGAAGATTTCAAGCATTAAATTGATCTCTTTCTAAATAGACGTCTCTGCATGCTTCCGATTATTTTTTACTTGTTTTTTCGATTACGTGTTTCTCCAGAAAAAACTAATTATTTAAATTTCAAAACAGGTAAATAGATTAATGAGCATACACGAAAGACCAAAATGATAAAAATCTAGTTTAAGCTATGCAATATTTATGGGCAAAAAGGGCTTAGAATCGGAGAGAGAGAGTGTATGTAAATATAAAATATAAAGGTAGATATTAAGGTTATCTAAACTTATTTATAAATGGAACTCTGTCTGTCTGTGTGTGTCTGTGTGTGTCACAGTAAAGATTGATAGCTATAGACTCCGAGACGGCTGAACCGATTTTCTTGAAAATTTACACAGTTTTACTATAAGCGTCTGCGAGTGTTCTTAGCTAGGTGTTGTGCCGAGGTACCCCTGATAAATATCGATAATCAAAAAAATCGGGTTATAGAAGGAGTGGTCCGATTTTAATCAAATTGGATACACTCATAGACAAAGACATAAGATATTCAGAAGTTTCAAGGTTGTAGTTCTTACAGTAGTGCAGAAAATTTGATATCGATACTAGGAAATCAAAATTTGACTTACATCCATTCATTTTTCTTGCAGTCTACGGTTTCGCTTTAACTGGAAACAACTATTGTTTTTAGTCTTTCGTGCCAACGTCCAAAGAGTCTGAGCTCCAGGACCATGGATTAGTTTTAAAGCTTTCATTACACCCGAGCAACTCCTGGCTATACTGCTAGTAATTTCATAACCAGAAGTCAAAATAAGGAATTATTCGTGGTCGAGTGATCTAGGGGTCGCAGGTTCAACTCCTGCCGAATGACACATTTTCGTAACAAATTTTATCGTAAATAATCAGATCGGTGGAAATAATATATATATATATATATATATATATATATATATCGTCATCTGTAGACAGTCTTATTCATTAGTACGGTTAGACATTGTATTGCTTCTAGTCTAGATTAAAACCCGACCGAATTGACATAAGTCGGTAATTCTACCTCTGAGCTATGGGCGCTCATTAGAAGAAGATAGACTTTAGCGTGTTATATACAATCTAAGCACATGCCAGTAGCTGAATGTTGAAATTGATTACTGAATAAAAGACTGTATATATATATATATATATATATATATATATATATATATATATATATATATATATGCAAAAAGATATGAAAATATGTTTATGACTGAACATAAAAATCTAAATTAAGAAAAATAGTTCTTTTTTAAGCACTGTGTCCATTCAGGGTGTAAACGATCATGGGTCTCCACAACTTTCTGTCTCTTATAGCTTTTAATAAATTTTGTTTTTCTTTTATTTCTTCTAAACCTTATTTTGCCATCCACTCACACTAGCTTGCTGGGTAAGTTGTTTTCCCCAGTCCCTCTTACTTTCAATCTGCACTGTGCGTATCAAATTTTCCGATCCTTCTTTCCTCATTATGGTCATTAGCTGTCTCTTTCTGATGTTAATTATATGTTTCTTTTTTGTTCCGTTTTCTCTAAAAATTCCTCGTTGCTTACATATTCGGGCCAGGATCATATACTCAACGGCCTTCTTTAGAATCATATTTCTGCTGCTTCAAGTCCCTTCTTCATTTTTGAAAAGATTGTCCGACATTCACACTATCTATAATAATAGATACATAATAGTTTAGTACTGTTTTTCTTGTTTCGAGCGAAGTTTTCCTGATTCTTATTACTCTGCTTAGCTTTTTTTGGCTATCCTAATCCGTCTTCGGGTTTCAGTGTCAGATGTTCCTTCCTCTGTGAAAACACATTCAAGATACTTAAAATTTTCGCACTTGTTTAATTTTGCAAACTCTTATTTGGAATTCGCCATTTGGCCTCATCTTTTTGCTAATGTTCATAAAAATAGTAAGCAATTTTAAAGATCACTGGCAGCAAATGGTATTTTTATTATTTTGATTTGGATTGCAAATGAAATGTACAGCCGAACATTATGATACCATCATATTAACAGTTAGCATATCAATTTAGTTTATAATCAAACCCAGGAACTGGATTTGTTTTATCATCATACCCAGGACGTCTTCAATTTTGTGGATGTTTTTATGATGATTTGAATAAACATCGAGCTACGCTTGTTTTCATTTTCTAATTACAAGGCTTCATACTAAATGTCTATGACTGACAATAAAGATTTCAATCTTCACTGTTGTTTGTAAAAGCTGCAGATTTCATGTATTGATCCGCATATATCTTGTCTGAGCGATTGTCAAAATGAAATAAATCTGCACGATTTTCCATAATGGATACGTCGTGGTGGCCAACTTCATTAAATACCAGGATTAGGTATCCGTTTGAAGTGAAACGCCCTGTAAAGACTTTCGACGTAGCGTCTGATTATTTAAATATAGACTTGTAGCGGATACCGGGGTATCCGCTAATGCTATTCGTATTACGATTCGGTCGGCATAAGATGGCAGAGGAAATAAGACAACGACATCGGAATAAATAACAATTAAAGCATGTATTATGTGCGTTGTGGTGCATTGGATATCGGCTCGGAACGAGAAATCGGGGAGCCGAGTTCAAATTCCAGCCGAATTCATTGCATTCACTTACGCGCAAATACCCTTGGGAAAGGTATTAATCCGTCTATTCCTTCCAGTTATAGGTTAAACAACAGGACAGATTGGGTTCTATAGCCTTGGTCGGCAACCAGTCTACCTCAGAAAGCAATGGCAACCTACTGCGGAATAATCTTCTGCTCAGTCAGTCATGACTCTTTCGAGACATGATCGCCCAAGCGTGTATCACGTATGGCACTTAACTGACTTAACTAACAATAGGTTACATAGAGTTGATTTAGCATGCAAATAGTGAAGGAACAGTTGTTTCCCTTAAGAAACATAAAGTCACTTGTTGAAAGAAAGTTAATAATTTGAATAAAGTTCCTGAAAGGAAGAATAATGTAATGTACTTACTGTTATTGAGTTGAAGAAGATTCCAATTGGAAAATTTGTGTGTGTGTGTGCACATGTGTGTTAAAGAAAAAATTGCCGCCTAATTGCGACCTGTAATTAGTGCGGGTGTGCGAGCAAGAATTAAACCAACGTCCCTCTGCCATACTGGATAGCAAGGGGGTCTCGATCGAGTTGTAAAACTGCTGCACATTCTTCCGCTATCGTCGGCCAATAGCGGAGAGCCCAATTGAAGGGATCACGCGTGTGTGGCTCCTTAAATACGCAAACCAAACTGCGCTGAACAAATGCACGTGATAGATAAATGAAAGGCGCGTGCCTCAAAGATGAGAACACGCCAAACAGAAGTAAATGCGTCGGTATGAAATGCACAATCTGTAAATGCGTGAATGCGTATGTGGGTGTGAATGTAAAGATGCATACGTGAGTACCGCAGACTTTTCTCAGATCTGCTTGGTGGCTGAAGATCGCGTTTTTCCAAAATACTGTTACTTCCAAATTTTTTAAAAGTGTTTTACCTTTAAGTGATTGAGCACATTTCGCACAAACCATCATTCTTGTGGGTTCTGCCTAAACCAGAAATTGACACGTTTTAAAGGATTCCTTCATACCCGATTTTCGTTTTTCTCAAAACAGATAAGGCTAGACTGAGGAAATATTAATAATACAGTTAATAATGACTATAGTAGATAAAAGCCGTTTAAACCGTCAATAATTTCAAAGAAAAAAATAGAGAGTTTATCTTTTTCATCTAATTTTCTTCTTTTTTGTCATCTCTTTTCATTGTTTTCATATGTTTTTTAGACTTGAATATTTTAACATTTTTTTATGTATTTCTGTTTATCTTTACTTCCTTAAGGAATCATTCAATTTTCTTCGTTAATTTAAATTTCTTTGTCATTCTTTTTAATATATCTTAACTTAAATCTTTCCAAATTTTCATTAATAAAAGTAGAAAATGTAAATGTTTTTAATGAACAATTAATGTAAATGTCTTCTGGAAGATGGTTTCATGAAGAAACATGATAACCGATATCATTTGCACCATCCAGTATACTCTCTTGCTTCTGACTTTGAAATTTCTAATTTAATTTTAAAAGCATTATTTTGAAAAGGATTAATCGGTACATTCAATCAGAAAAGCAAAAGTGAAAGTGGCATATTGTACTTGCCCACAGTTACCATCAGCCGGTATAATCTAAATATATTTTGATCTCTTTTTGGCATTTTTATAGTAGTGTTCAACCTGTACAGTAGCCATTCCAGGTAGCGATTTATAGATTAAGAAGCACAACCAAAAGAAATTCAAAGCTCAAATCATAGCAAATATCCGAAATGTGCCATTCTATGCTTAGTGAATTGCATTTGTGTATTTATCACAAGGCAGAGCATTTGTAAATAAAAAAGCTTAGTATAGTCCCTTAATAATTCATCGCATTTGATTTCTACCTACACTGTCATGAAAATAGCTAACAATCGATTTAGAACCAAAAGAAAATAAAGAGCTATATTTGACTTTAACTGTAGCACATACACACACATAAGAAACACATGAACACACGCTTCAATACACACACACAGAGAAAAAAAAACACACACACAAAACACACACACACACACACACATATATATATATATATATATATATATATCAGAAAAATTAAGGCAGACACGTTATTTCATGATGATTCGTGTAAAATCAAGGCAAACACGTTATTTCATGGTGATTCGTGTAAAATCATTTGTAAAATAAAGACGGAAGCTGATGATGGTTCGTCTGAAATAGGCCACACTTCCGATTCACCATGAAATAACATGTCTGCCTTAATTTTTCTTATATTTGCTCTGTATGTATTTATATGGATATATGTTTAGAGCTCTCTTAGAGAGTTATCTTACCACTGTATGTACAGGATACTCCTTTAGATTCTTCTATACACACACTGCATGCTGATATATATATATATATATATATATCTTTGTACTTTGTAACAGGTGAATTTCGAGTCAAATTCTCAACTTTCTGATAACACAGGATTAACTTGACATTGAGTAGGCATTTAAACTTTTGAAGCTTGTACCTATCAGAGAATCAAGTCAACGGAAGAGGGTTCAACAGGCGTGAAATGCCAGGAAAGAAACTATTCAGGTAGAAAAGACGGTTATTTTTAACTATTTCAACGGTGAAATGGTAGGACATTTAAGCCAATCAAGTATTACGCTTAAATGGTCGTGGGACCAGGGAAGGAAGCTCGTCAGAAAAAAATACAGGTAAGCCACTTCACGTTGGTGAGAACGTGAATGCAGTCGAGATGCTAAGTCAAAATCGATAATATTGCAGATCATCTCTTTAGATTTTATCAAGAATCAAGAACAAAGGACCAAATATTAGAAGAGTTTTCAATGTTTTAATTTATGTTGATAATTTTGTCACTTTTATGAAATTTTATTTTTTCTGAAATTTTATCTTTCATGAAATTTTAATGAAATTTTATCTTTTTATGAAATTTTATCTTTTCTGAAATTTTTATTTTTTCTTCCTATGTGCATATACTTTATTTTCTAAATTCTTTTTTCTTTGTTTTAAATTTTGTCATAATATTTACCATATGATGTGTGTGTAAATATATATAATCCATAAATAGATTTTTAGTGCTTAAAGAAGCTTATCAGTGATGTCCTGCCTTCACTGCCGATTTCGGGTTTTTAAACATCATATCGGCTCCGGCAGTAACCTCGAATGTTTGGCAGAATTCGTACTTTTTATTTTTAACTCTAGCCAATAGAAAGAGTTCATTTCCCCGGCCTCGCCTATTTAATAACAAATGCCAGTTACACTCGTTTCTAGGATTTTTATTCGCGGCTATATAAATATATATATATATTACAGAAATTAACGAGGATTAACGAAACTGGTTATAAACAACCGACAATTTGAAATGATGATTTGTTTCGTGGTCGAGAGGTCTAAGAAGTGCCAGATCAATTGGTCGCTTCTCCTATGTGGATAGGGGATGCAAGTTCGAATCCTGCTGAATGACACACATTTACATAACAAAAACCAATCATGCCGGTAGAAATAAATATGTAATACTGTTTGATTATAAACAGAATATCTATTTAAATACGAGTATCCATCAGATGATGCTTGCTAAGTATGTGTCAGTTTGGCACAAAGATACAATAGGCTAAAAAAAGAAACTAAATTATTATTTTCGTTGTTATTGGTTTTAGGTTTGTTGTTTTCACTGAGACTATTAATATTGTTGTTGTTGTTGCTTTTGTGGTCTTGTTTTTATTTTCCTAACTGAGAATATTATTATTGTTGTGGTTGTTCGCACCGAAATATATTATTATTAGTGTTTTTTGTTTTTGTTTTTGTTCTCAATGAGACAATTATTATTGTTGTAGTGGTTGTTCTCATTGAGACAATTTTTATTGTTGTAGTTGTTTTCTTCTGAGACAATTATTATTGTTGTAGTTGTTGTTCAAACTAAGAAAATTATTATTATTGTAATTGTTGTTTTTCTAACAAAGAACATTACTATTGTTGTAGTTGTTGTTCTCAATGAGACAATTATTGTCGTTGTAGTTGTTGTTCTCACTGAGCCAATTATCTTTGTTGTATTTGTTGTTGTGCTAACTGAGACAATTATTATTGTTGTAGTTGTAGTTGTTCTCAATGAGACAATTATTGTTGTTGTAGTAGTTGTTCTGACTGAGCCAATTATCTTTGTTGTATTTGTTGTTGTGCTAACTGAGACAATTATTATTGTTGTAGTTTTTGTTGTTCTCATTGAAACAATTTATATTGTTGTAGTTGTTGTTCTCAATGAGACAATTATTGTCGTTTTAGTTGTTGTTGTTCTCACTGAGCCAATTATCTTTGTTGTAATTGTTGTTGTGCTAACCGAGACAATTATTATTGTTGTAGTTTTTGTTGTTCTCATTGAAACAATTTATATTGTTGTAGTTGTTCTTCTTCTGAGACAATTTTTATTGTTTTAGTTGTTGTTCTAACTGAGAAAATTATTATTGTTGTAATTGTTATTGTCCTCACAAAGACAATTATTATTTTTGTAGTTTTTGTTCTAACTAAAACAATTATTATTGTTTTTGTTGCTGTTCTCAGTGAGACAATTATTGTTGTTGTAGTTGTTCTCATTTAGCCAATTATTTTTGTTGAATTTGTTATTGTACTAACCTAGAAAATTATCATTGTTGTAGTTGTTGTTCTCATTGAGACAACTTATATTGTTGTAGTTGTTTTTCTTCTGAGACAATTTTTATTGTTTTAGTTGTTGATGTTCTGAGAAATAATTATTGTTGTAGTTGTTGTTGTTCTAACTGAGACAAGGTATACTGCTCGCAAGTGGACAAAAAGCCTGTCTCATTTAAGGAAAAATGCACCCGACACTGCCTAATCGATTGATGGAAGTATCTTTCACAGCTTATCAACTTTTTGTGGGCTATTTAAAAACGGAAAATATTTATAGAAATATTTTTGATATTATAATGATTTACAGATACAAGTCCTACTTATTCAGTTTATTGCCTTCCGTAAAGGGCATCCCAAAATGCCAAATACAGGTCGGGGATACTAGAATCAAGCAGGTACAAAAATTTAAATACCTGTGAAGTGTTATAACAGAAGACGGAAAGTGCGACACAGAGATCCGAAGGCAAATTGGCATGGCGAAGGAAGCATTCCAAAATTTGAGTAAAGTATTAAGAAACGGGACAATTTCGCTAGAAACAAAGAAGAGAGTACTGGATTGCTACATGATGTCCGTCCTTCAATATAGCAGTGAATGCTGGACAATACCATCAAACATGAAGGAAAAACTTGAAGCAATTGAAATGTGTTTCTACAGAAGCACACCAGATATAAAGTGGGGGATCAGTTCCATATTAAAATCAATATATAAGCTGGCCCCTCAATTTGAGACCACAGCAGTTTCTATACATTTAAATTCCTGAGATCCAAAAGCAAAAGGATGCATTCCAGGAGCTGAGAAGAGTATTAAGAAACAGGACAATTTCGCTAGAAACTAGGAAGAGAGTACTGGATTGCTACGTGATGTCCATCCTTCAATATGACAGTGAATGCTGGACAATACCATCAAACATGAAGGAAAAACTTGAACGGAGATTTGGTTCTACAGAAGGATGCTGCGAATATCATGGATCGAGCATATGAGCAATGATGAGGCCTTGGAAATTATGGAAACAAAAAGGAAATTAATACTGAGCATCAGGAAGAGACAACTGAAGTTCCTGGGACAAGCAGTGAGGAAGGAGGGCTTGGAGAATCTGATACTAACAGGCCAGATAGAGGGAAAAAAGAGACAACGGATAACCTATTTGATGGACATAATCAGGTGGATGACGGAACGAGGATTGCATGGTGTAACAGGAGAAGACGTGCTCAGAGCCACCAGGGATAGGGAAAAGTGGAAGGCCATGATCGCCTACGTCCTGAAGGGACAAGGCACATAGAAGAAGAAGAAGAAGAAGAAGAAGAAGAAGAAGAAGAAGAAGATACACACTTTGGCGGTCCAGTTTCTTTCTTGCTATTCAATCCATAGCTTGAGGGAGAAGAGATGGATTAAAAATAAATGTATTTGTGCGTAAGTGAATGAAACTAATTCGACTGGAATTCGAACTCGGCTCTCCGATTTCTTCTGCCTACAACGCTCATCTTCTAAAAGCCCTACTAATGAGCCCATAATTAAAATAAGAGGACAGGGTTTTAAAACTATCCTCATTGAATATAAAAACCAAAATGAAATTGGATTTCAGCTGAACATTTTGTCATTCCGAGCCGTTATGACACCTCAGACCTACAGCACCTAGTATTTCCAAGCGTTTACCCATGTAGGTACTGATCGCGCTCCAAGTTTCTTAACCTCGGTGATCTTGCGAGATCCGTTTTTCTAACGTGATGTGGCCGTGAGCCCAAGTTAATCGACTTTGTCCATTTCTGCTCCCTGACAATTCTCGGACACAGGTTACCAGGATGGCACTGTAGAATATCACCGACTTAAAAGAATTCATTCCAGAATAAAATTTTGAATCGGTCATTATTTTCCGAATAGCCTCATATGTTACAACAACTGATTATCTTGATATTTGGCTGAAGTTTTGTCGAAATTTTAAGATAAATTTTATCAACATTTTATTGGATCATTGCACTTATATTTTTAATTTTCATTGGTTTTCGATTAAAATTAATTGGATACAATCGAAAAAGATGTTGACATTCGTTCGAGCTGATGTGTGAGTAAGTTTAGATTTGAACAGCAAAAGTAGGATGTAAGCTAAATCTTGCGAGCCGCCGTTACTAAGGCTAGCAGCCGATTTCTCGAACTGCAACGTTGTCTCCTTTTTAAACAGATTAGTGAAGTCCAAATCGCAAAGTTCATTTTTATTGACCTGGGAATACGCTTAAAAATCTTACACATCCGTTGCGTGGAAACAACGCTAATGTTTGCTTAAAAAAGACATACACTAGATAATATTTAATTGCTGTGACAACGCCATTCCTGAGGAAAAATCTATTTACAGAATTCAATTCTTTGCCAACTGTTAGAAATCTTAGCTTGAGTGATGTTGATAATGGGAAGAAGTGGGTCACATTCCTCCAAAATGGCGAGGGCCACAAAGCAGAGAAAAAAGCAATAAAAATGGTACCACTGACTTGAGAACGACCACAACTATAGAATTAGATGGAAATACTTAATTATTTTCACCTCAGATTTTCTTTTGCATTTATTATCTATTATTTAAAGATTTAATAAGTTTAATTTAGTCTGCTATATGGACAAGTTTTTGGAGCCACTTTTGCAAATTGGAATCAGGATACGAAACTAGTAAATGAAACGCCGGCGAGTGAGTCTAATTATTGTGTATCTATTGCATTCACAAGAATAAAGTTTTGCTCAAAGCGTGAATCTTTATCCTATCCAAAAGGTTAAAGATGACTTTCGAGTATGATTCAATTAAGAAAACTCGGATAAGATTTTGTTTACATCGTTTTGAATCTGGCCGGGAAACCGTTGAAAGCGATTCACGCTATACACGACTTGCATAAGTAGAACAACCGAAAGTGCTAATCGCGAGTAGGGTTAAAAACGTAAAAATTAGAAGATTTGGAAATTTGCTGAACTCTCAGAAAAGTATCCAGGATTTAAAAAATATTTTGGCCTCTAGTTCTTTACATATCATGATGGTTTTTTTCTATTATTATTAATTTTGCGACATAGAATCCAACTGCCATTTTAATTTTCCCGAAAGTTCGTATGTTTTTCTTTGCAAGTTCTTGTTTTCTCAAAAAAAAAAAAGCAGTTGTAATGTGGGCGAGATTTCGGAAAAAATAACGAGACAACTGAAGGCGATAAAAGAATATACTGCAGACTTAAAAAGGAATATTAAAATGGACGCTAGGCTTTTTTAAAAATCGTTTCACCCCAAGCAAGATGGTACCGCCACTGATACGCAGGGGGATACATAAGAGCAAAAGTTTAGACAGGAGGAGAGTGAAGAGAAAGACAAACCAGTTACAGGGGGTGTCAGAGAAAAGGCAAGAGAAGAATGGAAACACAAATGTGATGACAGTTGCGAAGGTAGAGAAAAAGGAAAAGAACAAGATACACGGGGTGATGTAGGAAGCACAAGACTCAACTGAATAAATTATGGGAATTGACATTGCATTTAAATTCCTTGAGGTTGTAGCCGTCAGGAAAGCAAATATATGGAAGGGAGTTCCACAGGTGGGATGTGCGGGAAAGAAGCTGATGGAGTAGAATTGTCGGCTGCATTTGGTAGATCTAACTGCAAATTGGTGGACCATTGTTGCCAGTATGATTGCATGAGTAAATTCCTGTGGCTGGGGCACCAGTGACTTAAGTTTATCGGAGTAGAAGCTATGGAAATATTTGCAGAATAGACAGAGAAGCCACATCCCGCCGGTGGGACCGAGTCACATTACAGATTCTACTTTGGAGTCTGTCTAGCCAGTGCAAGAATTACAAGATCTGGAAATTTGCTGAACTCTCAGAAAAGCATCCAGGATTTTTTAATATTTTGGCCACAAGTTCTTTACATCTCATAATGTTTTTTTGTTATTATTAATTTTGCAACACATCGAATTCACTTGCCGTTTTAATTTTCCCTGATATTCATATGTTTTTCCTTCAAGTTCTGGTTTTCTCAAACCTAGATTTACCGTTTCAAATAAAAATGAACATAGTTATAACGTAGACGAGATTTTTAAAAATATAATGAGACAACTGATGGCGATTAAAGAATATATTATAGACTTAAAAAGGAATACTACAATGGACACTGGGCTATGTTTGAAATTTAAACGGCGTATTTTAAAGTGCATAAAGTCGCCGTTGACTTAATTGAAGCCATTTTTAATCCTCTCTTCATACTTAATACCTAAAACAGACAGATGAAATGAATAGGGTACACAATGGTGGAAGAGGGATTGAACAATCAGATACTCATAGGACAGATTAAAGGTAAGACATATTGAGACAAACAACACATAACCGACATAGCGAGCGTGAATAAATGGATAGTATCACGAGGTTTAAGAGAGATAACAAAAAGACAATATTTATTAAAATCTACAAAGGACGGGAAATTGTCAACCTTCTCAAGAGACACGGAACATAGAAGAGATGTCTTATCATTTCCTGACACTCCACAGGAGGAAATAACTAAAAAATATATAAAAAAACATTTAAGCCATTCTCTCTCAACCAGTATATTGAGAATGTTTCCTTGAATGAATTATCTATCGTCATAATATGATCTCAAAAGACTTTTGGTTAATCAAGACACAATAATAAAATAATGTCAGCTTTGTTTAGTTGGATTTAATTTCCACTTAAAAAAGAATAAAAAATATATGTAGCTTTCTCCCCCTTTATAGTTGAATGAGGAGCTAACGTCAGAACAAATTGGCTGATAAGGAAATTTAATTAAAAGCTTATCGTTTGATTTTAAGGTTACTGAAATGAAACTTTTTCTCCTTTCCTCTTCATAAAAGCAGAATCATTTTTAAACGAAGAGCCTTATGTGATAAACGCATTGGATGAAGACTAAGGGTTTTTAGGTTCAAACCTCACAATCGGTATACTTCTATTCAGTAATTAGAACTCATAATTTTATAATTCGCTGACAGATTATAATTTTCTTTCAAAGAAACAGAGAATTTGCAAGTAAACAAGCTTTTAAAAATAATTCATCTCATAAAGAGAATCCTGTGGCATATTACACTTGACCATTTATAAAACCTACGATAAAATAAATATTAAACTTAATATCTTAATGTTTTTTTGGGAGGGGTTTCCTAATTATATATCACTGTGGATAAATTTAGTGGCAATTTTCAGTCAGTTAAGTGCAATACGTGATACACGCATTGGGCGATCATGTCTCGAAAGAGACATGACTGACTGGACAGAGGATTATCCCGCAGTAGGTTGCCAGTGCTTTCTGTGGTAGACTGGTTGCCGACTAAGGCTATAGAACCCAATCTGTCTTGTTGTCTGCTTCATAGCTAAAGGGGGAAGAGATGTTTTATATTATTAAGTAGTAATTAATGGGGGATCAGTTTATTACTTAATAACAATAGGAAACCGATTCCCACTTTATTCCCAGTAGAAGTTTTTATCATGATTCCAACTATTATATTCAGTCACTCAGTTAAGTGCCATACGTGGTACACGCTTTAGGAGATCATGTCTCGAAAGAGACATGAATGACTGGGCAGAATATTATCTCGCAGTAGGTGACCATTGCTTTCCGCGGTAGACTGGTTGCTATCCAAAACTATAGAACCTAATCTGTCCTATATTTAACCTATAACTTGAGGGAAGAGACAGATGAAAACCTTTCCCAAGGGTATTTGTGCGTAAGTGAATGGCATTCGAACTCGGCACCCCGATTTGTCGTTCCGAGTCGATATCCACTGCACCACAACGCATATCACGTGGCGATTACACTTTAAAAATAATTTTGATTTTTCTTTTAATGTTTGTTCATTCTGTACAAGACCCAATATTCAATAGAGATTGAGGTTTACAGAGTAAGTGGCCTAGTTATGTGATTAAGATAGTTGTTAAGATTAGACTTGAGCAGCTTAATAATCTAATGATCGGGAAATCATACTCTTAGGAGTCAGTTATTTTTGTCTGTATCAGATTCTGCAAGCTGTAAGCAAAACAGTATTTGATTTGATTATGAAAATGAAGCATTATATTTCCAAACAAAACAACCATCGTTTCACCAGTATTGGCAACTTTTCCCAGAAAGCTTCAAAGGAATATTTTCCTTAATTTGGACAACCATATTCAGTAAATATTGAGATTCGGTAAATCCAAAGCAGTTTGAAAATTAGTAAAAGAGTTGAATGCAAGTCACACTTTAACTATAAAAGAACTTATTTTGCTAATGTTAGTTTTCGTAACGTTATTCTCAAAGGAACTTTTGATAACTCGCTATTAGGGAGTTATAATATTTCGGTATATTTGCGTAAAGTTAACGTACAATGCGAATCCTCGGAATAAAACATAATAATGTTCTCGAAATAATTCTCTCGAGTAATTCAATCAGAACTAATCTCTTCAATGACGCAGAACACCGGAATAATGCTCAACACAGAATATTATGAAGTTGGCTCCCCACTTAAGACAAAATGTGGCACAAGGACTTTTTAATGTGGTGTATCCGGGCACTAAAGCCCGCGCAAATTTGTCTAATTTTCCCCAGACGAGACTCTACCCCTCAGCAGAGTCTTGACTGTGTTACTCTCCATCCGAGGGTAAAGAGTCTGATAAAGCAGGTGTTCGTGCAATGCACAACACAATGATATTTATCTACGTCGCTAACGAAACGGAATGTGGCACAATGCCTTTTAACGAAAGGCATCCGGGCCCTAAAGCCCGCGCAAAAATTGTCTAATTTTCCCCAGACGAGACTCTACCCCTCAGCGGAATCTTGACTGTGTTACTCTCCACCCGACGGTAGAGAATCTGATAAGGCAGGTGTTCGTGCAATGCACAACACAATGATGTTTATATACCTCGCTAACGAAACGGAATGTTGTAAAAGGCCTTTTTAACGCAAGGTATCCGGGCTTTAAATCCCGGGCAAAAATTTATTGTCTAATATCACCCAGACGAGACTCTACCCTTCGGCGAAGCCTCGACTGGGTTATTACTCTCCACTCGAAGGCAGAGAGTTCGACAAGGTAACTGTTCGTGCTAATGCACAGACAAGGTATACTGTCAAACCTCTCTCTGAATGCTTTATATACAGTTATTTATGGTCATGTCATTCAGCTAGCAAAATTCATTCAACGGTTACATTTGTTACCCGGGGATCCGTGTTCGACCACGCGTATTTGTATTAAGAGGTTTTTCCTACATAACATTTATGAACGCCGAAAAAATGTCTAAACTTGTTTAATATGTCTGTCATTATCTGAAAGTTTCTCAGCTTAATCAATGACTTTTCGTATGCGCGTCATTGAAGCGTAGACATGCCACCGAAGCCTGACATAATCGTATCAAATGAAAAACCTCGGTGGTTAACACTCACTGAAAAAGAGGTCAGTTAGTTAAATGCCATACGTGATACACGCTTTGGGCGATCATGTCCCGAAAGAAACATGAGTGACTGGGTAGAAGAATATCCCGCAGTGGGTTGCCATTGCTTTCTGCGGTAGACTGGTTGTCAACTAAAGATATATAACCCAATCTGTCTTATTATTTAATCCATAACTGGCGGGAAGAAACGGATTAAGACCTTTTCCAGAGGTATTTTTGCGTAAGTAAAAAGCAAGAAATTCAACTGGAATTTGAACTCGGCAATCCGATTTCTCGTCTGAGTCACAATCCACTGCACCACAACGCACATCCGGGAAAAAGAAGTATATTTCGTAATTCAGGACTAAACCAGAAACAATTTTTTTTTTTTGCATATAAAGGATGTTATCTATCATCAAATGATAAACCATAATGAAGCAGTTATGGTTGATATTTGTTGTTGTCAATTGAAAGCATTTCACAAACATTTGCAGAAAAAGTCAGTATCATCTACTATTCGTAAGGGCGTGTTGTACTTATAAAATAACTTAAGTCCACATTTTGAGTTAATAAAGAAAAGGTTATGACATTAATTATGGAAGTTTTGTTGTAACCTCCGTAAGCTCCGGACCTTGCACCATCTGACCATCATCTTTTCAAATAATTGCAAACGTCACATGGGAAAAGTTAATTATTAATTTTGAAGAGGTTAAAAATGGTTGTGGGTATTAATTCGCACCGAGCCTTTAAAAAATGTACGTCTGTGAAGTCAAATCGCATCAAACCCTAAAGAAGTTTACGCCTGTGAAATCAAATCTCATCGAAACCGAAATAAATTTACGCCTGTGAAGTCAAATAAGGAAAATGATGTTATCAATAATAAGAGAAAATATTATCTCGATTAAATCTATCAATTAGCACCAAAAGATCCTTTATTTCTCTACCAATTAATCCATTCACTTTCAAGCCAGCCTTTGAAGGAATAGCAGGTAAGCTCACTTAGTTGTGAGTTTGATCTTATGTTTGTTTCCTTATCTGCAGCTTATGATACATTCGCGTTTTACCCTTTCCTTGCTGTTTCTTTAGCTCTGTGACACTTTACCTCCAGCTGGCTCGCTGCCCTTGGTCCATAAACTGTTGTAATGATGACCGAAACCTAAGTGGGTTGATGCTGTCGAAACGGCACCAATTATAACGACGCTCTCGGGTCGCTAATCGTGACGATGGCTTCGTTACAGCAGCTGGTCCTCAAGACGTCTATTACAACGGTGGACTTTTCTGCCCACGCTGTGTTCTTTAATCTGACCTTACTTTAACCGCATCAAAGGCCCTGACAGCCTTGTTTTGACTATCTTTGTCTACCAATTTTACCGGGCAAAAATTCGTTTCTGAATAGAATGGGAAAATATTTTTTTCTTTTTTCTTCAATTTCCAGCTAATTTCTCTACCTTTCGGATTTTACAAGTACATAGTATCAAATATTTCTTTGAGCAGAGTTCATATCGTAAAATTAACAATACCACTAATAATAATTTTCTTTGCTCCGTTGTATTAAACCAAAATGTATATTTTTCTTCATGTGGAAATAGGGTTACAGCTCGTATTTAACTGATGATACAGAATGACTTAGGCAAAACATAAAAATGAACAGTCTAGAGAGATTGAATTCGTAACGGTTGGCCAGCAAACGCAAGCAACATAACTCGACTATATTCTGTAAAAAACGGTTTAATTTCTATTTTTGTCTTCAGAAATTTAATTAAATCAACTTTACAGTGTTAGCTGCTTGTGGTAAGTCAACCGGGATTCAGTCCATTTTTCAGTCTGTTTTTCTCTAATTTTTGGAAATTATTTTTTTTTTCGTTTTTTGTTCGTCTTTGATTTTTTTTGTCACTTATTTTGTGTAAATTATTTTGCAATTCAAGGTTATTTTTGACTTATACAAAGTTAAAACTTTGTAAACCTCAGTCCCTTTTTTTTCTTTCTTTTTTTTTTTAATTGGAGTAAATAGTTCCTACCATCGACTGGTCTCACACTCCACCCTCTTCTTTTGAATGAGTTTAGAGATGATCGCCTTGTTTTTTGTTTCGGAAGGGGTTCCCAGTTTATCCCCTTTCTCCGGTCTTAGTGTTAGTTCAGCTGGAAGATCTTTGCAGTTACGGAGTATGATGGCAACGTCTTTACATTCTGAGGGTACCGGGTTGGCAGTTTTCTGGTTGTTGCTTCCGACTGGTAGTTAGGAGCCCGAACTCTTGCGTAGCGTCTTGAGAGGCTGCTCTGATCAACAGTTGAATAATACCGGGGTTCTTGTAGTGCCATATCGCGCATGGACGGGAATCCCTGCATGAACGTTCGGTGGGCAACCCCGTGGCCACATTATGTTGTAGGCCGCGCCAGTCTCCATCCTTCACAAGTTGCAAATGATCGACCGACTGATTCTATTCTAAGACCTCTCCTTAACTGAATGACTATGGAAAAATCAAACATAATAGCAAAACTAAACCAGCTCATTTGAAAACGCCCAAACCTGTCTGCATCTCTTTCACTAACATACGCGGCATCCGCACCAACTTCCCCAGCGTAGATTCTTTCCTCCATAATAACTTACCTGATATATTAGCCCTATGTGAAACTAATCTTAACCCTTCTATCCCCTCATCTGAGTTCTACGTTCCTGGCTACCTACCCCTCTTCAGGAAGGACTCCAATGTTCATATGCATGGGCTTGGTGTCTATGTCAGCGAACACCTTCCCTTAGCTAGGGTGTCATCTTTTGAATCCCCAGATCATTCTTTCATGTGCTTCCGACTTTCACTTCTCAGCTCGATTAGCTATCTCTTTTTTCTCTACCGCTCTCCTTCCTCCCCTGACTGTTCGTTACTTGACATCATTTCTGACAATATTGACAAAGCCATTTCTTCCCATCCCTCTGCCCATGTATTCGTGTTTGGTGACTTTAACGCCCACCACACCAAGTGGCTGAAGAACGCTGTCACTGACTCTGCTGGTGTCCACACCATGAACTTTTCAATCACCCAATCCCTTACGCAAGTAGTGGACTTCCCCACGCGTTTCTCCGACAACCCTAACGGAAGGGACTCACTTCTAGACCTCTGCTTCACTTCCATCACAGACTCTTTCACTACCAGACAACTCTGCCCACTCGGAAACTCTGACCACACTGTAGTGTCCGTCAATATTTCACTCCACTCCCGCCCGTCCCATGAAACCCAGAAAAGTAGAATATCCTACTGCTATCAAAGAGCAGACTGGGATTCGTTCCGAGACTTCCTCTGTGACATCACTTGGAACAACGTCTTTAGTCTTCCCATCGAAGAATGTGCATCCGAGGTCTCCTCCTGGGTTAAGGCTGGCATCGATGCCTTCATCCCTGCTAGGAAATTCCAGCTTAAATCTCATTCGTCTCCATGGTTCTCACCCGCTTGCTCGGCTGCCATTGCCTACCGGAATCATTTCTTCCGACTCTATCGTAACTACGCGTCGGACCAAAACAGGGGCCTTTTCACTTCAGCTCGTAATAAGTGTAAAAGGATAGTTAACGAAGCTAAGAGGTTGTTTGCTGCCAGAATGAAGCAACGCATAACATGCTCTAAATTCGGCTCTAAAGACTACTGGCGACCCTGTAAAAGAGTACTTAACAAGAGCAAGTCCACAATACCCCCGCTAATCAACAAATTTGAGGTCCTCACCTCCCCAGCAGATAAGGCTGAATGCTTTGCCCGCAGATTCTTGAACAATTCGAGTTTGGACTCATCTGGAGTTTTTACACCCGACTTCTCACCTAGAACCGAGGCACAACTGAATGATGTCCACATTACACCTTCGCTTGTCATTAAGATAATCTTAAAACTTGACCCTCACAAAGCGAGCGGTGGTGACGGAATGCCAACCATAGTCTTAAAGAATGTGCCCCTGAACTCTCCTCTGTCTAAGCTCTACAACCTCTGCCTATCTGCTTCCTGCTTTCCTGCCTGTTGGAAATCTTCCTCTGTAGTTCCTATATTTAAAAACACTGGAGAACACTCTGACCCTGCAAATTACCGCCCTATCAGCCTTCTTCCGATCTTTGGCAAAGTGTTCGAAGCCATTATCAACGCCGAGGTGGTTCAGCATCTCACAGCACACAGGCTCCTCTCGGACAAGCAATATGAATTCCGCTTCACCAGGTCTACTGCTGATATGCTAACAACCATCACCGAGTACATATACCAGGCACTCGACAGGAATGGCGAAGCCCGAACCGTTGCATTGGATATATCTAAGGCGTTCGACAGAGTTTGGCATGCTGGCCTTCTAAGTAAACTGCGGAGCTATGGTATAACTGGACATTTGTTTGAACTAATCCAGTCATTCCTCTCTAACCGCACAATGAAGGTGGTATTAAACGGACATGCCTCTCAGAACTACCATACAGACGCAGGTGTCCCCCAAGGCTCCATCTTAGGTCCTACACTCTTCCTGATATACATTAATGATCTCCCTGATTCCATAAGAGCCCAAATAGGTTTGTACGCCGATGACACCACAGTTTACTCTCGCCTCCTACAAAAATCTGGTGTAGGCGTCAAAGCTAACCTCGCAGCCGAGATTGAAAAAGACCTCCAATCCATATTGAACTGGGGTAAAAAATGGCTAGTAAATTTTAATGCTTCTAAAACGAAGCTACTCTCAATTAACCATCATCGACAATCTCACCTACCTCCCATTAGCATGGACCAGGCTTGCCTCCCAGAGAGTAAAACACTACGCCTCCTTGGTCTTACACTTTCAGCGGACCTCAAATGGAATATATCGAATCCATTGCTAAATCCGCTGCTATGAAAGTCGGTTGTCTGTGTAGGGCCCGGAAGTTTTTTCCGTCTGAATCTATCCTGCACATTTATAAATCTACCATCCGCCCGTGCATTTAATACTGCTGCCATATCTGGTCGGGTGCCCCTGCTGTTCTCCTCGGGCTTCTCGATAAGGTTCAGAGGAGGGTCTGTAATGTGATAGATACCGACTTGGCAGACCGCCCGCAGTCTCGCTCCCACCGGCGCGACGTGGCTTCCCTGTGTCTCTTCTATAAATACTTTCACGGCTTCTGCTCCGATGAACTTAGATCACTAGTGCCCCCTAAATACGAATTTGAACGAGATACTAGATTAGCAAATAGATCCCACCCTTTTACAGTGAAACCGATAAAATGCAGCCGTAACTTCTACTCCAACAGTTTCTTTCCTCGCACTTCCCGACTGTGGAATTCCCTTCCACACGATTGCTTCCCCGACGGCTACAATCTCCAGGAGTTTAAATGTAAGGTCAATAGACACCTCCTAACACACTAACCTGCTCCCATTCTATCAAACACTCTTCCCATCTGCCCAACCCTTATCATCGGTATCCTTACTCATCTGTCACCTTCCTCCTGACATTCCCTATGTCTAACCACTCCTTCTCTTTACCTTCCCCTATGTAGCCCCATGCGCAATAGTGGCAGTGAAATGCCTTGCTTGGGGTGAGATGATTAAAATAAAATGCACTTTGTAAGAAGACTGATTAAGCAAATAGAGTGAGAAAATATGATTGAACTCAAAGATCATTCAGAAAGACTAAAGTAATGGCGCGCGAAACAAGAGGACTCATTTGCAAACCTGAGCAGCGACCTTCCGTTCAAATCTGGTCAGACGATGACTACAGATCTGTCGTGTTAACCATTTCGTTATAAGGTACCAAATCTTGGATCCTTTATCGTTGCTGTCTACGTTAATAATGAAGACGAGCGATACCCTGTTAAAACGTTGTTCTTTACTAATACAAGTTTCAGTTAAATTGTAAAACATAACGCAATAACTAACCAGAAAGTCTCTGAAAGCAAATAAGATAAATAACTAATAGGAAGTCTAATTAAAATTTCAATTACAGCGCAAGCATTATCTCAATGTAATCACATTCGTTGGAAATCGTATTTGAAGTTGACAAGATTTGACTGGATGTAATTCCATCTGAATTGATGTTAATTAAGTTTAATCTCGAAGAAGCCTTCATGTCTGTGGCATCCTGAAGGAAAAAGAGTCAATAGAGACGCAATTAATTTGTTAACATTTGTTTCTTGTGCAAAGAATATCTATCATCTCCCTTTCAATATATATATATATGTGTGTGTGTGTAAACTGGCACAAGGGCACAAGATCACGTACTTGCTGATGAAAATCACATCACTAAAATGCTGACCAGTTAAATTCTTACGAATTTTAATGGACAACCCCCATGTGTGTGTGTGGGGGGGGTTGTGATAAAATATAGTTTAAATTATGCCATAGTTATGGGTTAAAGTGCTCAATACCATAACTCCCCACCAAAATAACCGCTAAAACTATACAATAAACTACTGATAATGCGACGCAATAGACTATCCACAATTCATCACTGACCGGTATGTGTAAATAGTTGAGAAAAAAACGTATAAAGCCTGATTATTGCGTTTAGAATGAAAGAGACTGTCTAAGTGTAGATATCAACGTCACCTTTTATATATATATATATATATATATATATATATATATGGGAAAAAGAAATAGGGTTGTTCCAACAATAGAAATTGGTATAGAATAAAAAGTGTGAGAGGCAGTGAACGTTTTGTTTAAAGTGCATATTTATTGTTGTTGTTATTACACATGTTATGATACTTTAAGTGTCCATAATGGTATTTGTGACGCTACACCTGTTTCGAGTCTAAGATTGACTCTCTTCAGGCGAATAAGTTTGTGGCTTTACGTATCGAGTTCCTTTTGTTTCTGATGGCCAAGATGCTGTTTATAAATAATTATGTAAATAGAAAAAAATCAGAAAATAAATCAAATCAGTAAAATAAAATAAAATAAGTTAAAATAAATCAAATATTGGCGTGTTGAATAGTCTGTGTTCTCTCACATACGCATGTGTGTAAATGGATAAACAGATAAATATATAAACAGATGAATGAATCAAGTGCTTACTTCAATTTGAAATGATTTTGGTCTGGGGTTCCCTCCTTAATACACTAAAATTGATACTAGAAGATAAGGTGTAAATCGGAAAAAGCTATCTCTGAAGCCACTATTTGTCCAGTGGAGGACCCTAGCAATAAAAAAGTTTATATAGGGATATCTGCACGTAGTTAGAAACAGAGACTGTACAACCACAGACACACGTTTTCTAACGCCTTCTTGAAACATCAAACTACTCTGTCTAAAAAATACTGGAATATTAAAGATGGAGGATTTACCCCACTGGTCAGATGAAGGATTGTTACATACGCCAACACTCCTAACAATTTCAGGGATAGGTACAATTTATGCCTGGAGGAAAAACTGATTATAAAATAATAATCCAAAACAACACCTTGATCGGCGTAATGAATTAATGTTTAAATGCAGACATAAAAATAAATATAAAATAGTCTAGATAAATCCTGATTGTGATTTAAATTATTGTAAATTGAATTAATTTACATTAATTTAATTTAAAAAGGTGTTTATCTTGGGAAATGTTTGAAATGTACTGCCAATATCATTTTACCACAAAAGTTTTTTTAATATTTTTTGTTTTTTTATAATTATTATATTTATTGTTATATTTTTAAGATTCTTTTTTCTTCGTTTTTGTTAGAATGAGTATTATTATTATTATTATTATTATTATTATTATTATTATTATTATGTCATTTTTCATCATATTTCGATTTCTGCTTTGGTCTCACTACCAACCAAGTCTGCGGGGAGACCTAAGGCAGGTAGTGGCGTGTTGTTATGGCTTCATTTCATGTTTTTCTATTTTCCCTATCATCCCCAGCATTACATAGATAAAGTTTTCCTTAGTGTGTGGGCTGTACTTAATAAGACAATTTTTTGTATATCTCTTAAGCTGGGGTTTCCAGGGATTCTTTCAATGTGTTGTTTTGTTCCATTTTTTATCATTCCAAGTGCACCTACTATCACTGGCACAACTCTTGTTCTCAATTTCCAGGTCTTTATATTTTGACAGTTTTTCAAATTCCTTGATTGCTATGTTACAATCCGCTGGACAAGCCATATCAATTAATAGACAGTTTTCTCCTTCTGGTTTTTAACAATAATGTCTGGCCTGTTTGCTTCAATTTTTCTGTCTGTGTAGATGGTGTAATCCCATAGAATGGTTACATCTTCTATTTCTGTAACCGGTGCTGGGTGATGTTCATACCAGTGTTTGTTTACAGCTTTTCCATAATGTTTGCACATTGCCCAATGTAAATATTGCCCAACTCTATCGTGGCGATTTTTATATTCGTTTGGGGCAAGCACAGAACAGCCTGAGATTAGGTGGTCTATTGTTTCTTGGTGTTTATCACAAAACCTGCATTTTGGATCCATATTATTATGCATAATATTTGCCTGAATGTTTCTCGTGAAAAGACTTTGGTCTTGTGCTGCAAGTATAAATCCTTCAGTTTTAGACTTTAATTCAGACTTTATTATTATTATTATTATTATTATTATTATTATTAACGTCATAGAGAAATTTTGTTTGATACATACATATATATATATTATTATTATTTTATTATTATTTTTTATTATTACTATCTATTATTAGTATTATTATTATGTAAGATGTTTCTATAAGATGGTATTTTAATATTTTACTTATTTTTCTTACTTATTATTTTAACTATATTTATAATAAATTATTACTAGTGGTTATATTGTAATTTATATTAGGATGTATGAATTATGATTTATGTTTCATCATAAATGTACTCCATAGTAGGTATATTTTAATTTAAGAGTAAATCCCAGGTTGCGTTATTAAGAGTGAATATAAGTGTAATAGACGTTTATTTTGAATTATTTTAAATTTTTTTCTATCTATACCACTCACTCTCTTTCTTTTTCTTCTTTCTTTCTATTTCTTTCTTTTTCTCTCTTTTTGTGGGTTTATCTTTCTAACTTTTCCTTTTTCTAAATCTAATTATAATTCTTGTTTTTTAGTAATTTTAATTATTTTAACTGAATTTTTAAATTAATATGAATTTTTAAAATAATAGTAACAGTAGTTATTGTTTCAAATTCCATTAAAAGTATGATGTACAATCTATTTTTGTACGGTAATCCCATTATATTTTAAACTAAATTTCAATGTTAAATTTTCCACGTCATGTTTTTCTAAGAAAGCAGACGAGTCACTTGAGACGCTATTTCGATACATTATATTAACATTTTATTTCTATGGATACTGTTTATTTTCTTTTTATTTTATTTATTTGTCCTTTCTTTTTCTTTTTTTTCTTTTTTCTTTTTTCACTTCTGTTTTTCTCTTCTTTCCATTAATTAAGCGTCTACGTTTACATGAGCGATAAATTTTTAGTAAACTACCGTTACAAATGTTTATTCAAAATATGGACATGTGTAAAAAAAATATGGACTGTGTAAAAAAATATGGACTGTGTAAATAAAAATGGGGGGATATTTTGAGGATCAACTGTTGTACCATTTGGATCTGACAAGCTGCAATAATAACATTATGCGTGAAATATGTATTACCCATTTAAAGTGTAGTAAATAAAAATCTTTTCTAAATTATATATATATATATATATATATAGATGGGGGATATGAACCCATTCCTTGCGGGATGCTCGTGTGGAAGTCATGAGTTGTCTTTCTCTAGTTATTCATTCACCACTGCTATAGCCTGGCATTGAACTCACAACTCTAAGAGTTAAATCAGCAGCTAACCAACTAATCCACTGGGCCATGTGTCCTTAAGAGGTTATAGGGAGGTGAACCATGACTTACAATCGAGGCTTCCCGCAAATAATGGACTTCATATACCCTAGTGATTGTAATAAAGAGTTCATTCAAACTTTTTAGCAAAGAAGGCCGGAGTGTATAACAGCCGAATCGTCGTACAAATAACAACAAAGATGAGTCCAAATAATATAAATACTGTCTGTTAACTTATTTTCTTCGTAATGCTATACTGATTCATGAGCGCAGTCGTTCACCACTTGCGACAAAACATCAGAATAAGTTGCAGCATTTATTTGGTAAAAGATTGGGTTGATCTGCTGATCCTAGTGTTGTTCAGAATGTCCTTAATCTTTCTTCATACCAGTTTTCCATGGCAGAGCTATCGATACCTTCACTTGTATTGGATTTCTGTGTTCCCCAGTCGAGAGAAAATTTATTCAGAGTTTTTAGCTTTATTTTCCGATTCAGCCAAACTTCAGCCTGATTCAGCCAGCAAAATTCTTCTTCTTATATGTGCTTGTCCCTTCAGGACGTAGGCGATCATGGTCTTCCACGTTTCCCTATCCCTAGTGGCTCTGAGCACGCCTTCTCCTGTTACACCATGCAATCCTCGTTCTGTCATCCACCTGATTAGATTCTTCAAATATATTATCCGTTGCTTTCCCCTGTCTCTTTTCCCCTCTATCTGGCCTGTTAGTATCAGGTTCTCCAAGCCCTCCTTCCTCATTGCGTGGCCCAAGAGCTTTAGCTGTCTCTTCCTGATGCTCACTATTACTTTCCTTTTTGTTTCCATCATTTCCAAGCAGCAAAATTAGTGACCTTAAAACTAGACTTAATAACATTGGGCATTCTTACGCAGGCAATCCTGTTCTTTTAGTGAGTCAAAGTGGAACCGAGGGCAATATAATGTAATCACTTCACTTCACGGCGCAATAGGTTTTTGGTTATTACGAAACCGGATAAAAGCTCAAGTGTTGTCATTCTTGATTTTCAAGATTATGTGAACAAGATAATGACTATTCTTGAGGAGACGTCTAAGTTTGTTTGGTTAGGTCCAATAGAAGATATTACTCTAAAATATCTATTGAGGCTAAATTTCAAACATGTCTAGTTAAATAAGTTAAAAGTTCTATTCATCTCCATCTCTATTGTTTGCCCAAAATACATAAAGATAGTATTCCACCGAGACCTATTTTATCTATGACAGGTTCTTCCCGGCATGGCTTACCACCATATTACATCCATTTTTCCAAAGGTATAACAATTTCACATACGCACAAATACCCTTGGGAAAGGTATGAATCTGTCACTTCTCTTTCCCGCTATAGGTTAAATAGAAGGACGGATTGGATTCTATAGCTTTGGTTGGAACCAGTCTACCGCAGAAAGTAATGGCAACCTACTGCGGGAAAATCTTCTGCTTGGTCAGTCATGTTTCTTTCGGGACATGCTAGTCTAAGCGTGTATTACTAAAGGGCACTTAACTGACTGAAACAAAATTCTGTATTAATGATTCGTTCTGACTTTATACATTGTTATCCGTTAACCAAAAACTTATGTGTACTTATGACATTTTCAGCCTCTTTACCTGCGTGCCTTTAGCTGGGACTATTGATATATACGCTGATGCTTTATATCGTAGTCAGGTGTCAGTTTATTTCTCGAACTGATGCCATTTACCACGATGCGCGTGGAATTTAGTTTCGACATGCATAGGCAAGTTGATGGTGCTACAATGGGTTCTTCCTTGGGACTCATTTTAGCAAATATCTTTGTTGGATTCCATGAGGACAGTGTAATATCGAAATCTAATAAATTTGATGTTTATTTGCTTTATGTAAGTAACACGTTTTGAGCAGATGTTCTTCCGGTTTTCTTAGTTCAGTTTACGAAAACCGACATTTACTGTTATGTATACCGGGCCTTAATGGTTTGCTCTAAAACTCAGTTAGATGATAAACTCTAGTTTATTACTACGACTCACTGCACAAATGCTTATCATTTTGGTATTGTTCAATCAGTAATTAAAAATAAAGTATCGGAATTCAATAAAGTTAAACGAGCAATAGTACAAAGATGTCCTGTGTACCTGCGCCTCCCTTGCCTAGGTACTGTCAGTGATTGATGTGCTAAGCAGGTTTTTGCTGCAGTTCAGCACTGCTGCCAACACTACTGCAGTTTTTCTACTTAACCTATCTTTTCTCCCATTCGGAAGAATGTTCTCTCTCCACACAATAATAATTCCCTGATTTATTTAATTGCTCTACTCAAAGACTGGATGATAGAATTAAAAAAACACTTTCCTACAAAAATACGTAACCAACACTTCTATTACGGAACGACTTATAATTGTGCCGCTTATTTTAGTTATTATATATCCCGACACTCTCCGGCTGGAGGCTCCTTCTCCATCGAGGGGGACAAGGCTGTGTCTTTCCCTGCAATAATATTAATCTTCCCGGATAAAGCCGTGAGGATTTGCTAGATATTAGGTCAGACGGCGATTTGATTCTGTTATTCGCACATCAAGCACATGGAAAGATTATAACACAAGACTTTTCGAACGACAACAAAATGGAGGAAACACAAGACACATTTACACTATCAGTTTTTTGACAATTGTGAATAGAAGTAACATTTTATTTTTTCAGGTTATAGGATAAAAGTCTTTATCACATAAAATGGGGTTTCACTTAACATTTTTCGTGTAATATTATATGCAATAAAATACATTTAAGAATTGGTGATGTGTGCAACTCTACGGTCTAGGAAGGAAAAGATAAATAAAAATATAGAATATTATTTTTGTAACTTACAGTTTCACTTTCTCTTTCTCTCTCTCTCTCTCTCTCTCTCTCTCTCTCGTAATTATTGTTTATCTCTCTTGTTTTTTTAATTCTTTATATATATATATAATTCAGTTCTCTAAAAAAACAATATTTTTGTTTTCTTTTCTCTTTTTCTCTTTTCCAACATTAAATTTCTTCATTGCTCTTTAACATGACACAAGGTCAACACGTTTCGGTGCTTTATGGACAATTGAAGTTCTCTTCACCGATAAAGTTGGTTACTGAGGCTAAAACTACTACATTCACTTTTTCAGTTTTCGAAGTTTCAGTTGATTATTTTAGCCTGACACAAGGCCATCATAGTACGCTGTATCTTGGTTAGCTGCATCTCTCTACGACGATAAATCCGGTTGCTGAGCGTGGGGTTGCAAAATTTTACTTTTTATAATTCTCGAACTCTCAGCTGATATATAGCCAAATACAAGGCGACCACACTGCGCTATATCGTAATTAGCTGTTTGTCTCTTCAGTAATGGGTTCAATTACTTAGAGTAGCAATCATATTTTAATAGGTACCTCCACTCATTTTTTCTATACTTAAATTTAAATTTAAATTTTAAAAATAAATAAGTTATCTTCAAGCTATAAAATTAGCTTTAATTGAAAGCCAACGGATTAAATTTACTAATTACAGTAATCAAAAATACCCTGGTGTATTCTAAACCGAAATTATATTGATCGGAATCAAAACATTTTTAAATTTAAAAAAAATTTTTTTTAATTTCAAAATTTCAGCCATTTTTCATCGATTGTAAACAGAAGCCAATACTCGTTATTAAAAAATCTTACAAAAATAAAATAGACCTCATGGAGACATTATTTTCTTCGAATTACCAATTTAAACTTATTTTAGGTTGACTTGAAACAAGAATTACTTGCTTAGTGTTTGGAAAATGTTTAAAAAAAAATTCCTCAAATACGGTAGCCTTGTTATCTTCAGCTGTCAACACCTAATCAGGAGGCGATGATGAATGATTTACATCAGCTGGCCAAAAGTATGGAAGACGAATTTGGTATAAAAAGGTTTATATACGGATTTTTTTTTCATGTAAGGGACGACAACCCTTGAATCACGTGACCTTTTACGGCCACCCGTAAAAACAAAAAACGGGAAATCAACATGCAGAAAATTAAGATGTTTTAATTATTTTACAAAAAAGGAATACCCCTTTTTAGAGTAAGTGTTCAAATTTTTCGATTAATAAATATATTTGCCACACATTAATTAAAAAAAATCTGAGAGACCTATGAGGAGGAAATTTTAAATGACTTCTGAAACTTTGTAGAAATTAATAAATAAAAATTAAAATAAAATAATAACAATAAAAACAATTCTTGTAAAAATTCATTACTAACGGAATTGTTTTTTCTATTCAGACTATGATATAATTTTAATTTATGTTTAGGAAAGCAATTAAAAGTGTATGCAAATAAAAAATGGCATAGTTTTATTGCATTTTTGTTTTCCTAATTCGGAGCAGATTTTCTAAAAAGTGGCAGGTTTTGAAGAAAAAAAGATAGTTGGTTTGCATTCCCAAATGATTCCTGAATTTAATTAAAACTATCTATATGTTGAGACTTTGTCGCATTTTTCGACATTTCTGGAAATTAATTGGTGTAACATATTTTAAAAAATGCTTTTCGCAATATTTTCTAAAAGGAATTATTTCAAAACTGATTTCAGAGAATTATGAATAAGTCCTGAAATTTTCATCAAAATCAGACGATTATTTGATTTTTGCAAGAAATTCCAAATTAATGTGTCTTTCACAGTCAAAAAATGCCTTCGCGCAATATTACGTTTTGACGTAATAAAATCTAGCGTCAATCTATCGCTTGTACTGACGAGATTAATATTAATAGGATCAATACTCATCTACTAAACACTGGACTCTAGCTCTCTCCCCTCCCCCGTATAAACTTTCCTTTCTCTCCACCTATGTATCTGTCATCGCACCTGCATTCTCAGCTTTCTATTGCTCCTTTCTAACTAGCTTGTACTCCTCACTCTTTTCTAATTAAACTTCTTACAGTTATGTAGCCCCCCCCCCGCTCATCAGTGACATTTCTGCCTTGCTCGGGGTGAAATGATTATATATATATATATATATATATATATATTACAAATACAAACAAATAAGATATAAATTAAAATGCATATACAAACACACATACACATATGTACAGATAATAAAATACATAATCAAAATAAGTAAATACATGTATATATATACATATAAACTAATTTAACATACATAGAACAAACATAAACAAGTACACAATCATATATATATATATATATATATATATATATATACACGGCCGGCCATAAATGAATGAATTTATAAATATTTAATAATTACCTATATTGCAGTTTCTTCAATGAAAGAATAAAGAAAATTTAGGGTGATTCGGACGAGTTTATCTTTGCTTCCTTGCCTTGTAAAATTTTGCAAAGTAATAATCACAAAAAAACATTCTACTTCCATTTGGCAATACTAAAAATAGTATGAAATACATTTCTTAAAAAAACTTGGGTTGCCTAATGATTATATTATATGCTAAAAGTCCGCTTTCCACATACCTTAAAGGTAGAATCGCTGACTGATGTCAATTCGGTCTGGTTTCAATCCTGGATAGAAGAAATCGGATGTCTAATCGTACTGATGATATGTGATACAGATCTATCTGCGGATGGCTATGTCTCTCTCTCTCTCTCTCTCTCTCTCTCTATATATATATATATATATATATATATATATATATATGTGTGTGTGTGTGTGTGTAACATGCATATAAAACAATACATATGCGTATACAATCCATATGCATAATACAAATACGCACACAATTCATATAAAATACAAACACATATGCAATATATACATATGTAAACATATACAACATGATATATATGTATATCTCTCAGTTATTTGTTTTGCTAAGTTTTATATCGAGAAAAGATAAAAATCGGGCGTATTACAATATCAACATAAAAAAAAAAATTGTAATGTTTAAGTAGAAACATAACAAAAAATGTTGTCATCAATTCACTTCTTCTCTTCAATAATATTTAGGTGTTTTAGTATTATAAGTATTTCTAAAAAAGGACACGTTACATCTATTTTCTCTTCCATTATAGCATTTGTTTTTTGCGATGATTTCTCAAGTAATAATTAGGTTTTTGTTATTTTATAAAAACAAAAAATATTTGGAGAAAGCAGCACTGTTCCTGCATTTAATTCAAAGTCAGTTTATGATAATTGAATCTAGATTTCCAAAGATCGTCCGTTGATCGAAAGTAGAACTTTGAATCGCTGTTCGAATGTATAGTAGCTTTGTAAATGATACATTTGGTCATACGTTAAGTGGGCAGGTCATATATTTTCGGCAGTTACAATTTATTTGATAGTGTTACTGTAGTTGTTAGTTGAGTTATTTTGTAGGTTGGACATGTTTTTATTTAATAAATTATTGTTATGTAGCGAGATATACCTCCTTACTTACATTAATTTTAATATGAATGAAATTAATATTAATAGGATCAGTTTTTAAGAATTTACCTATTTGCTTATGCCTATTGATTATACATATAATGTTCAAACACATCATTTCACACCCACACACACACACACACACACACACACACACATACATATATATATATATATATATATATATATATATATATATATGAAATGATTTGTTTGAACATTATTTTTTATCAATACTCGTATGTAAGTAGATATTCTGTTTATAATCAAACAGTGTTATATATTTATTTCTACCGGCCTGATTATTTACGAAAACTTTTTGTTACAAAATATGTGTCATTCGGCATGATTCGAACCTGCGACCCCTGTTCTTACAGATCTGGCGAGCGGTCTAAGACGCGCCAGATCAATTGGTGGCTTCCTCTCTCTTCCCCTCTCTCTTTCTCTCTCCCCCATATATATATATATATATATATATATATATATATATATATATACACTAGCAGTGTTGCCCGGCGTTGCTCGGGTGTAATGAAAGCTTTAAAACTAATCCCTGGTCCTGAAGCTCAGACTCTTTGGACGTTGACGTGAAAAACGTAGGTTGTTGAAAGGTTGATCTCGAAGCTGTAGAACTTCTCCAACAACACATCCAGCATGCAATGCAAAAAGAAAAGCAGCTACTTTTGCCCAAAAGACGGCGCTACAGCTACCATAATCAGTCAGAAGCAAGCAAGTGAGAGGAAGTGTACTCGTGGATTACTTACACTGTGCCAGGCTGCAGCTGGCAGTGGTGGGGGGTGCTACTCGCAAAATCTCCTTATCACTTTTTTGCTATACTGGTGGCTCCTGTTGTTGAAGTAAGCACCTTCATTCAACCATTCGCTGTTCTTGGAACAACGATTTTTTTTGTCCATACACCTTTCACTGAACGTTTGTCGCAATTCACACTTTCTCTTACTGCGCGATGATAGCTGGTCTGAATTGCGTGAACTCGCTCGACTGATGCGACACGTTCAACGAACCCCTATTTCTCTCCAATTGCAACTCGTTGCTAAGACACGACAGTTTTTGATCAAACCTCCGCAATGTACGGTATTGGTATCTCTCAAACAATTTGCCTGATCCGTAGGAAAGGTAAATTAGTCTTGTTAGTAATTTTAACCGTCCTTAGACCATTAATAAATCGGCCCCATGCAGATAGAGCGCTTAAATGTGTCTTAATATCTTAAGGTTTTGAAAAGGTACTAAAATTTCACTCAGCATGTGTTATAAATTCAATTTTGGCCACCCTGGTTAACTAGGTCACGTTAATAGTGGTTTTTCTTAATGCGGATCCCTAACATTTCCGTGAGATGCCCACAGATGCAGAGGGTAAGGGGGACCGGGTGCCGCCGGTTATCGGAAATACGTTACAATGGTTGGCAACCCTACAGAATCTCAGTGAAAACTACATTTTTTGTTTTACCTTGCTAGGGCGAAAACATCACTTTTACTCCCCACACGTGAGCAGTCAACGTAAAATTGACCGTGCTAGAAGCATGGTTCTGTAAGGTGAAATCCCGACACTGACAAAGTCTACAAGCGTTGCACATACTGCCAATTTGCATGTCAGCACCTGATTCGTAGTTGACAGAAGGCGCGTAGTGGAAAGAATGTAACCAAAATGGTTTATTAAGACTGGTTATTTCTCAGTTAGCTCTCTGACATCGGTTATTGTTTTCAAGCATAGCATTCCGTTGCTGTGAAGTATGTAATGCTCTGTCAGATGTAACGGAGGAGGCGACCCTTGCAAGCCTAGCGGAGCGCTGTTCTGTACTTTCGGCAGCCCGCGAAGCTGAAGTTGAGGCACAGTTGCTTAATTTTCGAGCTCTCTGCTGTTCTGTACTTACAGCCGCCCGTGAACCTTTCTTAGCAGCGGCGTTCGTTAATCGTCGAGAGCGTCGCTGCTCTGTACTTTCGGCATCCCGTGAACGTACCTTAGCAGCGGCGTCCGTTAAGCGCTAAGACTGTTGATGCTCTGTACTTTCAGAAGCCCTTAAAGAGGCCCTATCAGCAGTAGCTTGAGCGTTAAGCTTAGCCCGTATGGAGTCATTTAGCCTGGAGCGCCTAAGTTTTTTACAGAAGCAATCACTGGATAACCTATTGGAACGCCTATCACAAGTTTCTGTTGCCATATGTTCTGCTGAACGCAGTTCGTTTTACGACAATTGTACAGCACTAGCAGAGGGGCTTTTGTTGGCCGTAGTAGCCCTCTTTGCCGATGCCGAAGCCGTTCGGCGCCCAAGAAAAAAACATCTTTTCTGGGGTGGCATGGATTTAAAAAGGAACGAACTCACAGAGATATTTGTGTTATTACGTGGCCGATTTTGGTTGTTTAGAAGGAATTACAGTGAAATCAGGAGAGAAAAATGTGCGTATAAGCAACCTTGCAAGTTGTAAACCGGAGTTTGGGGCACGTACAGCGAGACACCAATCGCAGAAGTGCAAGACTAAGGTTCGACAAAGTATTAAAAGTGAATATGAAGCCAATACCCAATCAGACGGCTGTAATTTGAATAGATCAGTTTAGTCAAGCATAATTCAACTGACGTGGCCAATGGGGCATTCGATTAAAACTCGTGAAGTTAGTTACTGTCTGAACATAGTTTCGCACAGCACCGTATGTGCGAATTACAATCTGTAAAATTAATGCGTGACAAACGTTAACATCGAAAACCTTAAAAGTTAAGGTGGAATTTAAGTTAATTAGACTAAAAGCAATAGTTGTTTCCACTCAAAATGAAACCACAGACTGAAAGAAAAATGAATGGATTTAAGTCAAATTTTGATTTTCGGTATCGATGTCAAATACGTTCTCCGTCGCAAATTGAATTTTGAAGGCTAAATAAGTCTTCTGAGTAAATGGTATCATGGTTGAGACTAAGAACTACAATTCTATCTACTTTGAGGAAAACCCGAAAAATAACAGGGCTGAAAACCTGATTTTGATCAGACCCGATAGAATATCGGGGTATCGATTTCCAATATCGGAGTTAAATAAGTCATCCAAGGATAAACTAACCTAAGTAAGTCCAGGAAAACTTATCGTACCCATCGCGAGTAAAATTGGAGAAAATAAGCCAAATTGATGGCTAAATATCGGTCTTTGATGAGATTTGAAAGAAACTGTCTGCGCCTCTTTCACAAACATAGGAGGTATCCGCATTAACTTTTACAGCGTAGAATCACTTCTTCAAACTAACACACCTGATATCTATGTGAAACTAACTTTGGTCCTTCAATCCCCTCTTCTGAATTTTACGCTCCTGGTTACCTTCCCCTCTTCAGGAAGAACTCAAATGTACATATGCATGGGCTTGGTGTTTATGTTAGCGAACACCTCCTTCTAGCTAGGTTGACATCTCTTGAATTCCTGGATCATTCTTTCATGTGCTTCCGTCTGTCACTTCTAATGTCGGTTAGATATCTCTTCTTTCTCTACCGCTCTCCCTCCTCCTCTGAGTGTTCGGTACTTGATAGCATCTCTAACAATATCGACAATGCAATTTTTTCTCATCTATCTGCCCATATATTTGTGTTTGGTGACTTTAAGGCCCACCGCACGAAGTGGCTGGAAAACTCTGTCACCGACCTTGCTGGTGTCCACACCATGAATTTTTCAATCACCTAATCTCTTACGCAAGTGGTGGATTTCCCACGTGTTTCTCCAATAACCCTAACGGAAGGGACTCACTACTAGACCTCTGCTTCACTTCCATCCCAGACTCTTGCACTACCAGGCAGCTATGCCTTCTCGGAAACTCTGACCACGTCGTAGTTTCCGTCAACATTTCATTCGACTCTCACTCTACCCAAAAAGCAAAACCAGCAGAATATTCTACTGCTACCCAAGAGTAGACTGGGATTCGTTCCGAGACTTCTTGTGTGACCTCTCTTGGAACAACGTTTTTAGTCTTCCCGTCGAAGACTGTACATCCCAGGTCTCCACTTGGGTTAAGACTGGCATCGATGCTTTCATCCCTGCCATTATTTGCTGCCAGAATGAAGAAACGCATAGCTTCCTGTAAGTCCGGCGCCAAAGACTACTGGCAACTCTGTAAAAGCGTGCTTAACAAGAGTAAGCCCTTAACCCGCCCCGCTAATCAATGAATTTAAGGTCCTCACCTCCTCAGCGGACAAGGCTGAATGCTTTGCTCTTAGATTCTCGACCAATTTGAGACTAGATTCGTTTGAAGTTTCTACACCAGACTTCCCACCTAGAACTGAGACTCAACTGAATGGCATCCACATTACACAATCGCTGGTCTCCAACATAATCTCAAGACTTGACCCTCACAAAGCGAGCGGAGGGAACGGAATCCCAATCATAGTTTTGAAGAAATGAGCCCCTGAACTCTCCTCTATCCTCTCTAAGCTCTACAACTTCTGCCTATCTATTTCCTGCTTTCCTCCCTGTTGGAAGTCTTCCTCTGTAGTTCCTATATTTAAGAATACTGGAGAACGCTCGGACCCCGCAAATTACCGCCCTATCAGCCTTCTTCCGATCTTTGGCAAAGCGTTCAAAGCCATTATCAACACCGAGGTCGTTCAGCATATCACAGCCCACAGGCTCCCCTCGGACAAACTATAGTATTCAGCGAATATATATACCAGGCTCTGGACATTAATTGGCGAAGCCCGAACTATTGCCTTGGATATCTCCAAAGCTTTCGACAGAGTCTGGCATGCTGGCCTTCTACGCAAACACTGGAGCTATGGTATAACTGGTCATTTGTTTGACTTAATCCAGTCATTCCTCTCTAAGCGCGCATTGAAGGTGATATTAAACGGACATGCCTCTCAAAACTACCATACGAACGCGGGTGTTCTCCAAGGTTCTATCCTAGATCCTACGCTCTTTCTGGTCTACATTAATGATCACTCCGATGCCACAGGATTCCGAGTAGGCATGTACGCCGATGACACCAGTGTTTTTTTATGCAATTTTCGTTAAAAATGACAGACATGGTCCAATAGTTATATATTTTAAAATGATTTTATAAGATGTTATGCACTTCTTCCGTATATAAATTATATGAAGATCCGCGTGAAAAAGGCTAAAAATAATGGAAGCAACATTAATAAAAAAAATCTAATATTCAACAAAATCAACTATAAACACGGTCACAATGTACTAACCGTAATCATTCCTATAAGTCTGGTGTGGGCGACAACGCAAACCTCGCTGTCGAGCTCATAAAGAACCTCCAATCCGTGGTGGACTGGGGTAAGAAATGGCTCGTAAATTTTAATGCTTCCAAAAAGAAGCTGCTATCAATTAACCATCATAGACAATTGCACCTACCTCCCATTCGCATAGAACAGGCTTGCCTCCCAGAGAGTAAAACACTACGCCTCCTTGGCCTCACACTCTCAGTAGACCTCAACTGGAATGACTATATCGAATCCATTGCTAAATCTGCTGCTATGAAAGTGGGTTCTCTGTGCAGGGCTCGGAAGTTTTTCTCGTCTGAATCTATCCTGTACATATATAAATCTACCATCCGCCCGTGTATTGAATACTGCTGCCACATCTGGCCGGGTGCCACTGCTATTCTCCTAGGATGTCAGCGGATTTTTATGTCAACACAAGATAAAATCGTCGCTTATGTTGGATGTTCTTGTGTTAACGTCCTTGTAACCTCTCTGAAGATGGCTCATGTGAGTCAAAAGCTTTGATCAAACTTAATAAAAAATTATCCAAATATTGGAGAATATTTGTCTTTATTTTGAACTGAAATTAAAGCCAAAATACGATGTTTAGAACAGCTCATGATTAAACATAATAAACACTCATTGTCTCATATATGACACAGTATATGTTTAGAAAGTTTTCTGCTGCCTTGATACACTATATATATATTGTGATAATGTTTAGCCCTAAAGTTGTGTTTAAATGAAATATATTTTGGCAAGCTGGTTTTTATAGTAAAGTGCTCGATATTGTAATGGAGACAGAGCGTTTTTACTCCTGAATCTGCTCAGCTAAAGAAGCAAACTCTTTGTTCTCTTTTTCCGATATTATTACATGTTTCTTGTTTTGCTGGAGATATATAATGACATTGTTACAATATTTAAGCGTGTAAATAGATTTTTGAAAGTTTTAAAAAAGAAGCAGATAGACGTTCGCGCGATGTCCAGCAACGCGTATCTCGTAACAGCTTTTAAGGAACGCCCCTTTTTATAGACACAAATATTACATTACAGTCAAAAGATGTGGATAAAATAACAACATTGGGATAATAACATTCTTGAAAATAGCCAATGAAGTAGCTGACAACGATTGGAAAGCAAACAATTATGGAACAATTTTGTATTCTTTATCAACACCAAAACAGAACCATGTAAAAGTACTGGAAAACCTTAAAAATGAATAACATCTTCCTTGTTGGTCGTTTTTAACGAAACACACACACACACACACACATTTATATATATATATATATATATATATATATATATATATATATATATATTTTAATTCAGATACTTCAATCCAAGGGAAAAAAGCAGGAAGGTAAATTCCAAAAAACCCGATCCTAATTAATATTAAAAATTTATTTTAATATTAAAAAATGATACAGGAAGAGAGCTCCATGTAATAAAATATTACAGAGCAAATATATATATTAAAAAAGGATTAATTCAAAGATGTTGAATAGCCATTTCGATATGAAGATCCCCACGGGGGACGACACATCACCTCAGCAACAGAAAAAACCTTTCAGAAACTGGAGAAAAATTAGTCTACTTTTCCTTTTTAAATAGATTGCAAAGAAATTAAAAAATAAATAATAAAATAAAATAAAATAAAATAAAAAAAAAAAATAAAGGGAAAGAAAAAAAAAAAAAATTGACATTTAAATATATAAATAACACGATTATATTATAACTATAACTACTTGACACACTCCTGTTCGTTTTAATTTAAGTTATTTAATAACGTCGCTTAGTCTGATTAAGACTGCATTTGCTGTTCTGGAACGCGACGAACAACATTTAAGATTTATCCTAAAATACAACAACGAAAACGGAATACGTATACATAAAAAATATAGACTTTTTTTTATTCTTCGTTGGTATTAGTTGTGTGAAGTAGCCAGAGCGAATCACGCACATACGAGGGAGTTGTTGGAATTCGTAAACCAGCGGGAGTTGACTTCTCTTTTTCTCACTTCTGTGTTTCCTCTGTCTTCTTCCAGTGTTCTCCCGGCGTTCTGATTTCGGTCAGGAAACCCTAAAACTTATGTAACCTGAAATTTCTTTGCATTTTTGCCTTCTCAGTTTCTCGATTGCGTTATCTATGGCCTGGCACATCTGTCAATCATATTCACCGGCTATTGCCTTTCAAGCCGACTGTCTTTGATGTCAATCACACTTTTGTTTGTCATTCTTTGTGTTTTCTACTTTAATTTAAACACATATAAACTGTTGACCATCATTTTCAGTGTGATTTTTTCAGTTTATTACAAATCTTGGGTTGCTATTACATATTTATGAGTATAACTTCTGGGTATAAAACAAAAACTATATAGCGTCTAATTAAGATCGAACCCATTTCAGTGGTGATTATTAAGGTAAGTAATTTATTCAGTCTTGTTTGAAATTGGTTCGAATTCCACACATATTTGGATAAGTTACTTGTTATTTACAATGCTTTAAATGAATACTCAACATATACTTCTCTACAGATGGCGAGAGCCTCACATATTCCCACAAGACTGAACTTAAGGACAGATCGCCAAACTGTGAAGTATATTTAGACAATGCTTAATTCTATCGATCTCCTCATGACAAACGAAACCGATGATCGATTCAAACTTTTTCTGCTTCGTCTGATCAACTATTGAACACGTACAGCCGCACTGTCGTTAAGCTTTGTATACATTTTCAACATAGCCTACAATTATCTCCCGTCAATCTTTGTTTGCAGGCGATAAGTGGCGACAACAAGTGGTCCAAACTCGGAAGATAGAAACTTATTCCGTGCAGAAATTCTAAAATATCAGATCTTAATTTCATGTATTCTCTGTGTAGAATTTTACAAGTATTGGACGGGAGATTTTGCAGACGTTCGCATTCACTATGATGCTAAATAAAATAACCTATTTTTCCTCTAGGGAAGGTGACAAGGAGAGTTACCTTATGAGGATGGGGACTTCGTAGACTAGGTTTGCTCGTGGTTGTATCTAATCAGATGGAATGTCTAAGAACAGGTTTCGCGGCCTCGATATGATTTGATATCTAATCACAGGTTAATCATCCCATATGGCGATTCAGACGTTAATGAGCTGAAATTAAATGCATTTGTTTAATCATTAGTGAGAGAGTTTTCTGTTTGTCTTGTGCGTTTGTGTTTAAAAAAACATCGCATAAATATTTTGATTCTTGTATCTCACACGACAATTCAGACATGTTCCGGGGTTTTTAGATTTTACAAAAACCCAAAGTACATGCGTACATACACTACCGGCCATAATTATTAAGCCACCCCAGTATTTTAAGAAAATGATGTATTTCATACTATCTTTTTGTATTTGTTGCCAAGTGAATGATTGTAAATGAAAATAGAATGGTTCTTTTGTTAATATTGCACAATAACATATGCATCAAATGAATTTATAAATATTTAATACTTAACTATACTGAAGTTTTATCAATGAAAATGAAAAAACTTTAGGGTGATTCGGATGAGTTCATCTTTGCTTCCTTGCGTTGTAAAATTTTGCAAAGTAATAATAACAAAAGAACCACTTTTAACAAGCTTCTTCAGAGATTTATTAATGACAAATGATTTAAAAATACAAGAGACTGTATGTTGATTGAGTTATAGTTTCATTGGTGAGATACGTGTCACTGTGATAAAGTAATGGATGAATATTAATTGTAGAAGAAAAACGTATGTCTGTTTAACTGTGTGTGCCAATGCATTTTTTTAATAAAATAAGAGAAATAAGTTGTGAATGTATGCGTTGAGAGAAATCATGTATGAATATGTGCGGTTATGAGTCAGTAAAGAGGTATGCATTTGTCAAATGATAGAACGTTTTTCTATTCTAAATAACATGTATGAATCGTAAACGAAATATATTTCCGCTTACAATTCTAATGAAAATAATGTATAACAATATTATATATATATATATATATATATATATATATATATATATATATATATATATCCCCTTTGTATCAGGATAATAATCTTTACAGCAAATGGATAGATGGAGCAAAAAAAAAAAAATAGCAGTTTGAGGATTTTTTGGAAAGAATCTTTTCTTTAACAAATAGACTAAAAGGGGCGAGAAAAGAGATTGGTACGACTAAAAAGGAATATCATATCAAATGTAATAAAATTGAAGGGAAAATGATAAGATCAAATAAATGCGAGAGAAAACATTAAAACAGAAAAACAGACAAGAGAAAAATAGGGTCAAGGAAAAAGAAAAAATGAGGAGGAAAAATGTTGGTTAGCACAGAAATTCTTCGGGGTCAAACCCCAAAGTGAATCTCCATTCTGATTAGCCACACAAACACCCAAAAAAAACACCCACATACATTCACAGTAAACCGAAAGTGTTTCTCATTTAAATGTAAATCATCTGCACAACCACACCAACATTGCCTGATGATGAGAATTGATCTCGAAGCAGAAATTTCCATGTCGCAATGTAAAATTGACATAACCATATAATTATATTATATTATATGATATTAAGCTCTATAATACTCATTATATTGAGCACTGTTTATAATAAAATAAATGCCAGAACACTCAAAATAAAAAATCTTGAGTCCTCTTCACTTGGAATTATATATATATATATATATATATATATATATATATAATCATCTCACCCCAGGCAAGGCATTCCACTGCCACTATTGCGCATGGGGCTACATAGGGGAAGCTAAAGAGAAGGAGTGGTTAGACATAGGGAATGTCAGGAGGAAGGTGACAGATGAATAAGGATAGCGAGGATGAGGGTTAGGCAGATGGGAAGAGTGCTTGATAGAATGAGACCAGGTTAGTGTGTTAGGAGGTGTCTATTGACCTTACATTTAAACTCCTGGAGATTGTAGCCGTCGGGGAAGCAATCGTTTGGAAGAGAATGCCATAGTCGGGAAGTGCGAGGAAAGAAACTGTTGGAGTAGAAGTATATATATATATATATATATATATATATATATATATATATAGGCAGTAATCCTTTTTTTATGCAATTTTCGTTAAAAATGACAGACATGGTCCAATAGTTATGTATTTATAAATGATTTTATAAGATGTTATACACTTTTTCAGTATATAGATTATATAAAGATCCGCGTGAAAAAGGCTAAAAATAATGGAAGCAACATTAATAAAAAAATCTACCATTCAACAATATCAACTATAAACACGGTCACAATGTACTAACTGTAATCATTCCTATAAGTCTGGTGAGGGCGACAAAGCTAACCTTCCAACCTAGCTTGGAAAGGACCTCCAATCCGTAGTGGACTGGGGTTAGAAATGGCTCGTAAATTTTAATGCTTCTAAAACGAAGCTACTATCAATTAATCATCATAGACAATCGCACCTACCTCCTCTATGCCTGGACCAGGCTTGCCGCCCGGAGAGTAAAACACTACGCCTCCTTGGTCTCACACTTTCAGCGGACCTCAAGTGGAATGACTATATTGAATCCATTGCTAAATCCGCTGCTATGAAAGTCGGTTCTCTGTGCAGGGCCCAGAGGTGTTTTCCGTCTGAATCTATCCTGCACATTTATAAATCTACCATTCGCCCGTGCATTGAATACTGTTGTCATATCTGCTATTCTCCTTGGGCTTCTCGACAAGGTACAGCGGAGAGTCTGTAATGTAATCGATACCGACTTAGCAGACCGCCTGCAGTCTCTTTATCACCGGCGCCACGTGGCTTCCCTGTGTCTCTTCTATAACTATTTTCACGGTTTCTGCTCCGATGAACTTAGACCACTGGTGCCCCCTAGGTTCGAATTTGCACGAGATACTAGATTAGCAACTAGATCCCACCCTTTTACAGTGAAACCGATAAAATGCAGCCGTAACTTCTACTCCACCAGTTTCTTTCCTCGCACTTCCCGACTGTGGAATTCCCTTCCACATGACTGCTTCCCCGACGGCTACAATCTCCATGAGTTTAAATGTAAGGTCAATAGACACCTCCTAACAAACTATATATATAGTGTAATAGTTGTTACAATGGTTTATAAAACCATAGTATCACTACACAAAATGTTTTTGTTTATAAAAGTAAATGCTTGAACAGTGGGTTTAAAATCTACGTGTTCTGTCTCTTTCTTACAATACTATATCTATCTATCTATCTATCTATCTATCTATATATATATATATATATATATATATATATCTATCTATCTATCTATCTATATATATATATATATATATATATATATATATATATATTTTACTGCTGGGTACACCATCGTTGTGATTCTGTATAAAGGTAGATTTTAAAAACACGCGTCCACAACCACACACAACTTTGGCAGCAACCTATCTTTTAAACATCGTTCATTGAATACAGCTGATAAGGAGGATTTAATCAATTATTTTATTAAGATTTTCTAAAATCCTAACATTTTCCCGTTTTGTTTAGGGAAAGGAATATAAAAATTCTATTCAATGTATTTTTGGTGAATCTGTAGGTAGTTACCGTTCTATATATATCAGTGACGTGACGTGTAGGTAGGGAAAATAGGCAATGTCTACGCTAAATAAAATAGATCAGCAGCCTTTTTTTTTCTTTTGTGGCTCTATATGCAATAAATCCAACAAAACTAGGGTGGTTACCTATTTATTATGCATAAAATTCAAAATATTTAATTGTTTGTAGATTTACTACATAATGGTCGCAAACCACCGATCATGAGTAATTACTGACATATATATATATATATATATATATATATATATATATATACTCAGTTATAATCTGAGATTAAGGACAGGATGGTTAAATAAATTAAAGACAAGAGTAAAACTCTATTTAAATCGATTACGTGTTTCGTCATGTGATGGACTTTATCAAGGCAAAAAGACGAAATGAACTTTATTCTAAATTACGTATTTATAAACAAACAGTTTTGGCAACTATAATATATATATATATTATTCATGAGAATACAAGCCTGTTTCGCTATATTACAGCTCATCAATGTGCCTAGACACCCACTTGCTTCTGGCCAGGAATGAAACTCGATTCTGTGTCACTCAGAGTCGCTACGTCCTAGGCCATTGACACATAAAATGAGAGGAGGGAAATTTTTAGCGGGTTATATATAAGCGGTGTGTTCATACGCCAATCATCGGAAGAACTCAGTTCATTGTTGAAGAGTAACGCGTAAATCGCAGAAGTGGTATTTGTTTTTAAATTTTTTCTCTCTAGAGAGCTCAATCGTAATGAGAGCATAATATATTAGCATACAAGCCTGTTTCGCTGTAACATACAAGCCTGTTTCGCTGTAACACAACTCATCAGCATGCCTAGACATCCACCTTCTTCTGGCCGGGATCAATACTCGACCGATTTGGTGTCAGTTGAAGTCGCTACTCTCTAAGCCTTAGGCGCGTGGAATGAGATGATCACAATTTTAGCGTTTTATATATAGTAATTCATTGTTGAATAGTAACGTATATATACACCGTTATGGAAATTAATTCAAACCATTGATTTGATTTCTATTTTTATTTTCACCATACAGTCAGTTTTAGGCAGGCTAGAATTGAAGGGTATAATTAATTTCTACTTTTTCCACAGATTAGATCATTTGCAGTAGTGTGCAGTAATTGGAGTCTGTTTTTAGTGGGTATGATGAATTTTTTTAGCCCTAAAAAATATTGCTTCATCCGTGATTGTATCAGATTTTTATCACGCCCCGTCTCTATTTCCAATTAGTTGTCCTTTGACTATTTTCTGCGATGGACGTTAATCGAAGGAAACGCTCGAAAATTGTAATGCTGCACGAACACACTGGCAAGCCTAACAGAGAGATCCCGAATATGGTTGATTTCAGACTGTCTTCTGTCAGTCTTGTCTTCTTGTGAAGAAAAATACTAGATCCATCAGTGCAAACGTAAAGAAAAACGTGGTCAAAGGATAAGAAACACAACACCAAGTTAAGTTTGAGTTTGAGTTTTGTTTAACGGAATATCAAACTCTGTGGATCATTTAATGCAATAAACGTAGGGTTTTAAGGTATCTTTTTTAATGTTCGGTTATAGTGAAAAGGTTGATTTAGTCAGATTTAATGTAATTTTTTTTGTTTTTATTCTATTTTATTTTAAAAAACTGAAAATGTTTTCTAGTTTTGTATTCAAAAATGTTTTGCCGAGAAGAATTTTTTTCATCAAAAATGTGTTCTGGTAATAATTTTTTTCTTCAAAAAATGTATTGTTGTTATTAGTTTTCCTTCAAAAATCTATATTTTTCTATAAAAGTCAATTTTCAGATATATATATCTCTAAAAGTGTATTTTTATACTTTCATATTGTTTTGACCCCAGTATGGGGGTTAACTATTTACCCATAGCTGGGACCTAACAGGTGCTGCCACTCCGGGTCAGGGTGGATCTGGGAACAACAGCAATTAAAAGGTGGTTCTATGCTCCTCACAACTTCCCAATCAGAGGCCTTGCTGCGGGATGCAGTTTACCGTTATGCCCAGGACTACCAAGGTAATTGATCAGGGAAAGTGTGAAAGATCCTACGAAGACATTATTTGTTTTGCTTCAAATAATTTGAATAAGGGTTTAAAAATACGTTGTTTTATTATTAGATTTTAATCGAAGGCTGATAAAACGTATTCACTTCTTAACTTTAAGTATTTATTTTTAGGCCTAATCAAAGTTCGACATAAATATGTAACAGGTTATGAATTTATTAATTCATCTTTGTACACAAGGGAACTTACAGAAGACATTTGTTTCAGGAAAGGTAAGAGATGATTATAAGATTATGGATATTTCATTTTCACTGTTATGGTTCTGCTGGAAGAAATATGCGAAATGGTTTGTCCAAGAGAATAAACTTTGGTCCTTACGTATTATCGGGAGGACCTTTGATTTTTACTTTTTCTTTTTTTTCCCCGCTTATAACACCAAGGAACTGGAAAAATCAGGCTTTCATCACCTCAACGTCAACCACAAGTACAACTTTGTGGATTCGAACACCGGGGCTCATACGCAGACAGTGGAACGCCTATGGGGATCGACAAAGTGGCGAAACAAGAAGCACTGTGGCACTGCACGTCACCATTTGGAGTCGTATTTGGCCGAATTCATGTGGCGGAAGCATGTTGCCTGTACTGATGTCTTTGAGTCACTTTTGGAAGCAATTGCGACGTTCTGGCCTCCGGAATTACAAATGTAATGTTATTTTATTGTTTTAACCGTTTCAATAAATAATTTACTTTAATTTTTGAGTCGTTTTTTTAAAGGTCCTCCCGATAATACGTAAGCATTATTTATGGAGATTTCTTTCTTGACGATAAGCAGGGAGATGTTGATCTATGCCTTTCTTTATAGAAATGAGTACTAGTTAAAACAAACTATTATTGATGAAATTTAAAACCGCCTTGCCGAATTTTGTGTTTAGAGCCGGGGATGTGCACGTAAAAAAACTATTAGTAAATAAATTGTCAAGATAATGACGAGGCTCTTGAGGGAAGAGGAAATTTCAATGTGTTTTGGTAAATCATTCATTGTTAATGCAAATTATCACCCGTTAAAGCGAATGGAATTTTCTTGTTCTGGGTATTACGCGTCAGACTATTTGTATTCTCGCGTCTTTACCAAATCGAATTAACCGAGGACAATGAAATAACGAAATTGATTAGGCCTGTAGTTGAGGAAGAGACGACGTAGCGTTGGGGTAGAAAAGAAATACTGATTACTGGAGTTAGACAAATGGACGAGATTTCATGCGTGCACTAAGAAAAGCAATTAATGAAAGCTTCTGTGAAACGTAATTTATGATTAGACACTTTTAACATGTCTAAAATAATAAAGAGATGCATTATAAACGTTTTGAAGTCTTCCAGTTTATTCCCAAAGATTGATAGAATAGAAAATGCTTTTCGTAAAAAGAAAAATACATTAATGGGATGGTACTGATTATCTGATATTCTTTGGAATATACATATGATAGAAACCAAAATTATTTTCTTAGACATACTTAGAAAAGTTTGTTTGAGTTTTGTTTAACAGCAAATCAACCACTGTGGGTTATTTAATGCCAAAAAGGTGGAGTTTTAAGGTGTTTTTTGAATGTTCAGTTATAGTGATATAGATTGAAATTTTTTTTTTTCTTTAGAAATCTAAAAATGTCTTCTAGTTTTGTATTCAAAAATTTTTTGCTGGAAATCATTTTTTTTTCCAAAATTTACTTTTGATAATATTTTTCCTTCAAAAATGCATATTTTTCTATAAAAGTCTATTTTTATGTGTATATTTCTATAAAAGTGTATTTTCATAATTTCATAGTGATTTCAGCCCAGTTTAGGGTTTAACCATAACTTGGACTCTAACAGGTACTACCACTCCGGGTCAAGGTAGACCTAGAAACAACAGCAATTAAGAGGTATTTACATGCTCCTCACAACTTCCCAAATCAGAGACCTTGCTGCCGGATGCAGTTTACCGTCAGATCCATGATCTATTTAGGAAAGATAATAGAATAATACCAAACATATACAGAATGGAAATGGTAAATTGTCGCCATTTTATATTTTTAATTTCGCACATGCGTTTTAGTCCTTTTCGATTTGGTCAAATGTACTGTATAGTAGGGTCAGTTGGGCACCCTCGGTGAGAAAAAGAGTACCATGACGCATTTTACTCTGACAAAAATTTAGAAACAACATACTATACTGGTTAGTCCCAATATACTGGAAGTCCCAATACGAATATTTCAGAGTGATTAAATGCCAATTTTACGACAGCACAAAGAATTCAGAAAGTGTTGGATGATAATGCTGTTTGGATTGATCACGAGTGATGGCGACGTTATACCTTCATTTATCTCCCGATATAGCCTCAGATTTAACACGGAGGCCTACACCATGTGCGTGGAGGAGGTAGTGCCACCCCGGATCAAGAGGGTCCCTGCTGGATGACCTTATGTCTGGCAATAGGACTGTACAGCGTTTCATACATGCAGCAGAACCCAGTCATTGTGTTCAGACAATTTCTGGGACCAAATCATTTCTTATATATGGCTACCTAATTTCCCAGACTGCAAGCCCCTTGATTCTTATGCGTAGGGAACAGTTGGGCGTTACCAACAAAACTTATTGAAACACCAGGGATGAACTGAAGGCAAAGATTATCGCGGCCTAAGCGAACAAAGAAAGGACCGGCCAGGAGAGATGCAGGAATTTCCGAAGTCGTCTGGAGACAGTAGCTGAAGCTAATAAAGATTTTATTGAAAAAAATTGATCTTTAGTAGTTTAAAATATTTTTGTAATCTTAGTAAATACATCTGTTAAAATGAGATGTTAGTTTTATTATACTTTTTATGTAATTTAGACGACAGTTCCTCCATCTCACCTGGTACAACAGCAAAACCTTCTGCATACGAATAAAAAAATGAATTCAGTAAATATACAAAAATAGAAAGGCGTGTAAGATAAGGATGTTTCTTCTCAATGGGGATGTGCGTTTTGGTGCAGTGGATATCGACTCGGAACGATAAATCGGTGAACTGAGTTCGAATTCTAGTTGAATTCCTTGCAATCACTTACGCACAAATACCCTTGGGAAAGGTAACAATCCGTCTCTTCCCTCCAATTATGGGTTAAATAATAGGACAGACTGGATTCTATAGCCTTGGCTGACAACAAATCTTACTCAGAAAGCAATGGCGACCTACTGCGGGATATTCTTCTGCCTAGTCAATCATGTCTCTTTCGAGACATGATCGCCCAAAGCGTGTATCACGAATGGCACTTTGACTTCTCATCGGACTTATTCAACTTGTATAGTGATGCTATTCTGTAAAAATTAGAATTCCTGTCCGGAATGAAGAAGGATCTATATTAGATAATGGTCCAGTACTCTTTGATTTGTGTCTAACAAGATTTTTCTCTTTCTTAAAATCTTGCTTGGATTTTGGAATACATCTCCAGTATTCACAGCCACATAGGAGGACTACTATTACATAAAAGTTCAATATCCTTTTCTTTGTTTCTAAGAAGATTTTCCTCTTTCTTTATACCTTGCTTGGCTTTTGAAAGATATCTCCACCATTCAATGTCATATAGGAAAACCAATATTACATAAGAGTTCAGTACCATTTTCTTTATTTCTAAAATGATTTTCCTCTTTCTTAATACTTTGCTTGTCTTTTGAAAGACATCTCCAGCATCCACTCCCATACAGGAGGACCAATATTCTTATATATTTTGGAGGTCAAATTTTAAATTCACCTGAAAGTGTATTTGCTTTTTTTATTACAAGATTAAAGGAAAAATAAAATATTGTTTTTGGATGCTACTGAGTGTAGAATGCAGGTATAAAGCTGAACCTTGTTTTAACGATCACGGTTAAAAAACGTCAGCTCCCAAAGTGGGACAGAGTTCAGCAGGAAATAGCAGGAGTCAATGATGTGCCTATTTAAGGGAAGTTAGACCGCTGCAAAGACGCTTAACAGGCAGTTTGATATCAGAACACATAGAGAGATAGATAAGAAAAGACGACAGAACTCGTCTGGCTGCCTCGATGCGTGTGTGCTAATCTTCCGACCAGACCAACCGTCACTCTACGACAAGTCACCATTGAACGAAGAAAATAGTGTATATTTTTTATATAACTGTTGGTGTCCGTCAATTTGAAGTGTGAAAAAGCAAGTCACTTTGGATTCCGTTTATGTTTCGTCATTTATCAATGTGCGGAATATTGTTAAAATATAGTTGCAGCTTTATTCATCGTCTTCAGAGTATACAACAATATTGTAGAACAGTTCAGTACCATCATTTTCTTTGTTTCAAACAAGATTTTCCTCTTAATATTTTGCTTGGGTTTTGGAAGATATCTCCAGCATTCACTGCAATATAGGAGAACTAATATTACGTAACAGTTCAGTACACTTTTCTTTAATTTGAATAAGATTTTCTTCTTTCTTATTACCTTGCTTAGCTTTTGGATGACATATCCTGCATTGTTTTCAGAATTCTAGCAAAATTTTAATAACTATAGAATTTTAATGAAGATTTCTGGAATTATTAATAAATTAATTAAATTGTTTTTAATTTTGTTTTTTAGAAGATCTTGGTGATTTTTTTACATGTGTTACTCCCACTACTTACTTAATTTCAAGAATTTCATGAAACTACATAATTATTATATTGCTTGTGTCATGGACCCGGTTACATCACGAGTAAAAATAACGCAAAAACATCCAAATAGGAAAATACAATAATTGGAACCTGGTTAGTAGGAACGATAATACGAGTTAGTGTGGAATACTATAATTCGAACCTCGGCCTTAGAACTGGGACTCGTAATGGTCGTTAAGGTAGCAGTGTTCGTAGACCGACTCTCGGCTTATTTCAGGCTACCCTGATGGCGCTCTCCTCAGGCTATTTTCTCTCACCTCTTGTGAGGGGAAGTATAAGTAATGGTTGAAAGAGTTCATTCACACTCTCGGTGATGCTGCCACGTCATTAGTCAAAAGCAGAACTCCCTGTATATCACCATTTCTTTCGAACAGTTACCTATTTCCCAAAAATCTGCTTCAAATCGTACAATATAAAAATGCAATAAAGCTTTTACATTATTCATTTAGACCAGTTTTGATTGTTTTTATATGTAAGATTTATTAAGGACATTGTCCTAAAAAATCGATCAATAATTAATTTTACAAGAAGTGCTTTCGTTTTTCTGATGATAAATAAAATATTTTTTTAATGTATCATTCATTTACAATTATGCATTATCAGGATTATTTTATCAGATGTTGTTTTAAATGAAAAATGTATTTAGGATAAAAAAATGAAAAGCTTCATGCAAATTATTTCGCAACAATATTTTTAAAATAATTTTTTAATCTAATTTTTAGTGTTTAAGCATTCCCATTTTTCTAAGTATAGGTGTCTATAAATTACATTATCATTAAAATGTTACGTATTTTAAATTTTATTTCTTTATTCTAAAAAATGAGAATAAAAGAAACTTTTTTTTAGGTTTTGTGCAATTCTTTTCTGTTTCATTATTCATTTCTGTGCTTAATCGGGTTTACCTTCAAAATTTGAAAGCATGATTTACTTTGTAACTCTTATTTCACTAAATATTTTGATATCAGTTCTGATTAACGATACTTAGCTTTGTAACACTTTAGTCTGCCAGTAATCAATCAACACGTCATAAAACAAAACTTCCGTGATTAAGAAATGCTTTTATTCAAAGTTCTATGCTATAAGAAGGGAATACCGGATTTAAATCCGATTAATGTAACTTAAAATTTACTAAGATTCCTCAAACACTATGTTACAGATATATATATAATTTTTGCAAGATTTTTAAAACTAAGAATTAACTTTTGTTTACAAATGTGTCAATCTGTCGAAAATAGTCGATTTTAATTATTTAAATGAAAAGGCTAAAAGTTTTGTAATTAAAATTAATATAATTTTTTATTGAAATGCACCCGAGTATTTTGCATACTTGAAATAGTAAAGTTACTCATTAAGCTTTTAATTAAGGGTAAAATTTAATCTTCAAGCAATCCTTTTCATTTATAAAAACATATTTTAAAACTTAGGCAACAACAATTAGAAAATATCACACACATTAGATTTGGATTATTTTGAGGCTCTTAAGAAAATTAAATTTCTGCATTACCCTTAAGGTTTTGATGTGCAGTTAACGGAATCGATCAACAATGAACTCTTTTACAATTGATCACAATTTTTGCAAACATCGAGTTTATTTATCTAGATTCGATATCTTTTGTTGTTCGGATTACATTGAGGAAACATTCAATAAATATAGCAAGTTCTGTAAAGAAGAATTCTTTGGAGAAAATAATTAACCTTTAATAGCAAAACTGAAAGAGCCATTCAAAATTCGACTATTGATTGTGTTGACAGAGAAAAAACTTTCTACAAGTTTCTCCAATTTATTCCTTTTATTAATTTCGTGCAAACGTTCGATAATGAGCGCGATCCTACAAATTTTGTAAACTCTTTTTATTAAAATAATAATCATGGCTGACAGATATATCAAGCCGTAGATGATGTCAACAAAGTACAACAAAAGAAATTGATGGGCAGCCAGCTTGAAAAACAATGGATCGTCGAATGTGATTGACAGACACATCCGGCCACGGATAATGTCCACAAAATGACAACCCGAAAAAGCAAAAATGAGAGACTGGCTAACGACTCGCAGCGGCCTCGTTGTGTCTGTGAACTTTCTCTGACTGCTCTTCTGCTTCACACAAGAGTCTCTAACAGGAAATAAAAAGATAAGATTACATTTCTATATATACACTACCGGCCATAATTATTAGGCCACCCCAGTGTTTTAAAAAAATTATATATGTTATACTATTTTTTAATATTTATTGCCAAGTGAATAATTGTAAATAAAAAAGAGAATGGTTCTTTTGTTCATACTGCACAATAACATGTGCATCTAATGAGTTTATAAATACTTAATAATTACCTATATTGCAGTTTTATCAAGGAAAAAACAAAGAAAATTTAGGGAGATTTGAACGAGTTCATCTTTGCTTCCTTGCCTTGTAAAATTTTGCAAAGTAATAATAAAATAAGAACCATTCTATTTTCGTTTGGCAATAAATAGTAAAAATAGTATGAAATACATTATTTCTTTTGAAAAAAAAACTGGGGTGGCCTAATAATTATGGCCGGTACTGTACGTGCGAGTCATTGTTTTACAATATTATATATAACATATTCTTCAATTCTATTCAACCAGCGTAATAAAATTCTCTATTTCAATTTTCTGTTAAATGAGAAAACTGAATCGAACACCAATTCTGGAGATTGTTTCTTCATCGTGGCCTCTGACCAATGGGAGAACACACCAAAATTAATTTAAAGAATGCACAGTTTTGTTAAAACTCTTGTAAGAGCGATTAGTCTGTTGCGATTTGCTTAAGAGAATTCTTGGGGGAAGGTGCCATTAAAATAATTGCTGCTAAGTATTTATGGTAAATCTAGTTCAAGCAAACTCCCATGAGGACACCATCTTCATTCTATCCGAACAATTAGCTGGATTGATCTGATCAAAGTTTAATTCCTCCCAAAGAACCACGGTTTAAACAATTGATGTTTTTCGCTATCCTCAAGGACAAATAGTATAGTACATGTATGACTGGTTTTTATTTATCATTTACATCAAAAAGAGCCATTTTAACTAGATTTATAACATTTGTATTGAGATGGCCTCTTTAAATGAGATTCAAGATATTAAAGTGTTACATATTATTAGCAGTATTTCAAAGACATATGTTTTATATGATAAATAATCAATGTGATTGTTTGGTTTTGTTTACCGGCGCATCAGCTTCAATTGGTAATTAATGCCGAAATCTAAATTTTGTATGTAACTTTAGGCTTTCAAATAAACATCTTCTTCTTCTTCTTCTTCTTCTTCTTCTTCTTCTTCTTCTTCTTCTATGTGCCCTCTCCTTTCAGGACGTAGTCGATCATGGCTATCCACGTCTTCCTATCCCAGGTGGCTCTTAGCACGCTTTCTCCAGTTGCACCATGCAACCCTCGTTCCGTCATCCACCTGATCAAGCCCTTCAAATATGTTATCCGCTGCTTTCCTCTGTCTCTTTTACCTTCTATCTGTCCTGTTAGTATCAGGTTGTCCAAGCCTTCCTTTCTCATTGCATGTCCCAGGAACTTCAGTTGTCTCTTTCTGATGGTCATTATTAATTTTCTTTTCGTTGCCACTTTTCCACACCTCAATGTTGCTCACATGCTCGGTCCCTTATATCCGCAGCATCCTTCTGAAGAACCACATTTCCACTGCTTCAAGATTTTCCTTCATCTTTAAACATATCTTGTACATAATTAAAACATTTTTCAGAGTAAATGTATTTTTAAACAGATAGTTTTTAGATCATCTATCTATCTATCTATCTATCTATCTATCTATCTATCTATCTATCTATATATATATATATATATATATATATATATATATATATAATCATTTCTTCCCAACCAAGCGGTACCACATCTGATGTGCATGGAGCTGCATAAGAGAGTTAAAGTTTTAGGCAGGGGGCAAGTGAAGAGAAAGACGAACCAGCTGCAGTGGGAAAAAGAGAAAGGGCAAGAGAAGAATGTAAGCACAGGAGTGAAAACAGTTACGAAGGTATAGAGAAAGGAAAAGAACAAGATATACATAGTGATGTAGAAAGGACTTGAGTCAAGTGGATAAGAGATGGAAATTGACATTGCATTTAAATTCATGGAGGTAATAGCCGTCAGAAAAGTAAGTATATGGAAGGGGATTCCACAGGCGGGAAGCGCGAGAAAAGAAGCTGATGGAGTAGAATTGTCGCCTGTTTCCGGTTCATCTAACTGTAAAAGCGTAGGGCCTTGTTTCCAGTCTGGTTACTCGAGTAAATTCTTGTGGAGGGGGCAGCGTCAGAGCAGAAGCCATGAAAATGTTTACAGAAGAGACAGAGGGAAGCCACCTCCCGCCGAAGAGTCGTGATAGTAGTAATCAATCCTCAGTGAGACAAGTCACTGCAATAGTATTATCTTGTATACCTAAACATTTAGTCGGGACTACTTACGATAGTAAAGAACGTAACGGGCACTTAGCACAAAAATTACATTTTCTCGTGTTGCATGCTTATCATCTTTCTATAAAAATGTAAATGTTGGTCATTTTATTATAAAAATTTCGTGCTTTTGTTTTTTTCATTAAATGTTCATTATTTGCCTACAATTAACCTTTGAAATTTCACTCGCCCGATCGACTCAGTCGATTAAAAACTTAATTGAAGGATTAAATTGATTGCTTTACTCGCCTGTAGTCGATTAAAATTCTCGCAATGAAACGTGTTCTTTCAAATATAGAAAAAGGAAATCTGATTCCTTTTACAACCCAAAAGTATACCAGTGGAGATTCACAAGTTACTTAGAATGATCTACAATGACATTATTGAACTCTTCGTTTTTATCGTTCCGGTCAGTCTAAACATTCGTTTAATTAACGCTCTCAGAGTGGGACCAAAATGTCTCCGTCACTCAGATTAAAGACACTCACAGATTTTTAGAAACTCATTTGGAAAAATATTATCCTATCTTTCCTCTTCTCTTAGGAAATGTAAAAACGAACATTTGAAAGAAATATAAAAAATACGCATATTTCTATCAACCACGCACCGAAAAACAAATTATACAAATATTTTATAGAAAAAATCAGATTTGTTATTTTTTTTATCATCTATGAGATAGAAGGTGTAGCCAAACCGAAGAAAGAAACTACGAATTTAGGTACCTTCACTCAATTACCAAAACAAAACAAAACGAAAAAACAAAAAACAGCATATCATGATGTTAAAAGGGCTCAAACGTAATAAAAACAAAGTTTTATCATCAAAATGTTTATGCTATTATAAAGAGGAAAGATCAAATATTGTTGTTATTATTTTATATTATTATTTGTTATTATTTTTAAAAAAATTTTAAATCCTTTCTAACACGTTCAAAATTTTAATTAAAATTTTATATTTTTTTCCTTCAGCGAATCAAGCTGTGTTTACATAAAGCGACTATTAAGAAAATGGAGTCGGTCAAGTAAAATGATTTGGGGGCGAGTAAATTTACCTTCGCCCTTGACTGCCGGTCGAGTGATTTCTTTTTCAAATAAAGCTGTAACTTTAACATGTTTTAACACCCAGGGTCGATATCCATTTTTCTGAATGTAGTTTCTCGTCATACACAGAACGATAAAGAATATGAATTCTAGCTTACAATATAAGATTGTATGAAAAATATTAATAACGGTGACGCGGGGTTTTATTGTTATCTGAGTATTGTTAATCGTATTTTAAACAAATAAGTTTAACTGAACAGCTGTTGATATATATATTCTCAGATATAGATAGAAAATCTGTGGGCAATAATGTATACATATATTAAAAGAAAAGCAAACTATTGGGATGTTACTGAGTGATGATAAAGTAATTACATAAATTACATAACATTTAAAACGATAAAAAATACAGGGTGCGATGAATAAACTGTCATATAAATGACGCAAAAATGTATATAACCCTGGCATCTTGAAATACTAAAGAGTAAATTCATCCAATAAAATCGTCATTGGCTTTAACTACTGCCTCCAGACAAATTCGGAATCTCTTGCATCTCTTCTGAACGGTCTCCTTGTTTAAGTTGGTGACTGTGCCTCCTCGGATGAACTCTTACAACAGACCTCAAGTGGAATGGCTATATAGAATCCATAACTATATTCGTTGCTAAAAAGGTTTGTTTGTCTGTGTAGGACCAGGAAGTTTTTCCCGTCTGAAACAATCCTGCACATATATAAATCTACCATCCGCCCGTTCATTGAATACTGCTGCCATATGTGTGCTATTCACCTAAGGTCCTTGCCAAAATCCAACAGAGAACTTGAAATGTGATCTATCCCGACACAGTCACTTTCTCACCGGCGCAATGTTGCTTACCTGTGCCTTTTCTACAATACTTTCACGGCTTCTTCACCGATGAACTAGGCTCACTGGTGACCCCTATATATTGCTTAATTACTCGAGCAACAAGCCTAGCAACTAGCCAATAAATGTAAAGTCAGTAGTCATTTCCTATCTCACTTACTTGCCCCCTCTTTTTCATGTTCCTTTCTCCGACCAATCCACTCTCATGAGTATTCTAATCCTTCTCTTACCACTTCCTGACACCTCCTATAACCTGTCACTCTTTCTCATAACTTTCCTCCTATGTAACACACAGAAACACTGTGGCATTAAACTGCCTTGATTTCTGGTAGCTAAAAAGGTCTAACAACTATGACCGAGTTCTCCACTTTGTGTGAACTGATGCAGAGTACTGTTGTCAGATATAGGGTTTTTCAGCATCCGCCCTCTTGACCAAGAGCAGTACTATCTGCTCAAGGCTCGTGATGTAGGATTCTTGTTCATACTAAAGCCATGTTGGAAAATGAAAAAAAAAGATATAACATCACCATTTACAGTATGTACATGATTCAGACTATTGTCTTTATTTTTAGTGCCATTTATACAATGTTTCGGCCGTTGTACGCCCCGGCCTTCTTTAGGTGCTAGAAATTTCGAACTGAATGCTTTATTACAATCACTGGGGTATATCATCCTCATTCCTTGCATAAAGCTACTATTGGAAGTCATGAGTTATCTCCCTCCAACGCAGCAAGTTACTTGTTCATCACTGCTGTAGCCTGGTATTGAACTTACAAATCTTAGTGTCATGTCAGGAACTAACCAACATCTATATTCACTGGGTAATGTCTCCTTAACAACAAAGATGAGGAAAATAGTCCGAATAATATAAATACTGTAATTACTACCTCATCTCAGATATATAGTCAAACGTCACCATTATTAGTGATCCCTCAAAACAACTTCGTAATCACCATTAGACTCATCCAACTCCTTACAAATCAAATGTTCTCAGAATGATACCCCAAACGCTAAGAAACGTTCGTTTTAGAATTTCTGGCGCAAATTCCAAGCAGTACAGCATATTGTTTACAAATTTCTGGCAGAGAGAATAGCAGCATGGTACTTTATTTTGACAGACGGTGCCCAACTGACCCTACTATAGTGTGCAGTCGATAAAATCAAATCTAAAAATGCGCATATGCAAAATAAAAGAGGATCTTTCAAATATCAAAAGGTTAATGCAAGCCCACAAAATAAAAATAATAGATTGAAAATCAAGAAAAATATATTAATCTGCTAATGTTGGGGACGTAAACAGAAAGAAAGGAAGCAGACTAGTTTATAAGTTTGTTTAAATGTCATTAAAGTTTGTATTTTGGTAACAATAAATTTTAAGTCATCACAAACTAACTAACGAGGCCTAACTAACGGACGTGTAAATAAAAGAGAAATATTGCTCTGTGCTACAAAGAATGGGAAGCTGTTGAGGGTCATAATCGCTCCAAGCTCTTGAGAACATTACCACAAAGACAAGAAGAAAAGATTGAAAAATGTGGTAATCAAATATACGACCCGTACGATCGAGTATGTGCATTGTGGTGCAGTGGATATCGACTCGGAACGACAAATCGGCGTGCTGAGTTCGAATTCCAGTTGACTTTCTTGCATTCACTTACGCACAAATGCATTTGAGAAAGATATTAATCCGTCTCTTCCCTCGAGTTATGGGTTAAATAATAGGACAGATCAGTTTCTATAGCCTTGGCTGGCAACCAGTCTACTGCAGAAAGCAATGGCAATTTATTACGAGATAATCTTCTGCCCAGTCAGTCATGTCTATTTCGAAAGCGTGTATCACTTATGGCACTTAACTGACTGACTGACGATCATTGAAGTTAAGCAACGTCAAAACTGGCAAGTACTTAGTTGAGCGACCGCTTGGAAATAACAGGTGATGTAAGCTTAGATGTACGGATTGTGTAATGGATAATGACTCGGAATTGTTAATATGAGAGCTGGGGTTAGGGTTACGCGGAAATACTCTTGGGAAAATTATGAATAGACCTATTCTGTCACCATATCTATTGGTTAATTAATAAAACTTGTATCAGTAAATCATTTATTAACTCAAAAACCAAATTGCGTACAAAATAGTTAGATTTTAGCATTAAATAGCCCATAATGGTTGATATACCGTTAAACAAAAACAACAACCAAATATAGGATTATGTTATTTATTTTGTGTTCAATAACACTGGGGAACACTTTTTCAGTAACTTTGAGTTGCATTGGATATTTTAACTGATTCTGAAGGAGTTTTAGGCGCTGATTTCAAATGTGGAATTAGTTTTTCTCTAAAAGCTCTAGTTTGTATGCAATTTGAGGTTAATGATATTGTACAAATGTGAACTTGTGTAAACCATGTATAAGCATTTTCACGTCCATATATATAAATAACTTCTATTATTTTGATCATTTGTATTTTGTTTCGGATCAACCAAGGCTTCCAAAAATAGATATCATTTCAGAAACAAGACTGATGCCTTCTGCTACATGTGTGGATGCTACACACTCAATCGTCAGAGACGTAACATATCCTCGTGGGTCAAGCGTGCCTACAAGGCATATTTTGAAGTTCATCTTGGTGATCAAGACAAGCAATGGGCTCCTCAGGTTGTGTGCCACAATTGTGAGGAAATGTTTCGAGACTAGACCAAAGGAAAACGCGAAGGTTTGCATTTTGGAGTTCTAATGATTTGGCGCGAACCCACGAACCATGTAACTGACTGTTATTTCTGCATGGTAAACACAACGGGTGTTGAGAGGAAAACCCGACATAAGATTACATATCCGAACATTCCCTCAGCTATTTGGCCTGCTCCGCACTCTGAAGAAGTTCCTGTTCCAGTTTTCAAAGGCTTGCCTTCATTGGGCGATAAAGACATCGGACATGATACAAGCGAACAAGACAGTGGTGACAGTGAATTGTCAGAAAAGTGTTCACAATCGGAGAACCGTTCTTCAGACACTGTACCTTTCCCCGTCCACAAGCCTCTTCCCCAGGCTGAACTGAATGATTTAGTGTGGGATTTAGGACTTTCAAAGAAAGCAGGAGAGTTTTTGGCATCAAGATTACAAGGCAGAAATCTTGTTGATCACTCTGTTAAAGTATCATATTTCAGAAAGCGTGACCAGCTTTTTGTGACCTTCTTTTCAGAAGACAGACATTTAGTTTACTGCCATGACATCCCAGGGCAAAGAACTGGGTGTACTTTACTATAGTCCTGTTGAATGGAGACTTCTTTTAGACAGTTCAAAATGAAGTCTAAAGTGTGTTCTTTTACATAATGGCAATGTTTATGGAGCAGTACCTGTCGGTCCCTCAGTGCATTTGCGGGAAGACTATGATGATATGAGAATGGTCATGGACTTATGAAAGTATCATGAGCACAACTGGATTATTTGTATAGACTTAAAGATGGTCAACTTCCTTCTTGGACAACAGAAAGGTTTCACCAAGTTTCCATGTTTCTTCTGTATGTGGGACAGACTAGCACGAGACAGACATTGTGTCCAGAAGGACTGGCCTATTTGTGACACCCTTAAATCAGGCATGCCAAATATCATACAAGACTCAATTGTAAGCAGAAATAAGATCATCTTTCCTCTTCTTCACATCAAATTGGGTTTAATGAAACAATTTTTCAAGGCACTGGAAACCGAAGGTGAATGTTTTCAATACATCATCACAGCTTTATCAGGGTTATCATTTGAGAAGATCAAAGCAGGCATGTTTTGATGGCTCACAGATTCGAACCCTAATTCGTAATGATCAGTTTGTTGCTAAGATGACCGCTTTAGAAAAGATATTATGGTTATCTTTTGGGGCAGTATCTCAGAACTTCGATGGAAACAATAAGGCGGAGAATTACAGTGAACTTGTGAACAGAATGCTCCTCGCTTTTCGTGATTTCGGGTACAACATGAGCATCAAGATTCATTTTTTGAACAGCCACCTTGATAAATTCCCTGACAACCTGGGGACTTTAAGTGACGAACAAGGAGAACTATTCCACCAAGACCTAAATATCATGGAGGAAGGCTATCAATGGCGCTGGGACAAAAGTATGATGGCTGACTACTGCTGGAGAATTAAACGAGATTTCCCAGATGGTGTGTACAAACGCAAAAGTTACAAACGCAAATTGATAAGCTATTCCTATAATTTCTTATAATAACGAAAAATTAAAAAATAAATAAAAAATTTAAATTGAATAAAATCTGTAGCTTATAGACAAAAACCGACATCAAATTTGAAATCAACACACTCAAATTGACTATAGAAGCGCAACAAAATGAGTCTTCCCCAGTGTAATAAATATTTTTTTGCCTTTAAGGTTTTGCATAATAAAATCTGACACTCCTAATATAAGCTGTTATTAATATTTATATTTATAATATTATGAATTTTACTTCACTAAATATATTGTTCATATTCTGAAAATTTTGCCAGTATAGGTTGGTTAATATAAAATTTATTGTGAAATCATTTATGTGTATAATAATGTCTGGCGTGGAATGAACATTGAAAATCGTACATTTTAACCATCGTATACATTTGTACTATCTTTATCGTTAGTATTTTTCTTTTTGACAAAATAAAACCTTCTTATACACTGAAAACTGCCACTACTTCCAAATTAACTTAAATACCGAACGTTTTTGGCAAAATAAATGCAAACTCACCTTGCACAAATTTGATTGATAATGATTCATAAGCACTGGTTTAATAATTAAGATGAAAGAAATAATGTTAGTATTCCAGTACTGTTAAAATAATATATTAAAATAATATTATCTATCAGGATATTTAGACAGTATGTATTGGATAATAATCAACAGAGAGACTTGTATAGGGTGGCAACTGAAGAATTGAAGGGTTTGAAAAAGCCGTAACTTCGTTGTCAATCTTTTTAAACCTTTGATTTTAGCAGTTTAAGGAAAATCCATTAACGATTAAAATGGCTATGCATGATGTCTAGCAGTTAGTAAAACTCACTGAGTTTTTTCTGTTCTAGTGAAAGATCAATCACTCAAACTCTTACAAAAGGTTGACAATATTTTAATGTTTGGGTCTCGCCTAACTTACGGTCCTGTCACGTTTAATACACCGGTTCCCCATCGATCACCAAAGTTAAGCAATATTGAACCTGGTCAGTACTTAGATGGGTGACCAGGTGCTGTAAGCGTTTAGTGACTGATGTTCGTTGTGGTGCAGTGGATATCGTCTTGGAAAGAGAAATCGGTGAGCCGAGTTCAAAATGAATGCCCTGCATTCGCTTATTAGCTGGTACCCTTGGGAAAGGTATTAATTCGTCCCTTCGCTCCAGTTATGTGTTGAAAAACAGGGTAGGACTTAGGGACCCTGCCCTTAAACAAATCGCAATGAATTTACTCAATCCGACTAGGATGAATGCAGCTTGCTTCTTTTTCTATCTCCTAGCGATAACATGATTTGAAACATAATCGCCCGGTGATCTTCCATGGAATTGTTCGAAGCGCACTGTGTACACTGACGCAGCAGTGGATGCTGTACGGCAGTTTGTCCTTGAGGGTTCATCAGCCAGTTTTCGGTATGTTCAATAGATATCGGCAGAATATTGTTTCAAAAGACCGTGAAACTGGATTAAAGAAATGTTTCCATACAAGATCTAAACGACTCGAAATGACTACGCCAATATACTTAACTGCACTTTATATAATTCAGTCTTCTAGTGGCCAACCTGCATAAAATCCAAAAAGAAATGCCAAATTAAGGAAGAGATGTTGAAGAAAATAAAGACAGAAAAAGAAAGAAAGAGTCAAGAAGGAACACAAATGGAGAAGAGTGATATGAAATGGAAATAAACGAGAAATAATTCTGAACGAAACGTGAATAAAGAAAAAGAAAAAGAAAATACGCATTAAAACTGAACTTATGAATCCAAAACGAGTGCATAAAATAAAAAAAGAAGAGAATAACTAGAAAGAAAGAATGAAAGAAAGAACCAAAGAAAAAAATGAAAAAGTAACTCTTAATGTGTGCACTCCATTAAGAATAAAAATCATTTTTGCACATTTTCACTGACATCGATATTTTCGTTACATCGCTCTCCGTACTTAACAGCCGTTGTTACTAAAATCTTATCGATGTCTTAAAATGAATTACTAGCATTTAAAAAGAAATACATTTTAATCTTGATTCAACCTTTAATAAAAATATTTCCTGCAAATATCATGTTTCTTGATATTTTTTCCTTTAACATTTTGCAGTTTAAGATAATGTTTGGGTGTGTATATATATAAAGAAAGAAAGAAATATTAGATATACTGATAGAAAGATATTTGCATAAGATGCACACACACAATATATATATAGTCATCCGCAGAAAGATCTGTTTCGCTGTATTACAGCTCATCAGTACGGTTAGACATCCTATTGCTTTTTACTCAGGATTGAAACCCAACCGAATTGGCGTCCGTCGGCGATTCTACCTCTAGGCTATAGGCGCTCGGTAGAAGGAGGCAGACTTTTAGCGTGTAATATACTATGTATTCATACGCCAGTTGTCAGAGTGTTCTAATTCATTACTGAATGAACGCTATTGATGACCCGAGATTGCATCTAATTTTGCACTAATTTCTCAGTGGGGAAATTTAAATGCCGCGAAAACCAAACTAGGTACATTCCATCATTACCGATCTGATACCAAACTTCTGCCAGTCAGAATGAATGGATATCCCCTCTGTGAGGCTCCGTGTGTGATGGGAATATTGGGCATTAAACACTTACCTGACCTCATGGAGTGCTCTTAAATACGATCCAATGCAAAAGATGCAGGAAAAATACCCAGTACCGCTCCAGTAAGACCCTGATTCTATATGCTCATTTACAAGAGTTAAAAAAGGCCGAAAGTATTGTACAGTTGTCATATTGTAATTAACCAATGATGAATGATGTTTCAGTGACTGTCACACACGTTCCAAGTGCAGCGAGTATGGGTTTGCTGTGACCGGTGGTAGCAGCTTATAGTGCAACACTTGTCGACTTGTCTACCATATACAGAGCATAATATTGCACAGGTGTAGATGTGGTCTCGTGCTGTGAAGCAAAGGGTTTCGTAATGTCGACCAACATCTGACACGCTTGAGAGTATCATCTATGACCCGATTTTCGTCACTGGATAGCAATCTATCAAATATTAGCTGCAGTGTCGGGAAGGGAACGATACTGTTACTTGATGGTGCTTATTGACTTTAGAAGTACCCACTTGCTCAACTTTTACGCCATCCCTATGTGGTGCAGTTGAAGTCTGACTGTTTCCTTAGAAATCTAAAATCGCTAAGCCCACCACCGGTTTGGTCGTTGTCTTCCTCTATGGCCGCCTTCAAGGCCTTATCACCCAGAACCTGTGACTGGCAACTGTGGTCATCACAAAGGGGTAGATCTCGCAATCGTAACTTCTGGGAACAATGCCCAGCTTTGTGTTCATTCATCCAAAGGTTTGACGTATTTATTGACTTAATGCGGCTGCAGACAATCTCAATTTAATGTCATTAAGCATTTTTTCAATCTGCATGCGTCTCAGTATGAGGGTTAGTCAAACGTCTCTTTCCAAACTGGTCAACCATCAAATTCTACAGAAATTAGCAATTATTTCAGTGTGTGCGTACGTGTTCTCTCTCCCTGTGTGTGTGTGTGTGTGTGTGTGTGTGTGTGTGTGTGTGTGTGTGTTTGTCTGTCTGTCTGTGTGTGCGCGCTTGATTAGAATGTTATGCACAGCTTGCATTAAAAAGTTTCAGAAAATCTCAGTAATTATCGTTCAGGGTTAGGGTTAGGGTTAGGGTTAGGGTTATCAGAAGCGTTAAATTCTCGTAAAAATACACGCTTCTTTCGCTGCTGTAAAAGATTTTTTTAATTTTTAATTTTTTTAAATTTGTTTCTATTTTAGAGCTTTTTTCACATTAATCAAATCAGTTACGCTTTCTGAATCTCAAGAGTTTCATCCACCATGAAAAGTGTTAATCGATTTTGTTGAGCAATTGTAAGCAAATCAAAAGAAATAGTTTGCATGAACGCGACCAAATAAAACAAGAAGCCTCTAGATTCATATTTCAATACTTTCAAATTAATCATTTGATTTCACACAAGGCTTCATTTTTTAGTAGTCCTTTTTTAATTATCTGCTTGCTTTTCATGGATACTCGCTATTGAATGAAAAAGGTTTCAAAGCTTAAAATAATAGACAACAAATAAGAGCATTTTGCATTAATATGAGTAAATATATTTAGGTGAACTGATAGATGTCATCGGAAGCTTCTAACTGTTTTTTTTTCAAGACGTCATTAGTTAATATTACCCAATAAATAATTATGACAAGCATTATTAGGCAACCCCAAGTTTTTTTTAAATGACGTATTTCATACTATTTTTAGTATTTATTTCCACGTGGATAATTGTAAATGAAAATAAAATAGTTCTTTTGTTAATACTGCACAAAAACATGTGCATCAAATGAACTGTTCTGGTGTCCAGTTTTTGTGCTCTCTTCCCCATGCTTGTCTCTTCTTATTATTGGCTGGCCGAAGCAAAAGCTTCCTGGCTGCCTTGTAAAATTTTGCGAAGTAATAATAAGAAAAGAAATAGTCCATTTTCATTTAAATTTATCCACTTGGCAATAAGTAATAAAAATTGTATGAAATACATTTTTTTAAAACTGAGGTGGCCTAATAATTATGGCCGGTAGTGTATGTGTATTCGAGTGCGTATGTACAAATGTAATAAGCAATGAAAGACGGTTGCAAAGAGAATTATTGGATTATTTTATAAATGCAGAATTCTTTGTGCTTCCGGTTCATAACCACACACACATATATATATATATATATATATATATATATATACATACATTTTTGCCGTTTTACGTTCGAATTTCCATATAATCTAAAAGATTTTGTCCGAAAACAAGAATGAAAATACTTCGAATATTTCTTCTTATCGGTATTATAATAGACACAACGTTTCGACCATTGGTCATCATAGATTGGGTCAATTACGGTTCTTTCATGTTGAACTTTTTGGTACTTCTCACTACCAAGTCCAAGGATCGAACTAATGACCACGAGATGATACAAGCACATGTATAACCAACTACTATAACCACTACGCCACCGTCCCGGAGAACATTAGTAGCGCATTTTTGAAGCCTTTTATATTCAGTATCGGAAGGATTTTGACAATTGGACTATGTTAGTGGGTCCGTACAACTTGTCATAATTTGTATTTATTTCTGAGATGAGTGATTTTCAATAATATTGAAATTATTTCGAACTTTTGTTCTCATTTTGGTTGATGTAGGTGCTATAATAGATACAATGTTTCGACCAAGTAATAAATAAAAATTATTAAAAGTTGTACGAACCCATTAACATAATCCAGCTGTCAAAATCCATCTGACGCTGAATATAAAAAGCTCCACATATACATCACTAAAGACTTTAGGGCGTAGATATAGCAGTTGGTAGCGGATATAGTAGTTGATTATACATGTGTTAGTATCATCTAGTGGTCATAAGTAGTGAGAGTACCTTGGACTTGGTAGAGCGTACCTTGGACATGGCAGTGAGAGTACCAAGAAATCCAACATGAAAGAACAATAATTGATTTCACAGGATATTTCGCAATAATCAACGAGATAATCCATAGCAGCCAATCTATGGACACATGATGATGACCGAAGTTGCTTGGTCGAAACGTTGTTTCTGTTGTGTTAATATGTGATAAAGTAATATGATCAGTCTCCACGTGATTGACGAATCGACCAACTTTAAAAATGTTGAGCGACTATAAATATTCACATGGATAATTGCTTGGATAAGATAGGCGGCTGGAAATGGATTTGCCGTATTAATATATTTGTTAATATAGCAAATGGATTATTTAATATTTCTGATGTGCGTTGTAATGCAGAACGAGAAATCGGGGAGCCGTGTTCGAATTCCTTGCATTCACTTACGCACAAATACCCTTGAGAAAGGTATTAATCCTTCTCTTCCCTCCAGTTATGGGTTAAATAATAGGGCAGATTAGGTTATATAGCATTGGCAAGGCAACCAGTCTACATTATAAAAATGGCAGCCAAATGCGGAATAATCTTCTGCCTAGTCAGTCATGTCTCTTTCGAGACTTGATCACCCAAGCGTCTATCACGTATAGCACTTAACTGACTGACTGAATATTTCTGATTTGGTTTGGTTTATATTGCTTTAAGCCACATAGATTTCAATGGGTTATTTAATACTAATAAGCCTTTTTATGTTCGTATGAATGGAATCTATATTAATTGTGTTTTCGAAAATATATTGATGTTAATATTTGTTTTTCAAAAAACTATTGCTTGTATTTTTTTTATATAAAACGTTTTCTATAATTTCATATTGTTTTGACACCAGTTTAGAGATTAAATATTTGCTTACAGTTATGTCTATGAGAGCAATTATGACGTGGTGCCACGCCTCTTAAAACCTCACGATCAGATGCCTTACTGTCGGATGTGTTTCATCGTCATACCGTGGGTTTCACCCCAAGCAAGGCGGAATCACCACTCGTGCGCAAAAGATTACAGTTAGAGAAAAAAAAAACTGGGTAGAGGGGTTATTGAGGAAAAGATAAAAGATGGATGGGGTTCAAGAAGGTAGAAGATGGCAATTATTTTTAATCATCATACATCATATCGCCCTAAGCAAGGCAGTTTACTACTACTGGTGCGCAGGGGGTTGTATAGGATGAAACTTATAAGAAAGAGTGATAGGTTATAGAGGGTGTCAGGAGGTGGGTAAGAGAAGGATGAGAATACTGATGAGAGTGGAGTAGACGGTGAAAGGAGTATGAGAGACAAGATGCATGTTAGTGAGATAGGCGATGACTATTGAATTTACATTTAAATTCTTGGAGATTGGAGCTGTCGGGGAACAAGTTAACGGAAGGGAATTCCACAGGCGGGAAGTGCAAAAAAAAGAAGCGCTGGAGTAGAATTTCTGTTTACATTTTATTGGTTTCGCAGTTAAATTTCACAGTTAGATATGGCAGCAGTATTGACGTTGAATTTAGATTTTTGAAGATTGTAGCTATCAGGGAAGCTAGTAAACGGAAGGGAGTTCCACAGCCGGGAAGTGCGAGAAAAGAAACTATTGGAATAGAAGTGGCGGTTATATTTAACTATTCCAGTGGTAAAATATTGGGACCTAGATGCCAATCTAGTATCAAACTTAAATTCATCTTGATAGAGCAAGAGGGGAAAAAGCTCATCAGATCAGTTACCGTCAAATATGTGTAGAAAAAAGAAATAGGGAAGTCAGGTCAAGTCGGTGAAAAACTGATATGATCCCGGTATGGGACCATAAAATAATGAGTCAACACGGCGGTAGGTCAAGAATATATATTACGTCAACAAGAGATACAAAGAGAAATAGTAATAATAGCTTGGCTACAAGTGACCGACAGACAGACAGACTAGGCTGAACTGAACTGAAGACGTACTGGAATTCAGTGTCTCTGTCACCCCGGTTTTGTCCTCGAGAGTAATTAACTCTTGGTTAATATAGGCAAAGCAGTGTCCATTATTAAGTGGGTAATTCCCCACAACAAAAATGATTCAATTTGAGACACCAAGTCAAAACTGATTACATTGGAGATCCTTCTTTGAATTTTGTCGTGAACTTTGAGTTTGAGTTTTGTTTATCTGCATATCAACCCCTGTGAGTTATTTAATGTCAAAAAGGTAGGTTTTTAATGTATTTTTTTAAATCTTCATTTACAGTGAGAAGGTGGATTTAATTAGATTTTGATGCAAATTTTTATTTTATTTTAGAAAACTGAAAATGTCTTCTTCCTTGTATTGAAAATGTATTGCTGGTAATAATTTGTTTACCTTAAAAAATGTATTATGGCAATAAATCTTTCCTCTTCAAAAATTTGTTAAGGTTATATTTTTTCTTCAAAAATGTATTGTTTATAATATTTTTCTTTCAAAAATGTATATTTTCTATAAAAGTCTATTTTTATGTATACATTTCTATAAAAGTGTATTTTTATATTTTAATAGTGTTTTGAGCCTAGTTTGGGGGTTAAATATTTGCCCATAGCTGGGACCCTAACAAGTGCTATCACTCCGGGTCAGGGTAGACCTGGGAACAACAGCAATTAAAAGAGGGTATGCTCCTCACAATCTCCCAATCAGAAGCCTTGCTGCCGGATTCTGTTTACCTCATACCCAGGATCCGAGAACATTGAGATGAATAGCAGGAACACCGAACTTGATCTAGCAACAGTATTTAATGCTCAGATGAATGGTAAATTTATAAATGTGAAAGAAGGATTTTGTGGAGAAAATTTTTCTAACCCGACACAGAAGCCTAAACCTTTTCTAACAGCTATAGATCTTTTTCAGCAGCCATAGATCTTTTCTAGCAGCTATAGATCTTTTCTAGCAGCTATATCTTTTCTACAGATAAGATCCAATATATTCGTTTTACTTAAGGTAGGTTAAAAAGCTGAGGCCAAGGAGACACATATCGTTGCTCTCAAGGATATTTGCATCAACCATGTTGATGGCTGGCAGGGGAGTTTCTCTATATTGGTGAAAAGAGAACAATTTTGCTTTGGCGTCATTCAAATTTACAAGCCATTTCCTTCCCAAATTTAACTACTGATTGGAGTTCTATTTCAAGAGCAGCGGCCATATTTACAAATTTACAGAAATGAAAAAAACTGTAGAAATCGAGACTTTACTTAAAACGAAGAACGATATATCGTTGGCTTTCTTAAATCTTTTTTAGATATTTAATCAGTTTTTTTTCAACTGATTTTGTTTCGCAATTCCTTTTAGTCCGGACTGTTAGACTAATGCAAATTTACATCACGTGAAAGTATTTATGTTTTTGGCAACTAACACAAATCTGTTTTTAAGACTGTTTAAGATCCGAGATTTCCTGAATCAGTTCAAGGATTATTAGTTTCAGGATTACCCACTCCCGTGATGGATATGATAGCGGAAATAGCATTGAGTTTATTCTTGAATAAACAATACAAATGGCGTGTGAGAATAAACTTAATACCCAGTTTCGTCATCTCTTCATGAATACGCCATGTATTCACGGATCCTACACAGAACCCTTCTACTAAACCTATAGTCTGGCGCTGATGGTAGTCAATCAACAGTTTCAAATTACTACACAAACTGGAGTGAATCATTTTTCAGTGACCGATTTTTGTGCTGGATTTACTTAAATCTTGTAACCCGATATGTCTCTTGCCAAAGTTCTTTTGTTGACAGAAGGGAATCGCGGAAATTAATATTTGCTTAGCGCAGACACAGATGTCTAAAGCCAATCGAACGGGGATATGAGAAGAAGAACATCGAGCTTTGTTCAATAGGCACCTGAAACTCTTCCGATTTCTCCGATAGCGTTTTAAATTGACAAGAGGATGTTAATGTTTTTGGTAACATTACATCACTGTATTAATCTTTTTTAAATTTGGTAACAGCGATTCCTGTTCTTATTCTTGAGACGAGTCGCTTAAAATAAACAAAGACGAATTACAAAATTTTATGTATTTTCATTAAAATATGACAAAAATATGATGCAGAATTCTAAAGACTTACGGAAATAGCGAACGATGCATTCTAAAATTTAGTTTAAATTTAAGAAACAGAAAATGTCCAAATAAAACAAAGATGAGAATTCTCAACTGTTACATGATATCGATCCTTCTAGATATATGCGTGTGTGTGTGTGTATGTGTGCGTTTGTTGTCTATATAGGCAGTATGAATATGGGAATCAGCTTGATTTGCTGGGTGTTGATTTAATGTCTACGTCCATGTTTACATACGCATTATCGCTGATATTAGGTAAATTAATACATAAATAAAGCATATATTAAAGCTATATATTTATCATATATATACACACACACACTTATATATATATATATATATATATATATATATATATATATATATATATATATTAAGGCAAATGGAAAATAAATTCCGACAATGTGAGATAAAAAATAAAATAAATATTCGAGAAACAATAAAATATGGATTTATTCTTATAAATATTCTTATAAATTCCATTATAATGTTTCGGTTGTTATAGAGACTTATATTTTTAGTAAGGTGAATTTTTTGGTGTTACGGCCTGTGAATGAATTTAGAAGTATGATAAAAAATTAAAAAAAAATTAAGGCCGTTCGAAAACTTTTAGAAAACTATGAAAACGTTATAAATAGTTTGTGATTTAGCCACATACCTCCCACTACAACAGAATAAATTACTAGCTTAACCCTATACAGGCCAATATTCCTCAACCCCTTTTTTACTAGACCAGGCCTTTGACATTAGACCTTTTTCTCATTTTTTGTTTAAACTGACATGTCGAAAATGGCTATTTCCCCTCTAAATTTCATCTGAATTTTCATATATATATATATATTATTATTATTATTATTATTATTATTATTATTATAATTATTATTATTATTAGATGGTATTCATGACACAACTCTAGAAAATTAAACTTTGTGTCGAAGGTATGAATATCTATCAATCCAAAAATAATCACACTTCTTCGAAAAAATGAATTTAAAATCGATATTTAGCAATTCCATTATTTTATTTTGTTTTACTATATTTTATATATTTTTTTATTTTATTTTTACTATATATATATATATATATATATATATATAAATTGTATGTATATATTTATGTGTTTTATGCATGTTTTTATATAGTTATGTATATATGTATGATTTTCATTAACATATGCATAAATATAAATGAAATAAAATCAACCCTAAAATACAGATGGCACCCTAGCCATCCCAATTACACGCACCACTGTCGTTAAGGAGGTGTGAAAACTCTGCAGGCAGTTCAAAATAATGTAAGTGTTTTTTATATTCACCTCACTTAAAACATATACGAGTTTTCTTCAGTCATTACAAAGCTGTGGCATAATGCGTCATGTTTTTTTTAGCATTATCTGTTTTCATTCCTCAACTCTCGGCAAAATGCATTTTAAAATATTATTGGTTAAATTTACAATATATTTTAAAGTCTTTTTTCTTATATTTTGCTATTGATTGTTGTGCAATGTTATTCTAGAATGAAAAGTACATTGTAAAATATCTGATACAGCAAATTTCGGTTCGCCAATTTATGGGTATTTCTGCAATGTGCTGGAGAAATATAAATTCGTAAATTCAAATAGGATGCTTTGTTATATCATATTTCACTTTTCAAAAAAGTTAATGCAAGCTTAAATACGAAGCAGTGAGTTAACGAACATACACAAAATTCTATCTTCTTAAAAATTATCCCATATAACAGAAATGCTGAAAGACCTTATGAATATAATATTAGGTTGTCTCAAAAGTTCGTAAACACTGGGGAAATGGGTCTATCTGGCCCAGCACAAGCGAGACAAGCGATGGGTTCAGAAAGGGCGAGAGACACCGTCGGTTCCAAAACAAATCGATTCGGCAAGAAAGTCATGTTGTGCGTTTGGTGGAACTTTGAAGGAATCGTGCATTTTGAGTTGGTTCCGTATGGTCGTGCCATCAATGCCCAACATTATTGTCAGCAGCTTGAGCGGGTCTACCAAAAGTTGAAGCAAAAGTACCCGGCTTGGATCAACCGAAAGCGCGCTTTGATACAGCAGGACAATGCCAAGCCACACCCCGCCAGTCAGACAAAAGACAAGTTTGAAGAGCTGGACGGCGTTGAGGTTCTGCCACATCCAGCCTACATTACTAACTGTGCTCCATCAGATTACGACATTTTCCCCCAATGCAACACTTTCTGAAGGGCCACCGATTTGACTCGTTTGATGAAGTCAAGGAGGCGTGTCAAGAATTCTTTGATTCAAAGCCGGCTGAATGGTACTTTGACCAGATCCGAAAGCTTGCAGATCGAGGGCAGAAAGTCTTGGAAAATGATGGTCTTTATTTTGAGCAATAATTTTTGTTGTTTTGCGAGTAAAATTTCAATCTTTTGCAAGTATTTTCTGGTAACCTTAGATTACTTGGTGAGTAAAATTTCAATTTTTTGCAAGTGTTTACGAACTTTTGGGACAATCTAATGTTTAGAAAATTACATAAAATCTATGTATATTGTACATAAATCTATTTTTTCTTCTTTGCAAGCAAAAGAAAATTTCTTTCATTTTAAGTTGGAGTTTAAGCTTCATCGTACCCTTCATGGGTCATTCTGCTGACTGTCACACAGACACATTTTGTTTTGGTATGAGTAAATAAAGTGAAAGCGAAAAACATCCTGAAGTAACGAATTTGGGACATGAATAGAATTAAGATTTCATGAAAGTAAAAAGGAAATTAAACTAAGTGCATGATTAAATGCAAGCCCATAGTCTATCTTAAGACTTTTGGGGATTTGTATACGCATAAGTGTGCTCTGGTACAATGGAAATCAGAGAACCGCGTTCGAATTCCAGTCGAATTTGTTGCATTCACTTAAGCACAAATAGCGTTGGGAAAGACATGGATCCATTACTTTCCATCCATCTATGGGTTGAATAGCAGAACAGATTTTGTTCTACAGCCTTGTTTGGCAACCAGTCTACTACAAGAAGAAATGACAACCTACTGTGGGAAATTCTTCTGCCTAATCAGTCGTGTCTTTAAAAAGACATCATTGCCCAAGAGTGTAATCTCCGTAGAAAATGGAAATTTTCAGTGGGTCGGTTATCTTCTAAAGATGGTGTTAATTCAATATTAGAACAGATATAACCCAAAAGAAAATATAACCCATAAGGAATCGTACATTTTCTTTGTTTACATTATGATTTAAAACAACACAGTGGACAAAATTGATTTAAATGTACTATTTCTAAACCTCTGTTAAACTCCAATTCCAAATAATGGTCACTCATCTTACTCACTAGCTAAACTAATCCATTTTCCCTGGCAAAATGAACAAGAAAATTTTGTATTCAATTAGGGCGGACTACATATCGAGAGAACAGCCCCAAATCTATTGGGACAATATCAGAGGGTAAAATGTTGGAACTGATATATACGCGACTGCTACCAATGTCTCGAGAAATCATTTGAACGACTCGTGAAGCTATTTCTTAATGCTGCCAGGAATTGATAAAATGTTTATGCAAGACAGAAAATGGAAACACGTAATGAATGGACTGTCCTTTTTTCTATGTATACTAAGCCTAGTTAAGTTAAAGCAACTTGTACATCTGGTAATCTAATTTACATGCGCGTTTAATCAACATCACCATAGCAAAAAAGTAAAAAATATCATCATAATGAAATTATTTAGAACATATATACAACATTATCTTGGAATACGCCTTATATTAGAAGATCATAAGGAATCCATCTTAGTAAATAGCCGCTATATTGGAATTTTAGCTAATTTTAGATAATTTTTTTCACAAAAAATACTTCAGCCAAATTTTATGTTTGTATCACAAACAAATATATTTTTATCTTTTTCAATGACGTTAAATCTGATTAAAGAATCTATTGACAGTAGTATATAAGCTGTAGGTAGATAAAAAATTTTAAATTTAAAGCTTGATCAATTTTTGCAAAATCTAAGAATCTATTAAGGTTTTAGAATCCATTCTTAATCAACATAACTTTTCCATCTTCTTCGCGTGTATTTGCAAGAGTATCTTTACAATAAACGACCGAATGATTTAATTTATAACACCAGCATTTGGTAGACATATATTTTGGATTATGGGAACTATTTTAATGTCTTTTTAAATTCCTCAGGGTGTAAAACAGCTGCCTACTTATTTTCAATCCTGTGGAAATACACAGATAGGCTGAAAAGTTCACAGGCTGACTAAGAATGAATGATTGTTGGGTAATGAAATGATGGATGCTTTAATGTCAACCCTTTTAATTAATAACTTAATAACTTTGCTTGTTTCCAGTAAATTGACATCTGACAGTTCAAAACAATCTTCAAATGTAACTAACAGCAACCGGTTTCAAAAATAGATACAAAGTGGCATCTTATTGTTATCAAGTATCAACATAAAATGATTTATACCCAAAGACAATCATGGTGATATCTTTGCTGCATTAAGGGATGGGGCATGAGCTTTATCAGCGGTGCAAATATGGACAGCTGAATTAAGGAGGGGAATATTATTCAAGGTCTGGACGTCCTACAAACACCGAGAAAAAAACATTGATTGTATTCACAACCTGGTGTGAGATGACATGCGGTTGACTATAAATTGAATAGCTAATGCTATCAGTGTGTCACGTGAAATGGTTGGGGATATAAACTTGGAATGACGAAGGTTTCTTCTCGGCGGGTTCCATCTCGTCTGACACCTGATCAAAAGAACCCTAAACGGATCACATTGCAGAAAAATCTGACAGATCTAGCTGGATTCCTTGAATATTTTCTAAACAAAAATGATTGTTGGGTTGATTTTTTTTTCAGCCATAGGCAAAGAGATAAAGCATACAGAGAAAACACCCCTCCTCATCTACGGCAAAGAAGACCTCAAGATTTTTGTATGCAAAACAGATTGTGTTTATTGACGATCATCAAAAAAGCCATAGTATAAATAGCGAGCACTATGTTAATGTGCTGAGGCAGTTATAATAGGTTCAGTTAGTAAAGTGCTATACGTGATACACGCTTGGGCAATCATGTCTCGAAAGTGACATGACTGACTGGGCAGAAGATTGTCCCGCAGTAGGCTGTTATTGCTTTCTGTGGTAGACTGGTTGCCAGCCAAGGATATAGAATCTAATCTATCCTGTTAATTAACCCATAACTGGAGGGAAGTAACGGATTAATACCTTTCCCAAGTGGAACAGACAGGGCGAGAGATCGATCGAACGAAGGACGACACCTTGCCTGCGCGCACAAAACACCACGGACGACAAAGGCGGCGGCGACGGCGACGACGAAAGCGACAAAGACGGCGGTGCGCTGCGGCGTGTGGGCAGTGGGAACGAGACGAATGACGAACGGTCAGCAAAAGTTAACAGCAACTGCGAGGTCAGGTAAGAGAAGAATAAAAAAAAAACAAAGAAAAAGAAAGAAAGAAACGACGTGCACAGCAGTGAAAGCATGAAGCGTACCACCGTTTTGCGTCAACTTACCGAACTCGAGACGCCAACCGACACATACGGACATTCCCACCGAATTCGTGAACGAACCTAATTCGTGTAACAACTTTTGCTTTTTTCTTAAAATTCATACTAAACTATAACAAATTGTTATGCGTAGATGGCGAACGTTACGAAACCAAGAATAAAACACTTTAATTCAATTTTCGAATTTTATTTTTCCTGATTTTTACAGAAGTTATTAATCTCGGTCAGAGCCGACTGGCAGACCACGGCTGCCCGTGCGACACGCGTCCAATCACGCCGGCGTGTTGTCGTCGGCTGCGCGTCCGACCACGCCAACGTGTGGTACCCCGATCTCGACGACAATTCAACTGGAATTCGAACTCGGTTCCCCGATTTGTCGTTCCGATTCGATATTCACTGCGCCACAACGCACATCCTAATAGGTACCTAAGAACAAACGCTCAGAAAAACTTAAGAAAGAGAGCTTGTTTTATTAGGCCAATGCCACAGCACACACATTTTTGAATTCATTTGGCTGCAGTGTGTGACTGTGAGTTTGAATTTATTGATCACTCTCCTTATTCTCCTTAATAATTACTTGGCGGATAGTGATGATGGCGTCCTATCTGCCGTTGATGTATTTTAGAATAACAGCATGAAATCACCTCCACCAATGGGATTAAAGCATTATAATAACGATGGAAGGGAGATTATGTTGAAATATAAATGTTATTTGGTCTCATTCCATGAGAGTACCTTGAGCAGCCTTTGTACTTTTCAACGAATCGCTTTTCAGTGAATAATTATTGTATTCACTAGTGAATATAATAACGAGAATAAAGTATATATAAGAATTTCCGCCAGACCATGGAAACAACGCCTATATAATCATAATCAATCATTTTCTAAACTACACCTAAAATATCAAACCGCTCTGTCTAAACACTCCTGGGGATTAAAATGTAGAAATCTTTCCCCTCAGATTGAATAAAAGATTACAGAGAAATCTCAAACCCCCAACAGCTTTAGAAGCAAATGCAATTTATGTAAATATTATAATATTATGAAAATATTATCATTATCAAATTCAGAGAATCTAGGCAATTATTGAATCATAAAAATGAAATAATTTTCACATGCCGTCATAAAAAAAAATTAAACTGTCAACACATTAAAATCTTAGAAGTCTTCTATAAATATTTTCATGGCTCTTCTATAAATATTTTCATGGCTCTTCTATAAATATTTTCATGGCTTCTTCTATAAATATTTTCATGGCTTCTGCTCGGATGAGCTTAAGTCACTGATGCCTCCTCAACAGGTGTTTACCCGTGCAACCAGACTGGCAACTGGGTCCCACCCATTCACAGTCAGGTTAGCCAAATGCAGACGACAATTCTACTCCTGCAGCTTCCTCTCTCGCACTTCCCGCCTGTGGAACTCACTCCCGTATTCTTGCTTTCCTGACGGCTAAAACCTCCAGAAATTTAAATGCAAAGTCAATACTCATCTACTAACCACTGGCCTCTAGCTCTCTCCCCTCCCCTGTATAACCTTCCCTTTCTCTCCACCTATGTATCTGTCATCGCACCTTCTTTCTCAGCCTTCTATTGTTCCTTTCTAACTAGCTTGTACTCCTCACTCTTTTCTAATTAATCTTTTTACATTTATGTAACCCCCTGCACACCAGTGGCGTTTCCGTCTTGCTCGGGGTGAAATGATTACACTTGCCAGTTCTTTCATATCTTATGTGGATCATTCGTTGGAGGATTTTACGGACCGAAGACGATAGAGATCTACCACGCAATGGGTTGACATGCCAACATAAATATACGACGACTTTATATTATTGATGTCCGAAGTTAAAATGTCCTGACTTGCACTGTGTGATTTGTGGGTAAAAAGTAGATGAATATGTGTACACAAGCGTACATTATCTTTATACATACGGGTATATAAAAAGTTGTTTATATAGAGAGAGATATGTATACGTGTGTGCATATATTAGCTCCTCATAAATTTGCGAGTGTGTGAGCACAATAATTATATGTGAATATAAATAGATGAATGTATGTATGAAAAATATATTTGTATATGTACACACACGCATATGTGTGTGCGGGAGCATCTATAAGTAGATGTAAGTATGAATGTGAGGATGTGTGTAATTATGAAAGTATATGCGTAATTTTTGAGTATGAGCGAGAATTGTTGGCATACTTAGATATATATGACAATATTTATACGCATGCAAATCGCATCTTTATAAGATATATATGTGAGTATACGAACGCAAGATTCGTATGTGGGCATGAATAGAGGTAAGTCTATAGACATGTATAAGTATAAACACAGTCGCATTTATAGGTACATAAGTGTACGCATGTGTGTGTGTGGATATAAGTTAGTGTACATTCGTGTGTTAATTTGTGAGGTTAAACATACATATGTATCCATGGAATTGGAAGTGGGCGTTTAATGACTTGGTGGTCAACATCTTCGCAACTGGTCTGGATAACCCCAACTAAGCTGACGCCAATATTTCTGTCCTTAATCTTTTTACTTATTTTTTCTTCAGTTAAAATAAATGCTTTTTACGGTAAAAATGTTTTTAAAAAATGGAACGAATATTGTTGTCTAATGAAATGAGCTAATTTAGCTTATTGAAATGAATTATACTTTATAACCAATTTAAATGACCTGTTGAGTTTTCCTTTATAAGTATCATATTACTCTGGATAACATCCACTGAGCACTCTATATAGATATAGCACTTGATATTTTATATTAAGTTGATCTTGGATTATCCTCGCCATTTACGAACTGGATATCCTTACCTATATATATATATATAATTTTTAACTTTGTTCAATCTTGAATTTATATTATATTCGTCATATTATGGTTAACACAAATGTTTGAAGATTAAAATAATCGGACTATATGTAGTCTATCAGTATAGCCCGGCGTTACTCGGGTGTAATGATTGCTTTAAAACTAATCCATGGTCCTGGAGCTCAGACTCTTTCGACGTTGGCACGAAAGACTAAAAAGCAATAGTTGTTCTCAGGCAAAGCGAAACCGTAGACTGAAAGAAAAATGAATGGATGTAAGTCAAATTTTGATTTCCTTGTATCGATATCAAATAAGTTTTTTTGGTCGTAAACTGAATTTTGAAGGCTAAATAAGTCCTCTGAGTGAATGGTATCATGGCTGAGACTAAGAACTACAATTATACCTACTTAGAGCCAAACCCGAAGCAAAAACTAAAATAAAAGGGCTGAAAAAATACAGACATACAGGCAGATAAACAGCCACACACACAAACATCTTGCTTTATATATATATATATATAATCGATTTTCTGCACTAGTGTAAGAACTGCATCCTTGAAACTTCTGAATATCGTTTCTTATGTCTTTGTCTATGAGTATCAAATTTGATTAAAATCGGACCGCCCCTTCTATAACCCGACTTTTTCGATTATCGACTTTCGATATTTATCGAGGGTATCTCGACACAAAACCTACCTAAGAACACTCGCTTATAGTACAACTGTGTACATTTTCAAGAAAATCGGTTCAGCCGTTTCTGAGTCTATAGGTAACGGACACACAAACACACGCAGACACACAAACAAAGTTCCATTTATAAATAAGTTTAGATATGGCGATTTACAAATTCCAGACACCATATTTGAAAATATTAGGCGATGTCAAGTCTTTTTGCTGCTTTTTTTCTAGATAATTATACATTAATAGCTTCTTAAATAAACTTTAACAACTTTTAAATCTGTCAATAATAATAATAAGAAGAAGAAAAGAAAAGACGCAGAAGAAGTAGAAGAAAAAGAAGCAGAAAGTGAAGAAGAGAAAGAATGATTTTAATAATAAAAATACGAGGAGGAAGAAGTGCGAGAAAAAGATGAAGATGATAAGATTGAAAAATCGGTAGAAGCAGAAGATTTGGAGAAGAAGAAAAAGACGGTGAAAAGGAAAAGAAATAAAAATAATAATAGAAGAAGAAGAAGAAGACGAAGAAGAAGAAGAAGAAGAAAAGGAAATGAATTCGAAGTAGTAGTAGTTGTAGTTGTTGTAGTAAAAGAAGAAAAAGAATAAGAATAAGAATAAGAGGAAAAGAAGTAGCAGAAATTATAAAACAAAATATATATCGTACAATCAAAAACCATCACAATCATTTCCTGAAAGAAGTCTGGAAAAAAATTAACTCTCAAAAAGTAGGATTTATCACGTATTAGTGCATCATGAGGATGTACGTTGTGGTGTAATGGATATCGAATCGGAACGAGAAATCGGAGAGCCGAGTTCGAATTCCAATTGGATTCCTTGCATTCACTTATTCAAAAATAGCCTTGGCAAACGTATTAATCCGTCTATTCCTTCCAGTTATGGGTTAAATAATACGACAGACTGAGTTCTATAGCTTTGGCTGGCAACCAGTCTACCACAGAAAGCAATGACAACCTACTGCTGGATAATCTTCTGCCCAGTCAGTCATGTCTCTTTCGAGACATGATCACCCAAGCGTGTATCACGTATGGCACTTAACTGACTGAATGAGTGCATTATGGAAACAAAAATTTCGCTCTCAAAATCCTCACACAGACATCGTATCTCTATTGGATACATCCAGATGAAAGTATCAATGAACATTAAATTAACTTGATTCTCATCGCTTTATAAAAATTAGCTCCTCATGAACCGAACAGGTTTAGTTTACATTCAGGTTAAGGATATAATAATGGTGTACATGTCATGAAACCCCTCCAAGTAATTGCATGCTTCGTTAATAGGAAATTATATACCTGCCTTTTTGACCTCACAGCATATGACCACAATAATAGAAATTTCCACTTCCCATCCATTTAAAATCCATCTTCTATCCTCTGAAGTCAGGTAATACATCAATCTATAGAATAACTGCATCAATCTATAAAATTGTATATGTTTGGCGAGGATCCTATAGAGTAGTGCTTCTCAAACTATCTGATGTGGCGGATCGCCAAGCAAAGCAAGCCAATCCAGCTGAGTAAGAGTGTGGGGGGGGGGGGGAGAGACTGTGAATCCCGGAATTGTATTTTTTCTTGAGATATGTACTATTTCATGTACATTTTGAGACTATCTGTAATAAACCTGAGGACATGATATCTTGTTCATTCTAAGGCCAGTCATCATTGACGTAATAAGTCTTCCCAGTGTGCCATTGACCGGTACCATATTTGTGCTATATTAGTTATAGCCACTGGTTTTGAGGGTCAGTCAGTTAAGTGCCATACGTGATACACGCTTGAGCGATCATGTCTCGAAAGAGACATGACTGACTGGGCAGAAGATTATCCTGCAGTAGGTTGCCATTGCTTTCTGTGGTAGACTGGTTGCCGACCGAGACTATAGAACCCAATCTATCCTGCTATTTAACTCATAACTGGAAGGAAGAGACGGATTAATACCTTTCCCAAGGGTATTTGCGCGTAAGTGAATACAATGGATTCACCTGGAATTCGAACTCGGCTCCCCGGTTTCTTTGAGGGTATATATATTTACAAATCCAGAAAAAAATATGTAAAGTTAATACTAATACTTCGTAAGCAAAAAAAAAAGCAAACATAATAACAAAACTAAACCAGCTCATTTGAAAACGCCCAAACCTGTCTGCATCTCTTTCACTAACATACGCGGCATCCGCACCAACTTCCCCAGTGTAGATTCTTTCCTCCATAATAACTCACCTGATATATTAGCCCTATGTGAAACTAATCTTAACCCTTCTATCCCCTCATCTGAGTTCTGCGTTCCTGGCTACCTTCCCCTCTTCAGGAAGGACTCCAATGTTCATATGCATGGGCTTGGTGTCTATGTCAGCGAACACCTTCCCTTAGCTAGGGTGTCATCTTTTGAATCCCCAGATCATTCTTTCATGTGCTTCCGCCTCTCACTTCTCAGCTCGATTAGCTATCTCTTCTTTCTGTACCGCTCTCCTTCCTCCCCTGACTGTTCGTTACTTGACATCATTTCTGACAATATTGACAAAGCCATTTCTACCCATCCCTCTGCCCATGTATTCGTGTTTGGTGACTTTAACGCCCACCACACCAAGTGGCTGAAGAACGTTGTCACTGACCCTGCTGGTGTCCACACCATGAACTTTTCAATCACCCAATCCCTTATGCAAGTAGTGGATTTCCCCACGCGTTTCTGCGACAACCCTAACGGAAGGAACTCGCTTCTAGACCTCTGCTTCACTTCCATCCCAGACTCTTGCACTACCAGACAACTCTGCCCACTTGGAAACTCTGACCACACTGTAGTGTCCGTCAATATTTCACTCCACTCCCGCCCGACCCATGAAACACAGACAAGTAGAATATCATACTGCTATCAAAGAGCAGACTGGGATTCGTTCCGAGACTTCCTCTGTGACATCCCTTGGAACAACGTATTTAGTCTTCCCATCGAAGAATGTGCATCCGAGGTCTCCTCCTGGGTTAAGGCTGGCATTGATGCCTTCATCCCTGCTAGGAAATTCCAGCTTAAATCTCATTCGTCTCCATGGTTCTCACCCGCTTGTTCGGCTGCCATTGCCCACCGGAATCATTTCTTCCGACTTTATTGTAACTATGCGTCGGAACAAAACAGGCGCCTTTTCACTTCAGCTCGTAATAAGTGTAAAAGGGTACTTAACGAAGCTAAGATGTTGTTTGCTGCCAGAATGAAGCAACGCATAGCATGCTCTAAATTCGGCTCTAAAGACTACTGGCGACTCTGTAAAAGAGTACTTAACAAGAGCAAGTCTACAATACCCCCGCTAATCAACAAATTTGAGGTCCTCACCTCCCCAGCAGATAAGGCTGAATGTTTTGCCCGCAGATTCTCGAACAATTCGAGTCTGGACTCGTCTGGAGTTTTTACACCCGACTTCTCACCTAGAACCGAGGCACAACTGAATGATGTCCACATTACACCTTCGCTTGTCTCTAAGATAATCTTAAAACTTGACCCTCACAAAGCGAGCGGTGGTGACGGAATCCCAACCATAGTCTTAAAGAAATGTGCTCCTGAACTCTCCTCTATCCTTTCTAAGCTCTACAACCTCTGCCTATCTGCTTCCTGCTTTCCCGCCTGTTGGAAATCTTCCTCTATAGTTCCTATATTTAAAAACACTGGAGAACCCTCTGACCCTACAAATTACCGCCCTATCAGCCTTCTTCCGATCTTTGGCAAAGTGTTCGAAGCCATTATCAACGCCGAGGTGGTTCAGCATCTCACAGCACACAGGCTCCTCTCGGACAAGCAATATGGTTTCCGCTTCACCAGGTCTACTGCTGATATGCTAACGACCATCACCGAGTACATATACCAGGCACTCGACAGGAATGGCGAAGCTCGAACCGTTGCATTGGATATATCTAAGGCGTTCGACAGAGTTTGGCATGCTGGTCTTCTATGTAAACTGCGGAGCTATGGTATAACTGGACATTTGTTTGAACTAATCCAGTCATTCCTCTCTAACCGCACAATGAAAGTGGTATTAAACGGACATGCCTCTCAGAACTACCATACAAACGCAGGTGTCCCCCAAGGCTCCATCTTAGGTCCTACACTCTTCCTGATATATATTAATGATCTCCCTGATTCCATAAGAACCCAAATAGGTTTGTACGCCGATGACACCACAGTTTACTCTCGCCTCCAACAAAAATCTGATGTAGGCGTCAAAGCTAAACTTGCAGCCGAGATTGAAAAAGACCTCCAATCCATATTGGACTGGGGTAAGAAATGGCTAGTAAATTTTAATGCTTCTAAAACGAAGCTACTGTCAATTAACCATCATCGACAATCTCACCTACCTCCCATTAGCATGGACCAGGCTTGCCTCCCAGAGAGTAAAACACTACGCCTCCTTGGTCTCACACTTTCAGCGGACCTCAAATGGAATGACTATATCGAATCCATTGCTAAATCCGCTGCTATGAAAGTCGGTTCTCTGTGTAGGGCCCGGAAGTTTTTTCCGTCTAAATCTATCCTGCACATTTACAAATCTACCATCCGCCCGTGCATTGAATACTGCTGCCATATCTGGTCGGGTGCCCCTGCTGTTCTCCTCGGGCTTCTCGATAAGGTTCAGAGGAGGGTCTGTAATGTGATAGATACCGACTTGGCAGACCACCTGCAGTCTCTCCCACCGGCGAGACGTGGCTTCGCTGTGTCTCTTCTATAAATACTTTCACGGCTTCTGCTCCGATGAACTTAGATCACTGGTGCCCCCTAAATACGAATTTGCACGAGATACTAGATTAGCAACTAGATCCCACCCTTTTACAGTGAAATCGATAAAATGCAGCCGTAACTTCTACTCCAACAGTTTCTTTCCTCGCACTTCCCGACTGTGGAATTCTCTTCCAAACGATTGCTTCCCCGACGGCTACAATCTCCAGGAGTTTAAATGTAAGGTCAATAGACACCTCCTAACACACTAACTTGCTCCCATTTGATCAAACACTCTTCACATCTGCCCGACACTCATCCTCGCTATCCTTACTCATCTATCACCTTTCTCCTGACATTCCCTATGTCTATCCACTCCTTCTCTTTACCTTACCCTATGTAGCCCCATGCGCAATAGTGGCAGTGGAATGCCTTGCTTGGGGTGAGATGATTAAAAAAAAAAAAAAAAAAAAAAAAAAGCAATTTGAATTTAATAAAAGACATTAATATTCTAAAAATGCACAAACTGAAAAACAAAATATCAATTTTAATTAACTTAAGACGTATTTAAAATATATGATATGTATATATCATGGATATATGAATGGAACAAAGTCTGATGCGTATTCAGTTCACTGTTTTGTTGTTCATTATATCGCATTCGTTAATTGGATAGCAATAACTTTTAGCATGAGCGAGTAAATTGACAATGTAGCCATAATAATATAAAACTAAAATGAAAATGAAAAAAAAAAAAAACGAAAACGAGTCAAATATCTTGGCAGTCTCTCGTGGCATAGAGTATTACTATTATTTCTTTCTTTTCTGGAAAATCTCCGAGTACCGGCAGACGGTATGCGTACCACACTTTGAATAGCACTGCTATAGAGTAACTGTATCAATCAACAAAATTTTATATGTCTGGCGAGGATCCTAACAAGGAAATATTTTAAATTTCATCAGGGTTATGGTATGAAGAAAATGAGACCTCCACTCAATTTAATCCTGGAACATTAACCATCATTTAAAGTTACACCACTACTAACCATGGGTATATCATATCCGATTTTGAAAATATAAAAAAATATTAAATATAAATCTTTATTTGAAATATTTTACATGCAGGCGGTCCAAAATTTGTACTTTGAGTTAACATTAATTTTTTAGGTAAGGAAATCAGATACTGAAAATTTAATTAATTTAATTAAAATGGCGTCATTTGCACATCCGGATGTGCGTTGTGGTTCAGTGGTTCAGTTCGGAACGAGAAAGCGGGGAGCCGAGTTCGAATTCCAGTTGAATTCATTGCATTCACTTACCCGCAAATACCCTTGGCAAAGGTATTAATCCGTCTATTCCTTCCAGTTATGGGTTAAATAACAGGACAGATTGGGTTCTATAGCCTTGGCTGGCAGCCAGTCTACCGCAGAAAGCAATGGCAACCTACTGCGGGATAATCTTCTACCCAGTCAGTCATGTCTCTTTCGAGACATGATCGCCCAAGCGTGTATTACGTATAGCACTTAACTGACTGACTAATTATAATAGTTAGAATCATGAGAAAAACTTGATCAGTTTTATATTGTTAAGAAGTAATAAACTGATCCCCCAGTAATTACTACGTAATAATATAATACATCTCTTCCCTCTCTAGCTACGAGTCAAATGAAAGGACAGCTTGGGTTCTATAGCCTTGGCTGGCCACCAGTCTACCGCAGAAAGCAATGGCAACCTACTGCGGGATAATCTTCTGCCCAGTCAGTCATGTCTCTTTCGAGACATGATCGCCCAAGCGTGTATCACGTATGGCACCAAACTGACTGACTATTTTTTTTAATCATCTCACCCCAAGCAAGACATTCCACTGCCACTATTGCGCATGGGGCTACATAGGGGAAGGTAAAGAGAAGGAGTGGTTAGACATAGGGAATGTCAGGAGGAAGGTGACAGATGAGTAAGGATACCGAGGATGAGGGTTGGGCAGATGGGAAGAGTGTTTGATAGAATGGGAGCAGGTTAGTGTGTTAGGAGGTGTCTATTGACCTTACATTTAAACTCCTAGAGGTTGTAGCCGTCGGGGAAGCAATCGTGTGGAAGGGAATTCCACAGTCGGGAAGTGCGAGGAAAGAAACTGTTGTAGTAGAAGTTGCGGTTGCAGTTTATCTGTTTCAATGTAAAAGGACTATACATCCATGCTTAGTGTTTTTGGATTAAGCTTTTCCTTGATTCTTCCCTGAGTATGTGTAAACATAGAAGTAAAAAGATACGGAAAAACATTCCACATCACAACCCAAAAGAATGTACTAATACAAATCAATGGTCCTGCTTTCACTCCCGTGGCTAATGTATTGATGTTGAGGAATGCTATGTCGGGGATTTAGGAATTAGTAAATACCAAACACTTTTAATAACTCGACATATGCATCCGCATTAAAAAAAGTAAAAAGATGAATGTAGCATAGCTTGTATTAGACTTAAATATTACAAAGCCAAAACATTAACCTGAAAACTTGATACAAGTTCTCAAATAGCCTTTTCAGATAGAGACTTTTATATAAATGTCATGCATGGCTAAAATCTATTAGGAAATAGCTAAACAGTCAGCTGTTTAAAAACGATTTTATTCTAAAATTGTTTTGAGCAAGTCCAACCTGTGGATTTTAGCGAAGACCATACCTTTTTGAACATGATTTTTGTGTTGCGTAATTAATTTTAAACATGTGAGAGGATATTCGAAGAATTCTCAGCAATTATATGAAAGGTGTTAATTCAAAAATCCTGGTCAATGATTTACCGAAAACAGAAAACTATCATTTGTTTATTTAAGCCATGTATGTGCGTTGTAGTACAGTAGATATCGGCTCGGAACGGGGAGCCGAGTTCGAATTCGAATTCCAGTTGAATCCATTGTATTCACTTACGCCCAAATACCCTTGGGAAAGCTATTAATTCGTCTCTCCCTTCCAGTTATGGGTTAAATAGCAGGACAGATTAGCTTCTATAGCCTTGGTCGGCAATCAGTCTACCGCAGAAAGCAATGGCAACCTACTGCGGGATAATCTTCTGCCCAGTCAGTCATGTCTTTTTCGAGACATGATCGCCCAAGCGTGTATCACGTATGGCACTTAACTGACCGACTGATTTAAAAAAAAATGATCAAGAAGCTAAAATTTAGATTTACTAAAGTCAGAAATTTATTCGTTAATAAATGTATTTCCCAATTTTTTAATATCTATTTTAGGCGGGAGAGATTGTTAATTATATTTTAACGTGAGCTTTCAGTTTCCTAGAAAACTACATTCATATGTAGTTGAAAGGCGTTTGAGATAACGTCGCTTATTGGTTAATAAATGCTGATGTAGAAATTTAAATTTGGTGCCTATGTGAGCCTATTTTTACTGAAAAAAATGTGTTACTAGCATCACTTAAATCTATGGAATTTTTCGCCTATTTCCTACCGGGGTTCCATACATATGTGGAGGTATGCAGTGAAGTACATAAATTCTCTAAGTCTTGATTTGGTCAGGGAAATATGTTTTCTATGAGGAGAATATAAATGTACGATGAGTTTGTAGAATGATAGAACAAAGAGATGACTTGTAATTAAACAAGAGTAGAAAAAATTAACATTAGATATAAACCTATGTAAATATGAAAGAAAGCTGACTAAAAAATAGTCTTAGAAATAGTCTAATGAGTGTGGATCAACTGAATTTTATAATCAACTACATGATAGCTATAATAACCAGATCCCAATATTTAATTGCATTAATAACTGATCAATGATATACCTTTTTCAATGATTTTAACTGAATTTCAGATGTAAATGCATATCTCTTTATATTATAACTCTATTCTGTGCGAGCAGTAATTTCTTCACATATACAATTCCTTTATTTCTAATTATGGCGGACATGAAGGAGACTACCACCACCTTTAAATTTGTTGTTTTTCATTTTTTAAAACTTTTTCCAGGTCAGTATTATCGATTACACCCTTAACTTTCCGACTGACAAAAATAAATTTGGAAAAATTTCAATATTTAAACAATTTTAGGAGGGGGGTCAGTTTTTCATACAACGTTATAGTAAATCGATCCTCCATTTTGGAATCACTCGCAGGTACGACATTACCACCACCTGTAAATTGGTTGATTATCATTTTTTTTTTTACTTTTTCAGTGGAATCTTATCGAATCCACCCCAAACTTTCCGATTGACAAATAAATAAATAAATAAATAAATAAATAAATAAATAAAAAATTAAAAAATAAAAAATTGTAAAAATTTCAACATTTAAACAATTTTAGCGGGGGCAGAGGGGGCTCAGTTTTTTATACAATCTTATAGTAAATCGATTCTGTGCAATTAACTTTTTTGTTTGTACATATTAAACAACTGAATCTTTTGCGAAATTTTTGAATATAGCCATTTCCGAGTTTCCGAGGAAGATGCCATCGTAAGAACTAAAGAAAATTTGAAAAAGACAAAAACAACTCGTCCCAAAAAAACAAAACAAAGCTACCACAACGCGAATGGTTCCAAAATGGACGACCGATTTACAATAACTGTGTATGACAAACTGGGCCCTCATAAAATTGTTTAAACATTGAAATTTTTCCAAATTTTTTGATAATCAGAAACTTTATGTAATAACCGATAGAACTGCGCTGAAAAAAATGAAAAAAAAAAAATGAAAAACAACAAATTTAAAGGAGGTTGTAGTCTCCTTCAGGTCTTCTATAATTCTTAGTGCAAAGAGAACTAATGTCCGATCTTTAGTGTCGCATTGTGAAAAACCTTAAACACATTTCAGTACGATTTTTACTGTCATCATTACATTAAGAATAGTTTCACACGTTCTGTATTTGAAGATTTGATGTATTGCATCAGTTTCTTTTGGACTGAAGCTAAATGTAAAGTCTTCATTCTCATTAAGGTAAAAGATTTGCGTTTCCAGTTTGCCAAAGAGAAGAATTTGTTGTTTCGCTCGCAGAAGAAGCCGATGGAAATGATTTATAAGTCAAGGCAAATAGAACTTGGGTCTGAATGGCTTAAGGTGTGTACTGCTTATTTATCCGTCCTTACATTGTTCAATCGGCCGTGAAATTGCTTATAGATTGGATTTGTAACCTGAAGCAGATGGTCCAGTAAACAATCTATATTTATTTACACAGATTTTGACAACTGTACAATCATTTCCATGAAAATTATCACTAGGATAAGATTATTATGCAATCCCCTACAAGCACAAACACACATACACAACCACCCACTCATACTCAGCCACACACACACACACACACACACACACACGTGTTGTGGCCATATATTCATATATATATACTCAAAGCAAATTAATAAGGCCACTACACCATAAAGGGTTATTGAATAGAGAATATGAGAAAATGAAAACATTACATTATTAAGAAAAGAAAAAGAAGAAAATTAAGCAATCACAAAATAATTGACATAACATTTAAACCCCCGAAAATAAAAGTTTGGGAGAAAAAAAAAGACGGAAGAGAGTTCCTCAAGCAAAAAGTGCTGGATAAAAAATTGTTAGCATAAACATTTTCATTACAGCCAGCAATTTCTACCATAAAATGATGATACTTCTTAAATTCCTTAAATCTAGGTATCAAATAAGATATAACATTACCATGAAAATGATTATAGAAAAGTCACGGAAAAGCTACGTTACATTGGTAGTAAAGGAACTAAAGTTGAGATGCCTGGTCAAGACTTGTAACGTTGCAGATTCTTTGGATTTTATTAAGAATATGTCAATACATTGCAGAAGCACAGGACTATATACGAGACCAAACTACATTTCGATGTTTTGAGATTTTACTCATATATATATATATATATATATATATATATATATATATATATTCTAAACATATATTGTTAAATATAACGGCCAATGAATGTATATTATGTTTAATCATGAGTCGTTCTAAAATCGTATTTTGGCTTTAATTTTAAGTGAAAATGTAGACCAAAATTGTCTAAAATTTGGATAATTTTAATTATGCTGGTTCTACGCTTTCTGCTCACATGAGTCATCTTCAGAGAGGTTACAGGGACATTCAGATAAAAACATCCCCCATCTCAGATGTCATTGTCTTGTGTTGACATAAAACATTGCAATGCAATGATAACAGTCACTAAATAGGAGATGCAGTTCGTAAATTTGTTATGCGTGCGAGACCGAAATGTTAACAGAACTATATTACTAAATGCAATGTAATGCGTGGTGATTGAAATGTTATTTTATTAAGATTAAGTGTGGGTTGCTTTGATTTAGTGTAAATGGCCTCAAATTTCTGAAGGCTCATTTTACTGTGCGTATGTGTGAGTATGATTGTGTTATCGACTAAAGTCTGTCTAATATTACACACACACAGACACACACACACACATATATATATATATATATATATATATATGTATATATATGTGTGTGTGTGTGTGTGTGTGTGTGTGTGTGTGTGTGTAAAATATTTGCAGTATATATCAGTCTGTCAGTTAAGTGGTATAGGTAATACATGCTTTGGGCAATCATGTCTCGAATGTGACATGACTGACTGGACAGATTATCCCGCAGTAGGTTGGCATTGCTCTCTGCGGTAGACTTTTCTATTGAAATCCACACACATTAATATATATATATATATATATATTTATATATATATATATATTGAACAGAAATAGAGATTGTCTCAATGAGAGAAATCGGCATAGACAAAAAGTGCCAGAAACCCTAAACGTTTTGTTTAAAATGTAGATGTATTGTTATTATTATTGTCATTACTTGCTTTTTGTATAATATATTAAGTGTTCATAATGATATTTGTGTTGCTAAGCATGTTTCGAGTCCAAACTTGACTCTCTTTAGAAGAATAAATTGCGGATTTATATATTGAAATCCGTTTATCTTTCTAACGACAAAAAATATCGAGTACATATAGATAAGTGGTCGGTGAGCAGGTCAAATGTTTATATGTTTGTAGTTTTGTTTTCACACTCGCTCGTTAACTCTCTTCCGTTTTTAGAATCATTCACTTCATGTTGGCCAGAAATATTTTAGAATCACTTGCGAAATTTTGTTGCGTCTTTATACTTCAGAATAGTTTTCCGCGACTTTGATTAAATTCTACGGTTCATCTAGTTCTGTTTGTTTTTTGAAATACTATTTTTTGGAATGGTTCCCGAAATATTTACTTTTTTAACACGTTTGAATTTGATGTGCTTGTGAGTGTGATTTAGGTTCTTGTTGTTGTTGTGTTACGGAAAGATTGGAGTTTTTATAAATATTTCTTCTTGCATCATGAGGGTGTCATAATTGCATTTTGGTAGATAGGCATTATTTTGAATTTATCGCCACTATATTCGCGTAAGTGTTGGGAAACGTATAATTTTCCGTTATTGGGTAGTTTAATGTTACTTCTGTGCAAGGCTAGTCTTTTATTCCAGCTTTGTGTCGCCTCCACATATATTTTGCGCATTCATCACATTTTAAAGCATAAATTACGTTTTTAGAGTTGCAGCTCAGATTTGTTTTTATTTCAAATGTAGATGTGTTTTCGAACTTGAAGTGGTTTCCTTCTATTATAATGTTGCATACCCCACAACTTTTTTTGTTGCATTTTGTGACCCCTTACATTGTGTGTTGCTCTAATGTTAATGAGGTTAGTATGTTATTTAATTTTTTCCTTTGGCTTTGCTTTTACTTTTTTTTAGCTTTCTTTAGCATTTATTTTATCGTTTTTGTTGAGTAATACTATGTCATTTTATCTTTTTAAATAATTCTTGGTTGCTTACGTTGTGTGTGGAGAAGTATGTTGGAATGTAGTCTGATTTTCATGTTTTTTGGCTTTTGGAAACCTATGTTTATTAGTGGAGAGAGGTATCCTCTAATATTAGTGTTTTTCGTAGTTGCTCTAGGCGTATTTTACGATGAGATTTGTCAGCTACTACTGTGCAAATTCGTCGTGATAAGGAGTAGGGAATAGATATTTGACAACTTTTAGAGTGGTGACTCTTGAAATGGAGGTATTGTTGGTTGTCTGTGGGTTTATGATAAATGTCTGATTATATAATTGTTTTTCTTTTCATGAGTTTGTCTAGAATTTGTTTTTTAATCATATCACCCCGAGCAAGGCGGTAACGCCACTGACGTGCAGGGGGATACGTAAGAGTGAAACGATTGGAAAAGAGACAGCCGGAAACCACATCCTAGACAGGGAACAAGGGATGAGCCTCTTCACCTGTTCAATAGACGTGGGTGGAGTGGGAGCCGGGCGATAGTTTAGTCTATCTATTCCAATTGAAAAAGAAAAGAGTAAAAAGATTGGAAAAGAGAAAGCCGGAAACAACATCCTAAACAGGGAACAAGGGATGGACCTCTTCACCTGTTCAATAGACGTGGGTGGAGTGTGAACCAGGCGATAGTTTAGTCTATCTACTCCAATTGAAAAAAAAAGAAAAGAGTAAAAAGATTGGAAAAGAGAAAGCCGGAAACCACATCCTAAACAGGGAACAAGAGATGAGCCTCTTCACCTGTTCAATAAACGTGGATGGATGGCAACTCATTATAGCTATATTCTCGTGTGAATTTAATTTGGGGTGAAAATTTTGGAGGAGAGTGTGTAGTTTATTTATGACACCCCATGTTGATCTCCAACAGATAAAACAATCATCTTTTCCATGACTTAGTGTATAGTGTTTTTATGTCTTCCCCATATTTATGTCCTGCTTTATTGTATAGGTTTGCTTCTAGATATGCTAGTGTGTATGTTGCATATATTAGTGCTATTTTTGTTCACATTGCGGAACCTGTTGTTTGAATACAAATTTGGTTAAGTTGAAATGAATTGTTGTTGATATTTAGTACTATGTTCTGCATAATAAATTCTTTTGTGAAGTGTGTGGAAAAAATTTCTGCTTTTTTGTGCTTTCAATCAAAAACGTAATGGTCTGTTTACCTATTTCATGAGCTATCTTGCTGTACAGACAGTTCACTTCAAATGTTATTATGAGTGTATGTGGTCTATTTTTGTGGTATGAAAGTTCGGATATGCATGCCGTCTTTGATGTAGCTTTTTCTTTTTGTGATGTATTGTAATATTTTATCTATTACACTGCTTAGTCCGCTTGTTGGACAGACTGGCCGTGGTACTAGGATTTTGGATGTGATATATATATATATATATATATATATATATATATATATATATATATATATATATATATATATATATATATATATATTGCATTTGAATACATAGTTCTTTCGTCATTTCGCGCTATCATGTGGTGTGACGTTATAGAACCGCATTGCAAATTTGCGAACTGCGTTTGTTTTTTTTGGTAACTATTGTCGTTGACTAGCGGAGTTTATGTCAACACAAAATAAAATCGTCAGTGATGGTGGATTTTATTGTGTTACCGTCTTAATAACCTCTCTGAAGATGGCTCATGTAAGCCGAAAGCTTAGAAGCAACTTAATAAAAAATTATCCAAATGTTGGTGAATTTTTGTCTTTATTTTCAACTGAAATCAAAGCCCAAATACGACGTTTAGAACGGCTCATGATTAAACATAATAGACATTCATTTTCTCTTATATTTAACAATGTGTGTGTGTATGTATGTGTGTGTGTGTGTGTGTGTGTTACTAAGTTTTATGCATTGTGCAGCAATCATTGGGTGCATATCATATCATACTGGCTTGTTGTCTATTTGAATTATGTATTAGCTTTTCTTTCTTAAAGTTAATTATGGGTATAAAATCGAATGTACTAATATTTTTAATTTGTTCAACGTATAATCAAGTTGAGGTAATAGCGAAAGCTAAAAATGGAATAGAATCATAAAAACGTCGTATAAATATAAATAAAATTATATAAAAAAAGTTGTGTTAAGCCCAGGAAAAAAGAGCTGTAACAAGTTCGTTAACCTTTACATTTTTTACACACACACACACACACACACACACACACACACACACATATATATATATATATATATATATATATATAAGAATTGGCTATTGATACCTTCTTATCTAGAAATTCGAATGGCTGTAATTTTCAAATGCTCCCCAAGTAACGTTTCCCCTAAACTTTACTTTTCTTTGCCATTACCAGCAATTTAATAAAAATACAAATATGTAGTTATTGCAGTAATATCTCGACAGCTCTATGCTTTTGGTAACATTGACTTCTTGTCTATCAACATTTAGTTTAAAATTAAAACGGAAAAGGGATCTTTATTATTTATTTATCGATTTTACCTGTTTCTGCCTCTCTTTCTCTCTTTGCACAAACACACACACACACACAGCGAACACACACATACACATATATTGTTTCATTGTTATAGTGCTTAGTGACAAGTTTGTTGTTTTTCAGTGTTTATACTCATAAAATGTATTTCGCTTAGCAGTTTTTTTTTTTATCGCAAAGTGGTCGTTATCGGGGTGTGGATAGAGCGTTAATAGGTAAATAGTTTGTTTTTTCAAGAGAGTAGATTCATGCCGACTTCGATGTTACGTGAGGACACCGTTATAATGTTCTCACGAAACTTCGACGTAGGCATGAATTTGCTCTATTAAAGAGACAAGCGCCTTATATATATATCCGAGTGAATACAGAACGAAGAATTCTTACAACGTCCAAAACATTAATTTAAAATAGTGCTCGATATAAAATATATAGAGCTGTGAATATTTATTATAAATTATATTTTAGAACATGTACATAATTTTTCTATATATAATCGCCTGACGATGCATTGAGGCTTCAATGCTGAAACGGACGTACCTTCGTAGCTATTATATATAAAATTATGTACATGTTCTAAAATATAATTTATTATATATATATATATATATATATATTTTAATTCAGATACTTCAATCCAAGGGAAAAAAGCAGGAAGGTAAATTCCAAAAAACCCGATCCTAATTAATATTAAAAATTTATTTTAATATTAAAAAATGATACAGGAAGAGAGCTCCATGTAATAAAATATTACAGAGCAAATATATATATTAAAAAAGGATTAATTCAAAGATGTTGAATGGCCATTTCGATATGACGATCCCCACGGGGAGCGACACATCACCTCAGCAACAGAAAAAAACCTTTCAGAAACTGGAGAAAAATTAGTCTACTTTTCCTTTTTAAATAGATTGCAAAGAAATTAAAAAATAAATAATAATAAAATAAAATAAAATAAAATAAAAATAAAAATAAAGGGAAAGAAAAAGAAAAGGAAAAAGAAAAAGAAAAGGATAGAATAAAATCAAATAAATAAGAAAAGAAAAAAACTGACATCGTCTGGGTTTGCAAAAAAAAGGGGAGAATGTAACTAAAAATTAACAGACAGCCGTGTTGAATCATTTAAAGCAACACGGAAAAAAGGTGGTAAGAGAGATAAAAGAAGGAAGGGAGGGAAAAAGAAAGAAACTAAAGAAAAAATTTTTTTTAAATATTACAGACGCTGGACAAATTCAAAAATCTAATTTCCCCAAAACGTTGAAGTATAGGTGTGTACACACACATATATATATGTGTGTATGCGCATGTATATGTATATTAGTGTGTAATAAATTGAATGTATGTGTGTGTATGTGTATGTATATATGTATTCTTATTCGTTAAATGGTGTGTGTATATATATATATATATATATATATATATATATATATATATATGTGTGTACTTCTATTGATATGTATATATAATAATTGTAATTTTTTTTTTTTTTTTTTTTTTTTTTTTTTTTTTTACCTAGTATTGTCTTTATTTAGTTTAATTTCAAATGACCTAATTTTTTTTAAAAAAATAATTTTATTTCAAATCCTATATCTTTTTATTCCCTTTTATCAATAATTATGCCTTTTTAAGTAAAGGCTTTTTTTAATACTTCAACGTTTTTTTGGGGAAATTAGATTTTTGAATTTGTCCAGCGTCTGTAATATTTAAAAAAATTTTTTCTTTAGTTTCTTTCTTTTTCCCTCCCTTCCTTCTTTTATCTCTCTTACCACCTTTTTTCCGTGTTGCTTTAAATGATTCAACACGGCTGTCTGTTAATTTTTAGTTACATTCTCCCCTTTTTTTTGCAAACCCAGACGATGTCAGTTTTTTTCTTTTCTTATTTATTTGATTTTTTTCTATCCTTTTCTTTTTCTTTTTCCTTTTCTTTTTCTTTCCCTTTATTTTTATTTTTATTTTATTTTATTTTATTTTATTATTATTTATTTTTTAATTTCTTTGCAATCTATTTAAAAAGGAAAAGTAGACTAATTTTTCTCCAGTTTCTGAAAGGTTTTTTTCTGTTGCTGAGGTGATGTGTCGCTCCCCGTGGGGATCGTCATATCGAAATGGCCATTCAACATCTTTGAATTAATCCTTTTTTAATATATATATATATATATATATATATATATATATATATATATATATGGTGAAGATCTTGTAGAGATATGGTTAGATTTTTAATTACCTATTTATTATAGATTAAATTATTATAAGTTGAAAGGCAGGAACTCGAACACAAACTCTTCTACCATTCTGAAGATGAGAATTTGATCTCGAAATATTAATGTATAATAAATAGGTAATACCCAACACCACCTTTACCTTCCTTGATTTTATTAAACGCATTGTGATAGCCTTCATGACTTAACCATACACCTAATATGCACAATGCTTCAAGCAAATTACAAATCTTTCTCATATATATATATATATATATATATATATATATATATATATAGTAAAGTTTTCCTTTGAAAGGCCAGCAACACACACTCGGGCAGACACACGCTTCCCAGCCATTCTGAAGATGAGATTTTGATCTCGAAATATTAATGTATAATAAATAGGTAATACCCAAACACTTCTTTACTCAATGCATTGTGACAGCCTTCAAGACATAACCATATATATATATATATATATATATATATATATATATATATATATATATGTGTGTGTGTGTGTGTGTTTGTGTGTGTATGTATAATGCTTTTTTCTTCACTGTCGCTTTTAGTTTCACAAACATTTATTTCTATTGAATACTCATTTTCTCTATCACATACCTTTCTGTGTATTTATGTGTTATACACCTACGTGTATACAAAGCCCAAAGGTCTCAAGCTAAACTATGGAACGCTTGAATCTTGTAAGCCTTCTCATTTAATTTGGTATTATTTTTAAAAAAATTCTTATTGGATTCCCAAATTTGTTTTTTTTTATATTTATCATTTTCACTCCTGTATATGAGTCATGCAAAATAAATAAGTAAATAAATAAGATGAATAAGTAAATAAATAAATAAATAAAAGGGATTTGCATGAGTGTCTGTCACGGAAATGGCTTTTAAGGAATACAATGTTCTTGATTAGTTTATCACGTTTAAACTAATTTGCCATTCAGAATGAATAAAATTCGCGTTTTCAAATTATCTAAGTTGTTCTCACTTCGATCTGTGTCTCCTGCTGACATAGTACATATTTGAAAAGTCACAATTTTTCTAAAGTTTATCATAAGACTTTCGGAATATTGTTCTCTGTTCATTATTCAATTTTTTTCCGCATTGGTTAATATATGAGTTTATCGATTGTCTTTAAAAGTAAAAGTTAGGAGAACCTGAAGCTAAGATTTTATTCCCCCGTGTTAGGGATACATTTGTCTTTACTTTCTCTTTTGTTTCATTGGGACACAGTTTTATAAATATAGAGAAAAGGGGTATTGTTGATTGATTTCAGGATTGAATTCTCAGTTACTATGCTATTGATTTTGGGTCTAGTGTAATATTTATGTACGAATTCGATGAAAACAGGAATAGCTATAACTAATTAATTTTACTCCAGATGGGCACGATAAATTTTCATGGACTTACGTTAGTTTTTCCTTGGATGACTTATTTGACTCTGATATTGGAAATCGATACCCGATATCCTATCGGGTCTGATCAAAATCAGGTTTTCAGCCCTTTTATTTTGGCTTTTGCTTCGGGTTTTGCTCTAAGTAGGTATAATTGTAGTTCTTACCCTCGGCCATGATACCATTTACTCAGAGGACTTATTTAACCTTCAAAATTCAGTTTGCAACGGAAAAAACTTATTTAATATCGATACCAGGAAATCAAAATTTGACTTACATCCATTCATTTTTCTTTCAATATAAGGTTTCGGTTTGACTGGAAACAACTATTGCATTTTAGTATTTCGTGCCAACGTTCAAAGAGTCTGAGATCTAGGACCATGGATTAGTTTTAAAGCTTTCATTACACACGAGAAACGCCGGGCTATACTGCTAGTTAGTAATAAATTTAAACTCAGTCAGCCAAAATCATTGACTCTTACATTTTACAATAATATTTGCATCAAAATCAGACATTTTACGACGCACTTTGACTCCTGGTTCTCTGTGCTGACGTTATTCTTATAGTGAATGTTTGATTCTCTGTTCAACATGTAGCGTAAGTCGGTTGTCTTTCTACACAACAATTGAATAACGGATAAACAAACACAATGTATTAAAGCATTTTTCAAATTTTTCCCACTGTTTTCTATCCATCTGCTCAAAATGAGAGAGACATTAGAACGCTATGGATATGTATAACAACGTAATGGATCCTTGGACTATTAACCTCTCTGTGATGTCTATGGCTGTAAACCACATGCCCGTCTCTTATCCTGAATACTTATTTCCTACTGATCTTTCGCAAAATTGGCCCTAATTGACCCTTATATACTTTTCTGACATCACCGCGCCTTTATTCGTTTCCAGAAGATTCTCTTTCCCTGTTAATCTGAAGGATTTTCTGATTTGACTAATAATTTCTTTCCGAGAACAAAATTATTCTATATAAGTTAGAATACTTTAGAGTTCATTGCTGCTACTTACAAATTTTACTAATGTGTCATTATTTCCTATTCGCTACTACCACGTCGTCCAGCGTGGAATCTCTGTTTTCAACGTCCTCACTACTTGCGTGTAGTACAAAGACATGACAGAATTAAATAGACGCTCACAGAAACGATTTATTTTATTTAACAAGTAATTCATACAAATGAATTAATTATAAATGGTCATAATTTTAAGAACTAATACTTGGTTGACATCCCTTTTGCTTTTTTTTAATGAAATGACCCTTCTAGGCACGCTAGCAATGAGTTCACGAATATGATCTTGAGGGATTTCTTGCCACGTTTCACTCAATTATCTTAAAAGTTCGTGTTTAGAAGATGGTTTCCTGTTCTTTTTGTGAAATTTTCTAATATGCCCCAAAGGTGTTCAATAGGGTTAATATCCGGGTTCTGACTTGCCCATGGAATTTATTGATCCCATTTTTCTCAACCAATGTTGCGTTGCTTGAGTAGTGTAACGTGGAGCTCCATCTTCCATAAAAATTAACTTTGCTCATTCTACTGCTTGAGAATATTGGAAGGAGCCCTTTCTTTAATATAGAAACATATTTGGTGAATTGATTTATTCTTTCACACCCCACAAGATCTGAGCAACCATCACTCCAAATTCTACCCCATACAATTACTGAAAGGCCCCTATGTTTCACCGTTGGCTGCAGTCTTTTTAAATCAGACTCTTGACTCCAGAGTCTCCATACCCATACTCTTTCAGTGTCGTAAAATAATGCAAATGTTGACTCATCAGAAAAGATGACAGTGGTCCAAAAGGTCACAGGTCTCTCCAACATCTCATGAGCCTAATCATTTCTGTGTTTGATATTGGCTGGACGGAGAAGTGGTTTCCTTCTCGCAGCTCTCTCATAGTAGCCCAGCTTGTGAAGATACCAGACAGCTGTTCTGGGACTGACATCAACGTGTGTTGCTATGTTAAAGGCCTTGCAACGTGGATTCTGTTCTACATTTCTTTGGACAAAAAGCATTGTTTTTCAGAGGGCCCAGGGCGGCCTGGTTGAGGTTTTTCTCACTTCTTGCCCTGGTGAATGATATGATCACTCTATTAACAGTAGGAAGGGGTATTGAAAGATTTTCAGACATTTTTCTTTGACTAAAACCAAATTCATGTTGACCCACGATATGTCCTCGCTGAAATTCGGATAGCTCTGATGCTCCTTTGGTTCGTGAGATGTTCCACTCTTGTTATCTGAAATTTTAATCAAATAATTTATGTTAATCTATCTTGCTTATTAAAAAAAATCAGAAATAAAATTCATTTTGGTGTCTATTCAATGCTGTCGTGTCTGTGTAGATGTTCTATCTATCGTAGATTAATAGAAAATGAAGCAAATATTATTTGCAAAATATCAAATTTTAAAAACACCTCCACAAAGATTTTATAGTTTTGTGTAATTTTTAAAAGGAAAAAAAATGAGTTTAGTTTCAATCAGAAATCTTTATCCTTGTTCTTGTTTTTTTGCTCTTATTTTTTTTTTATTTACTGTCTTCAGATTCTTCTAATAAATTATTAAAATTCCTCCTGGAAATTTTCTCTAAAGCTGCCTTCAGCATATCACTGAGAAAGTATGATTAAGAAATTTACGAAATAATCAGTGAGCGATTCTGCCTGGGTATATCTGTTAATGCAACATTTCGTCTTGCTAAGCACATTCAATCTAAAATCGCCATTCTTTAACATAACCAACCTACACTTTCGAAAAATTGCATAAAACTGCCATGAAGGGAATTCAATCTATAACAGGAAATTTCCTCTTGTAGCTTGAAAACAATGATGTGGTTAGTTATTGACAAAATTTTGTTAAAATGGTTCATTTTATTGTATGCAAACAAATTCAAGACTTATTTCTAGATCTTCCCCACGAAAAGTCGACAAATGTTATTATTTTAATATAAAAAAAGACATTGATTGTTTAATTGATTAGTTTTCTATAGCTTATCAAACGCTTGCAGATTTTCAAAACCATAAAATATTTTAAGAATTTAAAAACTTATGCTGTCGTGATACAAGTTTTAATAATTAGCCCATGGCTGAGGGAGAAACAGTTGATTGATACATTTCCCAGGGTTATTTGCTCGTAAGTGAACATAATGAACCCAGTAGAGAATTAAATAATAACATTTTCTTGCCAATTTTATAGATTTTATTGAAAAATGTGGAGTTGCCTAATAATTATGGCCGGTAGTATATATATATATATATATATATATATATATATGCGTATGTATGTATGTGTGTGTGTATGTATGTATAGCAATAGCAATAGCTAAAAGTATAAGAATTTGCCGTTTCTTCCACTAATCAATATTATTTTTCTTTAATAGTAAAAGAACAAAAATTTGAATTACCAAAGACTTTGCCTTAAATTATGGGCAACTTTCATCTGAAAATTTCTTGAATCCAATTTGTTTCAGAATATTTTATCTAAGACACCATCCTACTTCGGACATATTTGAAATGCTCTATTAATATGAAATTACTTTATTTGTCCTCGGAGATTAAGCCGAGCAAACGAAACTGAAACAAACAATATTTTCCTTTTCTAAATATCATTTAACACCGTAATGACAATATCCTAAACTGTTCTTCGCAAACTATCGCAAAAAATCAATTAATTAAAATAACCTTACCAATTGCTATTTTCACGATATCAAAATATAATCGAGAAGAATTATCGAATTATATTTCAAATCAATAAGAATTTTTAATCTACGATGTGTATATGAAGAGGATAAATAAACGGGCAATACTTTAAAACTATTCTAATATCCTAACTATAACATATTTAAAAAGCTCGTAAGATGTAATATATTTCAAAGCAGAAAAGCGGACCTTTCTGACAAACATAACCATTCAAAATGTATTGTTCTATTCACTAACTCTATGCAACGACAATTGAAAAAAATCAATATGAAGTTAAAACTCCTTAATACAACTTACTTTTCTCTCTCGATATGTGTTTTTGTTCATTATTTTGTGCGGTTCCTCATCCGGAATACACAACATAAAAATACATTTCAAAACTTAACCAGAGTACTCAGTAGGTTTTTATTAGAAACAAAGAAAAATGTGATAGACTGTTATGTGATATATATTCCCCGGGAGACATACTTGATGGACTTGAGCGAATAGATGGTGTAGAGGGGTTTAGGAGAGATATCAAATGCAAAATATTAAGAGGGACAAGGGACAAGGAACAAGTGGAAGTCAATCATCACCTGAAGGGACACGGCGCATAAATAAGAAGAATTCTATTATCACAATGTTTAATATAAAAAGTGATGAAAAGATAAATTAAAGAAAAGAAGCTAAATAAAATCGACCAGACTCTGTTAGTTAAGTTCCATACGTGATACACGCTTGGACGATCATGTCCCGAAAGAGACATGACTGATTGGGCAGAAGATTATCTCGCAGTAAATTGCCATTGCTTTCGGCGGTAAACTGGTTGCCTGCCAAAGCGATAGAATCCAATCAGTCCTATTATTTAACTGATAGCTATAGTGGTGGTGGGGGGGGGAGATATATTATATTATTACGTAATAATAAGTGGGGGATCAGTATATTACTTCATAATATTATAAAACTGATTTCCCACTCTCTGTCCAGTAGAAGCCTTAATCATGTTTTCAACTATTATATTGTCAGTCAGTTAAGTGCCATACGTGATACACGCTTTGGGCGATCATGTCTCGAAAGAAACATGACTGATTGGCAGAAGATTATCCCACAGTAGGTTGCCATTGCTTCCTGCTGTAAACGGGTGGCCAACCAAGACTATAAAACCAAATTTGTTCTATTATTTTACTCATAACTGAAGGGAAAAGACGGATTAATACCTTTTTCAAGGGTATTTGTGCGTAACTGAATGCAAGGAATTCAACGGGAATTAATACTCGGCTTCCCGATTTGTCATTCCGAGTCGATATCCACAGACTACATAACCAAAAATGATATTTGAAATAAATAAGACACTAAATAAAAAAAAATGATTTAAAATAATTTTTTTTACAGCGCCTCTTTGTTTTGTGTGCCAAGAATGTTCTAAAGGAAAATCCGCCTCACACGGGTACTTTTTGCTTTCCTGTAGATTTTTCTAGAACTGTTCTTGATATATTTAAATATATATCCTTCCCATCTCGTTATATAATGATTGGGTAAATAAATCTCAAATACATTCAAAACTCTTCTATTTGAAAACAGTCTTTATTCTTTAAATGTATAGTACCAAAATTACAACCGTTGTACATTTTGGCATTTTCAGATATCTATCTGGGAGCCATTTCAGACCCCTTCTAATCAATCAACGGAAATAAATGTTCGTCTTTTTGCGTGCAATGCTAAATATATATTTGAATTTGTTTGGAATTTTTAATAGAAACTTTTATTTAATTGCTATTTCGGTTCCGCTGTTCCAGCTAAAGAATAATTTATTCTCAAATCGAACTCATTTTGCCTGCAAATTGGCATGTGATGCAGGTGTGCTAAAACTAGCCTTACCATAAACACAGAAGATAATCAAAATGTAAGTGTTTATAACTCAACCGTGATGCAATAAAGGAAGTAAATGATCTAGAGTGTGAGGTGTCTATTCCCAAGGACACCTGTGACTCAAAATCTATGTAATTCGTATAAATGCTGATGCTTTTATAGGTAGTTAGAGATAGTGTACAGTAATTCTAGACTGTTTTAATATAAAAGTATTTTACTTTAAAATATGAAAAAAGATGTTTCAATTCTGAAAATATAAGTCTGGAAATTCGCTTATTCAATATTAACTATTAAATAAAATACAAACAGAAGTTAATTAAATTACTGTTTTGAGCCTTTTACTCTTGATCGCACATAAAACATTATAAAATAAAATAATAGTTTACAGATCAATGCATATAGGAATTAATAGATAATTAATAGTTTATTTTTATTTTTATTAAATTTTAACAGATGTCTTTTTTAAAGGTAGAAAATAAATTTAGCACATTTAAAGCTTCCGTTAAAATTAAACAGATGATTTCACATTGGAAAATCGCGTTCTATGGTACGACTATTAAATCATTTATTATACAATTTGCATTTGTTTAAATAAAAACAAGTTCAAATGTCATTTGTAAAATATTTGAGAATACAGACATACATATATATATATATTTAGTGTATCGAGGCAGCAAATAATTTTCTAAACATATACTTTTAAATATAAGACACAATGAATGTCTATTATGTTTAATCATGAGCCGTTCTAAACGTAGTATTTTGGCTTTAATTTCAGTTAAAAATAAAGACAAAGATTCTCCAACATTTGGATAATTTTTTATTAATTTGGTTCTAAGCTTTCGGCTCACATGAGCCATCTTCATGTTGGAGAATTGTTGTCTTTATTTTCAACTGAAATTAAAGACAAAATACGACGTTTAGAACGGCTCATGATTAAATATAACATACATTTTCTCTTATATTTAACAGTATATATATATATATATATATATGAATTTCAGTTGACTTTCAAATGTCTATTTTCTATCCGAGCAATTATACTTCAGTTGCTTTCCAATGTCGCTAAATAAGAATTGATTTCTTTCAAAACGTTCAACTTACGATCTTTCCTTTCATAAATCAGAATACGCAATTGAGTACATAACCACTTTAAAGGATAAAATGAAAGCCATGACACATGTGCATATTTATATTCCTTGTTTCTACAAAGAAAACCGTTAAGAAAAGTAAACAGAAGCAACTTAAAAAGATAACTCATCGATCCTAAATTAAAAAAATTCTCACCTGGAACTGTCAGCATTTATAACAGAAAAAGATATCAGAAATTAAATCATAAAAAGGTTCGCTGTTCTTTCTTTATATATATATATATATATATATATATATATATATATATATATCTTATTATGGACTGTACCATCGATTTCGACGTTTGAGCGTCTAACTCAGTGAGACTACCACACAAAGAATTGTTTAAAGTGGTAAAGGCTTGTGTAGCACCATCCACACTTTTTGGAACCGCTGATAACAAACAATCGGTGCAGAAGTCTGCCACATATCGCATGAACAACATACTTCAGTTATTTTACCCATAACTGGAGGGAAGGGACGGATTAATACCTTTCCCAAGGATACCAGTGCGTAAGTAAATGCAGAGTATTCGACTGGAATTGGAACTCGGCTCACCGATTTACCCCCCCCCCCCGAGCCGACATCCACTGCACCACAACACACATCCGTCAATAACGCTTACAGCACCTAGTATTGCCAAGCGGTTACCCATCTAAGTACTGATCAGGCTCAACGTTGCTTAACTTAGGTGATCGAGCGAGACCCGGTGTATTCAACGTGATATGACCGTAAGCTAGAAGGAGAGAGAGAGAGAGAGAGAGAGAGTGAGAGAGAATATATATAATTTAAAATTTGTGTATTTAGGCAGCAAATATTTTTAAACATGTCAAATTAAATAAATTACACACACTATGTTTGCTTATATTTATTAAAATGCGTTCATACTCACGGATAATCTTTCGCGTATTACAATCAAAAGATGTCAGAATTGAGCTTTAACATTGACTCATGTTATTATCATTCATTTCCCAAGGTGCCCAAGTACTTTCAACCTCTTTCCGAGACCATCTTAAGGGGTGTAAATTATAGTAACAAATGTAACTGGAAAACTATGTTGCTAAAAATTACTGTACATCTTTTCCTGCTTCAGATATAACGGTTGCAAATTGCTGGCGTTCATTAGAACGTGAAAATTATCCAAAAGCTTTAATGTCAGGTGTTAACGCATGAAAAAACTGTTCTTTTTACAACGATTTTAGAACATTACTACAGGATTCATAGCTGATTCTATTAATTGACGGCTTAAGTGTTTTAATGAATATTGCCTCGAGAATTTGTATTTTGCTTTTGTTGTTTTTTGGTGTCGGATAGTTGTATTATCGATTATTATTAATTATAATTATAATTAGGTACATTTTTAATTTGAAATTGTATTACAATATGATTCTTTTAAATCGTAATTACATATATTCAAAAAGTGAATCCAGTAACTTGACTCAAAGAGTTTTGAGTTCAATATTGGCTATAGCAGAGGCGAACAAAACGTTGAGAGTTTAGCTAAAGGAAGATAACGGACAGCTGGAAGAAGGATAGATCGTGGAACTAGAACAAATGCTCAAAAATTATTTAATGTAAAACAACATCCGATAAGGGATTAGTTGAAATGTAACTAAAGAAAGCTTTAAACACAGCAGGATTTTGACTAATTAGAAAATAGTCTCTACTTAATTTGTTTATGGGATGAGGTATTGTAACTATGTTCATTATTTAAATTGTTCGTACTGTTTTGTTTTTTTAATCTTTTCACCCCGAGCAAGGCGGTAATGCCACTGATGTGCAGGGGGCTACATAAGTGTAAAAAGATTAATTAGAAGAGAGTGAAGAGGAAGACGAACCAGTTAGAAAGGAGCAATAGAAAGATGAGAATGCAGGTGTGATGACAGTTTCAAAGGTGGAGAGAAAGGAAAGGATATACGGGGTGGGGAAAGAACTAGAGTCAAGTGGTTAATAGATGAGTATTGACATTGCATTTAAATTCCTGGAGGTTGTAGCCGTCAGGAAAGCAAGAATATGGGAGCGAGTTCCACAGGCGGAAAGTGCGAGAGAAGAAGCTGAAGGAGTAGAATTGTCGTCTGCATTTGGCTAACCTAACTGTGAATGGGTGGGACCCAGTTGCCAATCTGGTTGCACGAATAACCACCTGTTGAGGAGGCACCAGTGACTTTAGTTCGTTGGAGCAGAAGCCATGAAAGTATTTATAGAAGAGACAAAGGGAGGCCACATTTCGTCGGTGGGGAAGTGGTTGTAGTCAAGCTGCCAGCCTCATTTTGTTACTATATTCACGACGTTTCGGCCGATGTACACTCCTACCAACTTTAGGTAACTGGAATTTCAACTATAACAATCCACCCCGGTAAATGAATTAAATGCTTCAGATTCAAATTCTAGTCACCTGAAGAAGGTTGTTGCGTACAACGACTGAAACGTTGTGAATATGACAACAATGATGTGGAGAACAGTCCGAACAATTTGAATATTATAAATAGCATCTACTCATTTGTTTTGCAGAAAATTATAATATAAATTCAATATATAATGAGTGATTTGATATCAAATTTAACGGACGCCTTCAGCGGCTTTTAAATGATTATCGATTTTAATGAATTTCTTAAACATTTGAAATGTTTCTATAAATTATTCATTCGCTATTGTTTCTTGAGACAATCACATGATTAAATATTCTATTTATTGCATGAAACAATGGATGGCGAGTCACGTAAAGATCGTTCTGTTTATATGTATAATGTCAAAAGAAACATACAAAGATCCAATGTCAATGTCAATGTCATTAATTCTCAACGCAAGCAAAAAATGGTCTACTAAAAATAAATGTTTATGACGTCTCATCCGCTTGACATCTTAATTAGATGTGCTTGGATCAGAGATCACAAGATTAAAACGGACTATCTTAAAATACTCCCAAACTTGATGATATTTTATCTTCATAAAATCTAAGGATGTGTATGGTAGTGCAGTGGCTACCGGCGCGGATTGAGAAATCGGAGAACCGTGTTCGAATTCCAGTTGTTTTCGCTTACGTGCAAATACGGTATTATGGTATTATCCCTTTTCTTCCCTCGAGATTAGGGTGGGCATTGAAAAAGTGGTTTTAATGGTGCATTAAGTATTTGATGGCATTATTCCGTGTACAGAGAATCTCTAAGCTTTATGGGACCTACCCTTTTTGGGCTATAATGTACTCTTCCTATTATTATGAATACCGGGAGAATATGCCTCTCTAGGTGGACTTGCCCCCGGCCTTCGGCCTGGGGTTACCAAATTAAGACCGAATAAGACCGGTTTAGACCAGTTTTGAACCTATCCATCGCGGTGGATAGGTAATGTTTTGACCACTAGATGGGCGTACGCGCTCAGGTTCCCCACGTTAAAAAAGACCTTGTGTCACATTTCTCTCAAGTGGGGGAGAAGGGTAAATATTGGAGTTGAGTTGGTTTGAGTCACCCGGTCTAATACTTGGCAGTCAGAATGACATGTAACACTCTTGTATTTGTTTCCCGTTTAATATATATGTTTTACTAATTGCTGAGTTCGATCTTTTCTTCCGGACCTATTCTGGGTCCACAATACTAAGCAAATATCTTACCGATATATTTTCATCAAAAGCAATTGCCATTTGCTTTAAAAAAAATGAGTGATTATTCATTTTCAAAGTAAAATCGCTGGGTAATAATAATTGTTTTATATTAATAATTTTAAATTGTTTGTTGGTAATTGAGTTATTTTTCAATAAGTGTCAACCGATGAGAGGATGTGCTGCTTATATAAAGGTTACTGTTTTATATTATTTTTCTAGGATATATTAAAGTGACCTATTTGAAATACTTGTGAAATCGAATTTTAATACCCGCAAAAAATAACAAATTATATATATATATATTTTTTTTTATAAGCGTTTCACCCCGAGCAAGGCATGTCCTACTGTGCAGGGGGCTACATAGAGTGGAGAAAGGATGATTAAATATAGGAAATGTCAGAGGGTGGGTGATAGGCGGGTAAGGATACAGAGAATGAGGATTGGGTAGATGAGAGTTTTCTGAGAATAATTGGGAATTAGTGTGATAGGAGGTGTCTATTGACCCTACATTTAAACACCTAGAGATTGTAGCTGTCGGGAAAGCAGACTTGTGGAAGGGAGTTCCACAGGCGGGAAGCACGAGAAAAGAAGCTGTTGGAGTAGAATTTACGGTTATATCTTATTTGTTTAACTGTAAAAGGGTGGGACCTTGTTGCTAATCTAGTATCTCATGTAAATTCATGCTTAGGCGGCACCAGTGAACTAAGCTCATCGGAGAAGAAGCCATGAAAGTACTTGTAGAAGAGGCACAGGGAAGCCACATCACGCCGGTGAGAGAGCGGCTGCAGCCGGTCTGCCAAGTCAGTATCAACCACGTTACAGATCCTCCTTTGTATTTTGTCAAGAAGCCCAAGGAGAGCAGCAGGGGCACCCAACCAGATATGGCAGCAATATTCAATACACGGGCGGATGGTAGATTTGTATATGTGCAGAATAGATTCAGGTGGGAAAAACTTCCGGGCCCTGCACAGAGAGCCGACTTTCATAGCAGCAGATTTGGCAATGGATTCGATATAGTCATTCCATTTGAGGTCTGCCGAAAGGGTAAGGCCAAGGAGGCGTAGTATTTTACTCTCTGGGAGGCCAGCCTGTCCCATGCTAATGGGAGGTAGATGCGATTGTCTGTGATGGTTAGTTGATAACAGCTTCGTTTTAGAGGCATTGAAATTTACCAGCCATTTCTTACCCGAGGCCACTACGGATTGGAGGTCCCTTTCAAGTACGGCAGTGAGGTTCACCTTTTCGTCTACACCTGGTTTTTGATCGATGCAAGAATAGATTGTTGTGTCATCGGCATACATACCAACTTGGGATATAATGGTGTCGGGGAGATCATTAATGTAGATCAGAAAGAGCGTGGGACCTAGGATAGAACCTTGAGGGACGCCCGCGTTCGTATGGTAGTTTTGGGAGGCATGCCCATTTAATACCACCTTCAATGTGCGGTTAGAGAGGAAAGATATATGGAGAAGAAATTAGAAATTATAGAATTTCCAAACCTGAACGACATAATAAATAAAAAGGAAGGAAATTATTTCAAAAACTCGGCAGCTGACTCAATATTTTTAACATGATAAAAATACAATTGTCGGGAATGCTATCAAAACAGTCAACCAATTTGAAAATCATTTAACGAGAAACAACGCTGTCAGTAGATAAGCAAAAAAAATGTTAGGTGTGTGTGTATGTGTGTAAGTGTGTGTGTATGTGTGTATGTGTGTGTGTATGTACGTGCGTGTGTGTGAATAATATATTCGAATGTCGAGGTACTTGTCATACTGTCTGTCAGAAAATGTATTTTCTATATATTTTCTTTTTTTTTTTTCGAATGGGTATTTGCTGCTGGTATTTGAAGAGTACAGAATTAACTGTGCTTTTTAGATGGGAGTTATGGTGCAGTGGCTATCAGCTTGGAACGAGAAATGGGAGAGCCGATTTCGAATTCCAGTTGTATTAAGCGCAATAACTCTTGGTCGGTAAAGGTATTAATCCGCCGCTTCTAACTCTAGCTATGGGTTAAATAGCAGGATAGAGTGGGTGCTATATCCTTGGTTTCTAACCAGTATATCACAGAAAATAATGACAACCTACTGCGGAAAAATCTTTTGCACTGCCAATCATGTCTCTTTCGAGACGTGATCGCCCAAGTGTGTATCGCGTATCGCACTTAAATACTGACTGGTGTATTTGTACCGTCAAGTGTGATGTTAAAGATTTGTTAAAGTTTTAATCTTGAGATTCAATGAAAAGAACGTTTTGAAACAATATATTAAGAGTTTATAACGTGCGGATCTAGAATCCATAACTGAAATAAAATCAAATGAACCGTTTAATAAATCGATTCCTTTTATATTTTTAGACAGTCAGTTTTATCCATGGTTCATTGATTACACATATCATTATATAAATTACTTTTTGCTCAATATCTTTTCATGTTAAAATTGTAGGCGTTTAATATAACAGTGACTCGAAATTGAATAAACTTCTCGAAAGAAAAAAATGATCAACAGAACAAGAAAGACGGTTACAACAAAGCCTATCTTCTGAAGACTAAGTTGTTTCAATGCGATTATTAGAAGACAAAATTAAATGAGCGCCTCACATAAAAGACTTCTACAAATGAAACAGCTTTCTAAGAAACATAGTCACAAAAGAAAGGATGATTAAGCGGTCCGTTTTGCTCGGGAATTTTCACCAAATTATGATTAAATTCAAAGGTACTTTTAAAGAAAGTATGCCTCTTGTAAGAAAAGCATTCAGTACATATTTATTAAACATTTTAATTTTTTTTTATAATCGTTTCAACCCTAGCAAGGCAGTACTGCCACTGGTGCACAGGGGGATACATGAGAGGAGAGCAAATTTAAACACAAACAGGAGACAGGGTGTGGTGGAGAATGGAAAAGAGAAGGATAAGAATACTGGTGTGAAGAGAGTCACGTGAGAAAAGATCAAAAAAGGAAGAACAACACGTTACAGGGGGTGTTGGGGAAAAGATAGAATGAAGTGAGTCAAATAATGGCAATTGACGATGCATTTAAATTCTTAGAGATTGTAACTATTAGGTAAACGTGTTAGCGGAAGGAAGTTCCACAGGTGGTAAGTGTGAGAAAAGAAGCACTACGAGTAGAAATGACATATGACTGTTATGTCTGTAAAAGAGTATGGCCGTGTTGCCAGTCTAGTAGCTGAAGTAAATTCAATTAATCTAATATTGATTTTGTCTTAGCTCTAATGTTAAGTCCTCCATGAAATGTGAACCCCTTAGACTTTATTTTTCTTTATTAAGTGCCATATTTATGAAATGTTTGTCTCTTAAGAAATAATTTTTTTTCGAACTTATTTCGTCCTGACATAGCTGACATAGCCTAACTTTAATCTACGCAGAAGATAAAATGGGTGCGTAGGTTGGGTTTCAAATTCTCAACAAATCTTTTTATGCTCATTTCTCACTAATACATTTAGAAAAAACATAAATGCAACAATTCTATCTCTCTTATCCTCTATGGCTCAATCATTTTCGATCTCGCTCTCGTTCTCTCTCTTTCTTTAACTAGTTAAGTCCCATAAGTGATACACGCTTATGCGATCATATCTCGAAAGATTTTCCCACAGTAGGTTGCCAGTACTTTCTGTGGTAGAAAGGTTGCCAACCAAGGCTAGAGAACCTAAGCTGCCCTGCTACTTAACGCATAGCTAGAGGGTATTTGCGCGTAAGTGAATGCAACGAATTCAACTGAAATTCGAACTCAGCTCACCGATCTCTCTTTCCAAGCTGACATCCATTTCGACACAACCCATACTCATTAAATATCTAAGCAAAGAGACTTCTAGTGTCTTGCTTGGCAACCAGTCCAGAAGGACGACCCGATTTTAAAATCTTGGATACAAATAACTGGCAACGACTCAACTAGCTTTCACAAAAACGTCATAATAATTCACAAATATTAAAAGAAAAAGAAGTCATGGAGAGTTATAGCCGTCTATTAACTGATATTAGATGTAATATTGAACATCCTGAAAAAAGATATTAAAGCTCCTTTAATGAGTCTTTCAGGAAATATTGCACCTTGTTAATTACTTGCATTAAACAGGTATAATTCAATATACAAATGTAAGGTATTGTTTTTCGTAATTAAATGAGCGACAGAATGCTCAGCAATTAATTAAAATCATTAATGACTAATTAATCTTGCGATAAATATTGTCAGTCTGTCTTGCTTCCATTTTCAATTGACATAAGAAGGATGATGTCAACAAAGCATTATTTTCAATTTTCGTTTAGGATTTGATGTAATGTTCTTAATGCAAAAAAGGATTTTTCTACTGAGGTTTGATCAAGAGATCGTTATGTTTATTGCGTCTGGTGGTAGTGATAATTATAACGGATTGTTGTGTCACATCGTTTTTGTCATCTTTCAGATAAAATGTTGCTTTCATAGCAATGTACATTATATATATATATATATATATATATATATATATATATATACTTACGGTCATATCACGTTTAATACACCGGTTCTCGCTCGATCACCGAAGTTGAGCCTGGTCAGTACTTAGATGGGTGACCGCTTGGGAATACCAGGTACTGTAAGCGTTATTGAAGGATGTGCGTTGTGCTACAGTAGATGTCGGCTCGGAGGGGTAAATCGGTGAGCCGAGTTCCAATTCCAGTCGAACACTTTGCATTCACTTACGCACTGGTAACCCTTTGAGTTAAATAACTGAGGTCTTTTGTTCATGCGATCTGTGGAAGACGTCTGCACCGATTGATTGTTATCAGCTGTTCCAAAAATTGTGGATAGTTCTACACAAGCCTTCACCACTTTAAACAATTCTTTGTGCTGTAGTCTAACTGAATTAGACGCTCATACGTCGAAATCGACGGGAGAGTCCATAATAATATATATATATACGAGTATAGGGGACGTATGGATTGAATAATATTCCGTACCCAGAGATACACTATTCTTAAACATGTGCTCAATACAAGGTAGAGCTAATGAATATGCTATATTATCACTACAAAAGTAGCCTTTTTGTTTCGACACTTCTTGTGTTTTATCAAATGATGAGTTTATTTTAAGTTGAAGTGTTTTAAAAGGTTAAAACCAAGCAAAACCCCTTTAATCAGGGAGGCATTGTTGTATAGATAGTGTTGACCAATCAGAATAGACCAACTTTTAATTTAGAGAATATGGGAGCAGACTTAAAAATAATTTTGCGGGGCATTAGTATTAATATTTGATTAAATTCAGATCAGCATTATTAATTGACTATTAGATTTACTTTATTATTATTGCGAAATTTCTAAGTTTAACAATTTATTAGATTTAGAAAGTTATTCATATATTAAACGAGAAAGAGAAAGAACGCACACATAAATAAACCTACAAACAGCCACACATAGACAAATATATGTATATACTCGTCTATTAGTAGTGATATTCATGTTATAATTTCTGAATATATATATATATATATATATATATATATATAACGTAGAATACTTGGTATTTTGTAAGATAAATTCCAAACTATTTTCTTGATTACATATGTATATCTATATATATATATATATATATAGCAAAGCTAGGACGACTAATAGCTTAAGAGATAATCTGTTTGACAGGAAAAAATTAAAATTTTGAAATTTCAATAACAAAATATACTCCTAAATAAACGAAGGGAGATCATAAGTATGTGTCGTCATAGTAATAAATATAAATTACAATAATTATCCTAATATTCCAATTAACCACAATAAATTTTATTTTTAAATATGACTAAGCAGTTACTTCCCCACTACTAACTCAAGGGCCACGCAACATACCTCCCACTATCAAAGAGGAAACTACTACTAAAATTCATTTAGCTTAACCCTATAAAAACTAATACTTCCCAACCCGTTCCTTTTCCAGAGCTAACCTCTGAGCTTAGAATGTTTCCTCATTCTCTGTTTATATGGGGTTAAATAATTCATGTCCTAAAATGACATGTTGAAAATGGTTATTTCCCAGCTAAGTTTTATCTGAATTCACACACACACACACACACACACACACACACACATATATATATATATATATATATATATATATATACAGTACACTAAATATATATACAGTATATACAGTACACTAAATCTAAAAATTAGCCAACACCGACCGCGTTGACGATCAGTTGTGTGAATTCGCGGTCGCTGTTGGTTCATTTTTAGAGTACTGTATTTTTTGCTCTACTTTCGTACTTTCGTAATTTGGATAGAGCACTTTACTGTTAATGTTTTCGTCTTGGTTTTTTTTCTTTCAAACAAGCACTTGACACATTGTTCTTGTGCTTGGTTTGTTTCTTTTTTTCTTCCCCATTATTTAACCTACGAGGTAGTCCTTGTTGGGTTATTGACGATTTAAGTTACTGATAGGTTAGCATTGGTTTTTCGGACATTAGTCTATAATAATTAGTGCTGCTCTATTGTAATTACGTATATGTATGTGTGTGTGTGTGTCTGTGTGTGTCTGTGTATTGAGGCAGAAAATCTTTTTTTAAACATGTCATTACTGTAAAAAATTTTTGTTTGAACTTTTTTGAAGCAGAAAAATTACACTAATTTTTGACAACACAGTGTCTTTCGGTTATTTTGGTTACCATAACTCATACCCCTGAAGATGATCTCGGAAGGAAAGTGAAAGTACTTTGGTACATTGAGAAATGAATGACAATAACATCTTTCAATTATAATACGCGAAAGATTATTTGTGATTCTGAACTGATTTTATTCAAAATAAGCAGACACAATGTTTGCAATTTATTTAATCTGACATGTCTAATATATATATATATATATAAAGTTAAAAATTCAGATAACAATGGCCTAATTAATTGCATCTCGGCGTACGGTAATAGCTAAAGAGCTGGTTGTCCATTACTGAACAATAATGAGTTCAGTTCTCACTGGGCGCTCCCATTCTTGTATTTTGTGTCTGTTTGGTAATGGTTTGCGAGCTGATTTTATTGGTTTGTTTTTATTTTACGTCTTTTTTCTAACTTTTGTTGGTCATTTAAAGCCAGAAAATATTTTTCGATTGCCAGCATATTAAGGAGATAATAATGATATAATGGTACAAGTTCTATTAATTAACCCATAGGAGGGGGAGAAGACACAAATTTATACATTTCTTAAGAATTGAAACTCTCCAATTTCCAATAACTTTATGACCTAGACAGGTTAATCATTATTAATGAATATGATTCTTGCAAGCTTTCCCGTACTTGTGGCAACAAAGCCAAGCTGATACAATGGGTTACTAAGCGTGAAAGAATATGATAAACAGAAAAACTACATTACCAAAGAGAGAGAAGAATAACAGAACACGTAAAAACAAGAAAGAAGATAACGATTGAAAGTGAATTTAAATATTTGGAAGCTTGACTACAAGCAAAAAGCAGGAAAGTGTAAATAGAACTCGCGGTTACATAAATAAATTTTAACTCGAAAATGATGAGACCTAGCTGCCAATCTAGTACTGTGCTTAAGTACAGCTATACTAACCTTACGTAGGTAATTTGTTCCAGGAGAGTCGACTAAAATCAAAAAGCGACTCAAGTCGAATTTACTTCTCATTGAGCTAAACCACAAATAACAATTTCCAATTTTATTCATAAATGCATTTTAATAATATATGGTCAATAAGTTTGTTGGTTGGTTGTTTTAATGGCATATCAACCTCGGCGGGTCATTTATTGCCAACTAAATTTTATTTATTTATTGCTGGTAATACCTTTTTTTTCTTTCAACAATTTATTGTTGTTGTTTTTTATATAAGTTTTGTGTCTAGTAATACTTTTTCTTTTCGAGTATCCAGATTCATTGGAATTTGTTTTTCAATGGTAGGGCCCCCAAGTTCTACCCTGTTATTTAACCCATAACTTGAAGGAAATGGACGGATTAATACCTTTCCCAAGGGTACCAGTGATTAAGTGAATGCAGGATATTCAACTGGAATTCGAACTCGGCTCACCGATTTCTCTTTCCGAGCCGATATCCACTGCAACACAATGCACACCCGGCACTAAGCGCTTACAGCACCTGGTATGCCCAAGCGGTCACCCATCTAAGTACTGACCAAGCTCAACGTTGATTAACTTCGGTGATCGAGCGAGAACGGTGTATTCAACGTGATAGGCCGTAAGCCCCCCTGGTCAATAAGAATGTAATTTAATCTTACAAACAAATAAATTTTAGTTTTGAATAGAGTACAGAAAAACGGTATTCAAACTTTGCGAATAAATCTACGTATATACTTGTAAATATAAAGCTTTACATTTTGGTGATCTTTACATACAGTACATCGCGGACTCTTTATTTGTGAATGTATTTGTTCTAAGACTTTATAAAATAAAATGATTTTGTAATGTTATATAACAAATACAGTTATATTATTATATAGCGATGGTAGAAAATAAATTAATCGCTGTTAAATTTACCATTATTTACATTTAATTTATTTTCCCGGGAAATATTTGTATCGAATAGAAGGAATATAGTCTGGTCTGATGAAATGGGCCAATTTAGCGCATAGAAATTAATTATAATTTATAAGCAATGGAAATGATGTTTTAAGTTTTCCTTGATAAATATCATATTGGTCTGGATAACATCTTTCAATGCAGATGTAACACTTAATATTTTATATTAAATAGATCTTCTTGGATTATCCTCGACATTCACGGATTTGACATCATTACCCCCCCATATATATATTGATTGGTTGTTTAATTACTTAGTTTTGGTCATAATATAATAAGATCAGTAGACGTTTGTATTAAAAGTGTTCAAGATTGTAGAACTTTTGAATATTTTTCATTTGTAAACAGGTTATTACGTGACCTAGGTTTTTACCATGTGTGGAACAGTTTAATAACTATATTCGGACTCAGTTTCTGAAGACAGATACCCATTAAAAAACCTACCTAGGTTTGTAGTAGTAATTTCATTTAATTTCTCGAATCGGTTTTGTGACAAACGGATATTTCTTAAATTTAATTTCAGCTATATATTTTTTTTTCAAGAACACTAAAATCTACTTAAATCCTTTTATTGTTTTAACATATAATACGCATGCATACATGATGGGAGAACGACATGTATTATACACTACAGAACATACAAAAAGCCTAAGACCAGTTTAGATTCCATCAGTCTGAAAACGGATTTCCTTGTCGTTTTGAGCATTTAAATTTTTAAACTTTTCGCTAGCCGATCAAGCGAATTTAGAATGTCTTCAAGGATGGAGTTCATCTAAGTTGAAGATCCAAACAATAACGAATGTCTGAATACGTTTTTAAAGGAAAAAACGTTACCAACAAAAGTACGTTTTTGAAGGAACCCATGGGCTGATATGCCGTAAAAAAAAATGAAGGAAGTCTAAAACTTATAAAAATTATTAAACACTTGTTATTTTTTTATTTTAATTTTTTGATTTTTAATTATTTTCATCATTAAAACAAATGTCTGGTATAATTTGTAGGCATTTCTGAACTGATTCTTATCTACCTACTGGCACATACTAAATTATGACCTATTGATTTTACACCATACCATCTGCTGGAAATGGTAATTCGGTGCCTGTACGTAGAAACTACCCCACATTTCACCCTTATTTTTCCATTCTCACTATACATATATCACACATTTGCGCTATTAGACTTAGTGCATCCCTCACGATAGCCTGATGACCGTCCCTGCTTATGACTGGCTAGCGGGATAATATGGGGATGCCGCAGTTTAAAAAAGATCATTGAGTACGAAAGCATTTTACTGTTTTGGCGGACATTAGATAGGTGATACATGCTCATTAGCCTCTTTTTCTTCGTAGTTCTGTCAGCAATCTTTGTTTTTTTATTTAAACGCGGGAAGAGAATTAAAATCTATTTTATTTAATTTTTAAACAGCTTTCCTTTCACCGAAAATCTGTCCCGTTTTGTGGTGTAGTGCATACAGACTCAAAACAACAAATCGGAGCCGAGTTCAATTGCAGTTGAATTCCTCACATTTACTTACGCATAAATACCCTTGGGAAAGGTATTAATCTGTCTTTTTACTCTAGTTATGGATTAAATAACAGGGCAGATAGGATTCTATGGAATTGTCTGGCAACCAGTCTACCTCAGAAAGCAATGGCAACCTATTGCAAGAAACTCTTCTGCTCAGTCAGTAATTTTTTTTAAAGACATGATTACCTAAATTGTGTATCACTTTTAGCACTTTACTGACTAATAGTGGGGTGAAAAACGAAAATAGAACTTCGTAATTATTTATTCTGATAAGTTCTTAATTGCTTATACAAATAAAATATATATAATAAACATTATTGGAGGAAGAAAAAAAATTTCAAAACTTCGTTCGCGTAAGGTAATTCTCTCAAATGAATATATTTACTAAGCAAAAATGTATAGCTTGATGCAAATCATTAAGCAGCAAGATTTTTTAAAAGAATTTATATAAAACGTTCTTATGACCATGATTATTATTATTACTAGTATTTTGATTAGTTTCAGAAATACATTTTCTTTCTGAAAAGTTCAAGACCATTTCATATCAATAAAAGACTGCTAAAAAGGGTACTAATCAACAAATTGACCAAATGGAACTGGGAATCTCAAGCTGGATCATAACAAAAGAGACAGTGCCGGGAACAGGCCGGGAAACACACTCACTCCCTTAATCAGGAGAGGGTTCCAAAGGAATCCACCCCGATGTAAACCTTTCTAAAAGAGAAAATCAAGGCTAGCCCCGGTAACGCAAACCAGGTTCGCCACCTTTTTCCACCTTTTGCTGAAATCTGTCGACGTCAACCGTTTCCAATCAGTTCTAATCTTTATTTTGAGCTGATGCTCAAAATATCGGATTAGATCCTGATGTGAAAGACGGTCAACCCTCAAAACTTCCTCCAGTAGCGTCGTCCATATCACCATTCGAGCCGTGGCCAGTAGCGACAGAAACACCATTCGCTTCACTCCAGAAAACGGTGGCGACACACTGTCGCAGGCGTTTGCACGATCAATGAGCACCAGCTCTCGCTGTGCGATACGAGCAGTCAACTCGCCGACACGATCCCACAACGAGTGAACACGCGAAAAATGGTAGAAGGCGTGCGAAGACTTCTCCTTCAAACCAAGGTTGCAGCGTTCACGATCTGGAAAATTTGCCAGGCCCATTATGAAAGGCATGTCATTGAGAGACAACCCATTCCAAGTCAGAGAAAACTCAGTGTTGCTGAGGAAACCCGATCCTGTCGTTCAAGACCAATGAGAGCGATACTAATCCTCCCACTTCTTCCGTAGTGAGTCCTTTGCGACACCCACCACTAATCCCTGATAGAAGTGCATCCCAGACCGAGAAAGGTCACTAGACCGTGGAATGGCCCTCAAGGCCGTCCGGCATTCGAGTAGCAATCTCGGTCGCCCTCGAGGCATACGGCAACGCCTCGCGACTGGGGGAGTGATAGTAAGGTGAGGAAAAACATGTCGCTCACTACCCTCGTAAGAAACGAGTCTTCCAATAACGCACGCCTGAGAAAAGCTAACCTTTAAGCGAGCTTGTGACTCGTGATGCTTTCCCAGACCCCCATGATACGGACGTTGGTAACAGACACGTGTGTCGACGTGATGTCTGCGTCTTCTCCAGAGAAGAGAGAATAACAGATGCTCGATCGCTGTCTCACGCTCGTCACAAAGTAGGGGTACAGACACTACAAGAATGCGGACAGGACCGTCCGTCCATCTTAAAGGGCCCCGGGAGGGTAGCAACCTTCCAAGCACCTAACCGGAAGCTAGAAGACTTGTCGTGGTTAATCTCGCCTCGTGTCACCTGCTCGTACCGTTCAAGCGCCTTCTGTACCACTCTATTGTCACTCCGGGAGGACATAAAAATGGTTAGGTCATCGGCGTACGCGGAAACTCAGGCTCGAGCACCACCAGCGACAGCGATTCCACGTACTGTCCCTTAGCCGGCGATGGAGGGGCTCCAACGACAAAGCATAACGTAAGGACGACAATGGACAACCCTGTCGAATCGACCTAGACAGCGCCAAAGTGCTCGATAGCTTACCGTTCACCTGTAACACAGCCGTGAGGGAGTGATACAAGAGAATATCTAGCAGCAGAAGTCGAGTGCGACTCCGGCGGCCTGCAGGACAGCCGAGAGGTAGCCATGGTCAACCCTATAAAATGCCTTGGACTGATCCAAATTGATCAGCGCAGCTTCATCGTCGTTTTTACACCCTTTAAGGTCGCGCAGATCAAGTGCAGGTTACTCTGAATTGTTCGTCCCTTCACAGCACAAGTCTGATCAGGTCCAAACAGAAATTCGGCAACTAGCTGCAAGGGATTTGTCAGGATCTTGGCCAAAATCTTAACTCTGTGTTTAGGAGAGTTATGCGTCTGTAACCATCTAATTCCCCCACAACATTCTTGCCTATTTTCAACAGCATGACCACACCCCTGGTGAACCGATTGGGGATGGATCCCTGCCGAAACCAGTTGGTGAACACGAGAGTCAAGATCGGGACAAAAATGTCCGACAGCCTCAAGTACAATTCATAGGGCAAACGATCCAAACCTGACGATTTGTCACTGCCGACCATTTCAAAGCCGCGGTGACTTCGTCTTAGGTAATCTCTCCCACGCAACTTGCTGCATCAGCCGGCACGAGCTGGAGAATAGTTGCCAAAATCCTCTTCACGGAGCGTTTACCAGGCTCCTTGGTAAACCGGCGTTCTGGTTGGGAATGGAATGTGAGAGGTATGGGGAAAAGAGGAGTTTTTTGTTTTACAGGGGAGGCAGACTGACTCCTCCTCTCAACGTCAACAGTTCTAATAGGAGATGCAGGGGCAGATTGTATCTTTTAGGTATCCGTAATCCGTTCTGCCCTGCCACGCTCTTCTTTTTTCCCATTTTTAGTCGACATTTCTTGCACCTATTCTCGCCCACTCTTTAATGATGACGAACGAGGTGGGGGCATTTCCTCGCATTCCATGTCTTGCGGCTGCTGTCTCTGTTGTTGTTGTTGCTGCTTTTGTTGCAGTTGTTGTTATGTTTATCCAGAGAGATTTTTTTCGGTGAGGGTGCTTTCTTTGTTGGAGATTTTTACTGAGAGAAGGAAATCACTTTTTCCCCCCATTTCACCACTTCAATTCATTCGCCTACTTTTTGGTCGTTTTTTTTTTTGGTTCGGCAACCGGTGTGCTTTCCACCGGCGGTGTTGGTGTTTGCTTTTTTGCGGGGCACATTTTGGCCAAATGGCAAGCCATTCCGCAAAACCAACAATGCGGCCTACGCTAATTTACGGCGACAAGCAGCTTTCTTCCACCACATAGAAAGATGTCGGACACCCGAAGAAAATTTGCCCTGTCTACGACGACAAAGGTACTGACGTCCTCGGTCGAAAATCCAGCATTGCTGATTACCCTATTTACTTCATCCTTTGTACCAAACTGGGTCAAAAAAGCTCCCACATCGTCACAAATAATCTGGAGGGGTACTCCGTGGATCACTAGGTGGGTGCATCTTGTGCCCATATATTCGGTCTGCAACCGTACTTCTTTTGTCTGCAGACATGTTCCCGCTAATTTTTTAGCTTCCTTCTCCGTGCCAAGGAGGACATCCCACATGGCACGGGATCTTCTGGCTAGTACTTTTGGGCAAATACCCAAGGACTTCAATGTTTCTTCCATGTTTTCCCTGCTGACGTCAGACCCGAAAACACGAAAGTTTGCTGCTTTCTCTTTTTCCACTTCCCGGATAACGATTAATTCGTTTTCACTATAGTACTCTTTGTACTTCACCCTTATTTGCAGGTAATAACTTGAATCCCTTTTTACGGGGTCATTCTTCCAAACTGATGGTGAAGGAGTCACCGTCGGAATAACCGCCGAAGAAGTAGATGGCGAAGGAGACGAAGCTATAATTGGGCTTGTCCCCACTCTCACAACACAAAAATTTTCAAAAGGTTCAGAAATAAAACAGACGAAGACAAATACAACAATGTTAACAAAATGACGTACTCACAGGTAACAAAAATTCCAAGTAACAAAATTCCAAGTGCATCTTTACGTACAAGAAGTCCAATACGGGAGTTACTTCCAATTTCTATTGTTCTCAGTTCAATCCTGGCCCGGAGTGGTAACGCCTGTTTTTTGTCCCAGCTACGGACAAATAGTTAACCCTCAAACTGGACTAAAAAACCATGAAAGTATAAAAATAGAATTTTCTAGAAATATATACATAAAATAGACATTTGTAGAAACTTATTCATTTTTGAAGGAAAAATATTACGATAATACATTTTTGAAAGAAAAAATTATTATTAGCAATATATTTTTAATACAAAACTAGAAGACAAAATCTGACTACATCAACATTCTCACTATAACCGATCATTAATAAAATACCTTTAAAGTCCTACCGTTTTAGCATTAAATAACCTACAGAGGTTCGTATGCCGTTAAACAAACCAAAAAGGAATTTGGTTAAACTCCACAAGAATACATTCATCCGACATTCACAACAATACCGCCTACTTAAAGTAGGGGGTCCTACTAAAACACCCATGAGGTAAAAAAAAAAAATTATATATCTATATCTATACATATACTTCTTTATATGCCGTGTCCTTTCAGGACAAGGTGATCATGGGATTCCACTTGACCATATTCCTTATCGCTCTTAACACTTCTCTTTGTATCTCTCCAACACCGCTCCACAAACCACTTGCGCAAACCCTTCATGTCCGTCTCGCGCTACTTTCCCCTGTTTCATTTTCTATCTGTTCTGAGAGTATTATATTCTCCAAGCATTCCATCCTCATTATGTTTCCGAGAAATCACAGTTAACTTTCTTGTCGCTGTTGACATGTTGGGCTTATGGTATCCTCAGCATCCTTCTGTAGAAATATATTTTTTTGCTTCGAGTCTTTAATTTATTTTTTAGATTGGCCAACATTCGACATTCGATTTGCCGTATAGGAGGACATAAATCACATAATAGTCTTGTACGTTTTCTTGGACTTCAGCTCTCGGTATCGCACTTTCCATCCATTTTCAGAACGCTTGTAGTTAGCATTTTGGTGTCCTCTTTTCAAAGAGGATGACCAAGTATTTAGTTTTCTTGGAATTTTATTTTTAGTCCTTTCTGCTTTTGCTTATTACCTTCTGTAGGAAGCCTGTATTTTTTTCTGTGTCTGCTATCAGCACTGCATCATCTGCTTTGCTCTCTCTCGGTCGGTTCTTCAGGGTTGCCTGCTGTCTCCCCTATTTTACGCTTTGGGGTTGAAGCCCTTCCTTAGCCGACTAAAGTTCAGGGCGTGCAGTCCGGCTCTACGCGGAATCGCTCCGCCTATTGGGGCTCGAGACAGGCTTTATGTGTACGCCCATGACGTATCCATTTTCGTGTCGTCCCAGGACGACATTGAGGTCGTACAAAAGGCGCTTGAGCGGTTTCGAAAAGGTGACGGTGGCCAAAATTAACCGCGATAATATTTCTGTTTTGCGGTTAGGTACCTGGAAGGGCGTTGCTTTACCGGGGCCCTTCAGTTGGAGTGACGGTCCCGTCCGCATTCTTGGAACCTGGTTCGGGTCGGATCTTCACCTTGAGAAAAATTTGTCGGAGGTACTGGCAAAGATCAGAGCGTCGGACCAGACTTGGCGTCGACGGCGTTTGTCCGTGAAGGGGATGAGTCGTGGTTTGTGTTACGTACATTTTTCCCCTCGTACTTTTTCTGTTTTCTGTACTGCCTTATTGTCGTGACCGTCGGCTGGCGATTGGGCGCTTGTTGAGCACAGTCTTGTGAGATGGTCGCAGGCTTTGTGTCAACAAGAGGTCCGGGCCAAACGTCTGTTTCAAGGGAAATATGGAATGTGAGATTTGACGAGTCATCGACAGGCCTCGAGATTGGCTTTCATAAGCCGTTTGTTGCCAGAGGATTCGATTGTGGAGAAGAGCATCAAGGAACACTACCCTTGCCTTACTATCACTTCTCTCTTTTCTCGGGCTAAGAGCCGTCGTAGGCCCCGAAGTTGCCTGACTGTCATCGGTGGGATCTAGGTTTAGAGGAAACGGCAGCGCACGCCTTCTACCATTGTCCTCAGGTGCGCCCTTTCTGGGACTATATCGGCGAGTTGACGTATCGTATCACTCCCAATCGTCTCGTGTACATTGATCTCGCGTACGCGTGCGATAATGTGTCTTCCCCGTTTTCTGGGGAGAAACAAATGGCGTTTTATTACGTTGCCGGCCCCGGGCTTGAATGGTGATATGGACGTCGCTAAAGAAGAGAATCTTGGGTTATGAACGTTATTCTTATCAGCATCCGATTAGATTCTTTGAGCATCAGCTCAAGATGAAGATTAAATCTCATAGAACGTGTTTGATATCGACAGATTTCAGCAAAGGGTGGGTAACTGTAGCAAGTCTGGTCCGCTAAAATGAGGCTAGTCTTTATTTTCTTTTTTAATCCCCTCATGGAACAACGGCCGGTTTTCTGAAAATTTTTCCTGGTGAAATTAGTTTCTTTTGTTTACCTAGTTAATGTGAATGAATGCTGTTCCCATCCTGTTCCCGGCTTTCTCTTTTGTTATGATGCTGAACCTCTCCAGTTTGTTTTTGGCCACATGTTTATCTTGACTGGGTCAGTTTTTGATTTTCTCATTCCATTATTTATTTTATCCCTCTCATTTCCCTTAGTGAGGGTGCTAAATGATTTCGCAGTTTGCCGGAATACCATCGATTTTGTGGTGTGGTCGGGTTTGCTAACATCGGCTCATTTTGTTTAAATATTATGTTATAATCTTTTTTAGTCTCGGGTTATTCATCTCCTCCCTCATTTTCATATCATTTTATTTTTATATATATTTTATAAAACGTAATTGTATATGTAGAAATTTTTATAATATGGGTTTGTTACCCTGTTTTTTAAGATTCCCCTGTGAATATGTGGTATTATGGGATATGTAGGATTGTAATGTGACGGATGAGTTGTTGCGGGAAATGGAGAAACTAGTAAGGATGATTGGGTCGTAAATGTGATTAGCTAGGGATGGGATATTGAAAGAACACCACACTCTAAACCCTCTTTTTCAGCCTTGTGCCAAATTTATTGTATTTTACATGAATAAATATACTCCCAGTTTTGTGGCACAGAAAACAGTCGGACGCTTTCCCGCTCTCGCAGACGGTTGCCCGCTGTTGCCCCTACTTTATGCCTTGGCAATGAAGCTTCTCCTTCGCAGACCGGCTATAAGCGGAATCAATGTTTCTGATGGAGATCGAGTCAGGGTTTCTGTGGCGTATCCATTCTCGTGTCGTCCCCGGATAATATTGAAGTGGTACAGAAGACTCTTTTACGGTACAAGAAAGTGACGTTGGCCAACATTAACCGCGCCATGACTTCCGGATCGCGGTTAGGTACGTGGAAGTGCGTTGTTCTCCCGGGGCATTTTAGTTGGAGTGACAGTCCCATCTGCATTCTTAGGGTGTGGTTTGGGTCGTATTTTCAGCTGGAGAAAAATTGAACGGAGGTACGGGTAAATATCAGAGGGGCGCTCGAGAAATGATTTCCACAGCGGTTGTACGTGAAAGGAATGGCTAAGGTGTGTGTTACGTAAGTTTTCCTAACTTCCTTGACCGGTTGCCAGTACTTCAGCACTGTGATGACCATCGGATACCGATCGAGCGTTTGTTGTTCACCCTCTTGTTGGGTGGACGCAAGCATGAGGTCAGCAAAGAGGTATGTTGTAAACGTCCATGTCAAGGGGAACTGAGAATGCCACACGGGCCTAAACATAGACGAGCCTCGAAGTTGCCTTACTTATGCCGTGTGTTGACTGAGGATTTGATTTTGGCGGGAGGTGTTAAGTACGCCTTTCTTAGCTTTACTATCACTCCGTCCGTTTCGAAGTTTGAGCGCTGTCTTAGGCCTCGAAATCAATCGGACGTTCTACTTGAGTGTCGTGTTGCGGGTCATTCCTCGAGTCACTGACCTTTTGCTGCATCGAAAGCACTTGTATCAACTTTTATAGAAGGTTTGCGATCAAGGACCATCTAGAAGATCGGTTCGGCTCGGTTCGCTTGAATCGGGCCAGTTTGATTTTCTTTTTTAATCTGTTTCCAGTACAACGGAGCGGTTTTCGGCAAACCCTTATCTTACCAAGTTAGAGTTAGTTTTGTATACCTAGTTAATGTGAGAAAATGTTGTTCCTAGACTGTTCCCGGATTTTTTGTTATGATCCAAGTCAAAATTCCCAACCTGTCCAGTTTTTTTTCGTGGGGTGGCGGCTACATTTTCACCTTGACTGAATCAGTTACTGATTTTGCTATTCCATTATTTATTTTATACCTCCCCACTGCCTTAACGAGTGTGCTTCTTGATTTCGCCGTTTGGCGGAATACAGCGGCCACTCTGTTTTCTGGGATGGACGGTTCTTACTAACGTTGATTATTATTTTAGTTCAAAATTTGTTGTATTTTTAGTTTATTTTTGGGTTCATTCCCCTCCCATCATTTCATTTTTCATTAAATATTTTATAATATTGTACATGAAATATCTTGTACACTTATTGTATATAAATACATTTTTATTGTCATGGGTTAATTTCCCCACTTTTTAGGTGTCCCTTGTAAGTTTCTGGCATTGTGGTATACGAAGGTTTGGGAATAGATGGATGGGTTCTTTTGGTGATTGTGCAAATTGTAACGAGTGAATGGGTCGTGATAGTGTTTAGCTAGGTATAGGATAGTTAAGTGAGAACCAACCTCTCCCCATCCCCTTTTAGGCCTTGTGCCATAATTTTGTATTTAATACAAAATAAATACAGTGTGCTTCTTGATTTCGCCATTTGGCGAAATACAGCAGTCACTCTTGATTTTGTGGGGTGAACGGTTTCACGAACATATGTTTATTTAATATCAATGTTTGGTTATATTCTAGATTGTTTTCAGTTATTCATCACCCTCTACGCATTTTCATATATTCTTATAAATATTTTATAGAAATTATTGTATATAAATAAATTTTTATCGCATGGGTTTTTCTTACCCCGTTTTTAGGTGCGCTTGTGAATATATTATTGTGAATATTATACTATATGTAGGATTATAAGGTGGGTTTTTGTTGTAAATGAAGACATTGTAAAGCGTGATTTGTCGTGAATGTGATGAGCAAATATAGAATACTTAATGAAGACCACCCTCTACCCATACCCTTTTCAGCCACGTGCCACATTTATATGCATTGTACAAAATAAATATAAATAGTAGCACAGCTCAGTGTAGTTAAATTCTTTTTCGAAATGGCTGAAAGTTGCGACAACTACGAAGGTTATCTAGAGCCAGAGATATTTCGTAAACTCTTCTTAGGAGGCTTAAACGAAAAAACAACGGATATAACCATCAAACAGTATTTCGAACAATGGGGAGAAATTGTGGCATGTGTCGTAAAGAGGGACCTGAACACCAATTTGTGTCGAGGCTTTGGTTTTATCACCTTCAGAACGTCAGAAATGCTAGACGCTGTCCAGGCGAACCGACCGCATAGGCTAGATAACCGGCAAGTCGATACAAAGCGCGTTATGCCACTCAATGTGAATCAAACATCGGTAAAGCAAATGTACGTAGGAAGATTAACGTCTGACATTGCAGAAAAAGACATCATGGAAGTTTTCAGTCGGTTCGGAAAAATTGAGAAGTTGGACATTAGCACCGACAAAATCACTGGTAAGCGAAACAACTTCTGTTTCATTACATTCGACGACTTCGACTCTGTAGATAAATGCGTCTTAAAGCAATATATCTCTATCAAAGACACCTATGTTGAAGTACAGAAAGCCTTAACAATAAATAAAAGAAAGAGTATGGCCAGTGGATACGGAAACTATGGCCGCATGGGAGGCAAATGGGACTTTGGTGGTGGCTACAACAAAAGTTACTATCAAGATAACCTAGGTTATCCCGTTAATAGGAACGAAGGCGGTTGGCCTCAGGGCTATGTCAATGTGAGAAACCAGGTTAGCTATGTTTGCGCCTATGGAAATTATGGCGGTGATGGTGGTGGTTTTGGATTTGACTTCAATAATGACTATTTCTTTGGTTCAGGATATGGATGCGGTGGTGGCGCCATAGATTACTGGCGGTAATATTGTCTCTTCCCTGACACAACGGTCTTTATCTATATCTCCTATACTGCCGGAGCACACTGTGACTACTACCGCCAAAGATGAACTTGGCTGATAAAACTTCTATAATATTAAAAGTAAAAAAAAAAAATGAAATTAAACCCTTAAAGAAGCCAATATTTTGTTTCAGTTTGAAATAGTTCAATAACTATATTCGGACTCAATTTCTGAAGACATTTAAAGCCTCTATCTAGCTTTGTAGTAGTAATTTCATTTAATTTCTTGAATCAAGTTTGTGACCATGATATTTCTTAATTAAAATCAGTTATATTTATTTTTAGGAACACTTAAATCTCTTAAAAAGGTTCTTTTATTTTAACATATAATACGCATACATGATGGTAGAACGACATCTATTGTACACTTTCGAACATAGAAAACGCTTAAGACCAGTTTGGCTTCCATCCGTCTGAAAACGGATTTCCTTGTTTTGAGCACTTACATTTTTAAACTTTTCACGAGCCGATCAAGCGAATTTAGAATGTCTTGATGGATGGACTTCTAACTTGAAGTCTAACAATGACGAATGTCTAAATACGTTTTTGAAGGAAAACCTAACCAACAGAAGTACGTTTTTGAAGGAACCCATGGGCTGATATACCGTAAAAAAAAAAAAAAATGAAAGTCTAACACTTGCTAAATTATTAAACATTTGATGTTTTCATTTTTATAATTGAAACAAATGTTTGGTATAATCTCTAAGTATTTCTGAACTGATTCTTATCTACCTACTGGCACATACTAAATTATGACCTATCGATTTTACACCATACCATCTGCTGTAATTGGTAATTCGGAGCCTGTAGGTAGAAACTACCTCACACTTCACTTATTTTTCCATTCTCAATACACATATTAAGCATACACGTTATTAGCTTTTAGTGCATCCCTCACGATAGCCTGATGACTGTCCCTGCTTATGACTGGCTAGCGGGATAAGGGGATGCTGCAGTTTAAAAAAAAAATCGTGGAGTACGAAAGCAATTTGCTGCTTTGGCGGACATTAGCTAGGTGATAAATCCTCATTAGTCCCTTTTTTCTTAGTTCTGTCAGCAATCTTTTTTTTAATTAAACTCTAGAAGAGAATAGAAATCTATTTTTATTTAATTTTTTATACAGCCCCCCCCCCCCCCGAAAATTTGACCGTTTTGTGTTGCAGTGGATATCGACTCAAAACAGCAAATCGGTGAGCAGAGTTGGAATTCCAATTGAATTCCTCACATTTACTTAAACAAGTTACTTCTAGTTATGGATCAAATAACGGGGCACAGAGGAATCTATGGAACTGGCTGGCAACAAGTCTACCGCCGAAAGCAATGGCAACCTATTGCAGGAAAATCTTCTGCCCAGTCAGTAATATCTTTAACATGATTGCCTAAAGTGTGTATCACGTTTGGCACTTAACTGACTGATGGTGAAAAATGAAAATAGAACTTCGTAATTATTTATTCTGATAAGTTCTTAATTGCTTATATAAATAAAATAAATATGATGAACACTTTTCCAAACTTTGTCCCTATAGGTTAACCTTACCTCAAAGAATATATTTACTTCCAATCTATTCACTTTTTTTTCAATTGGGTCTGTTGAACAGGTGAAGAGGCTCATTCCTTGTTTAGGATGTGGTTTCCGGTTTTCTCTTTTCACTCTTACGTAGTCCCCTGCACATCAGTGGCGTTATCGCCTTGTTAGGGGTGATATGATTTAAAAAAAAAAAAAAAAAACTAAGCAGGAAAAAAAAAACTAAGCTTGATACAAATTAAGCAGCAAGATTTTTTAAATTTCTATGAAACGTTTCTTATTACTATTATTATTATTATTAGTTGTAGTAGTATTTTACTTTCAGAAGTACATTTTTTGCCCCCTGAAAAGTTTAAGAACATTTCATATCAATAAATTACTACTAAAACGAGTACTAATAAAACATTTGAGAAAAATATATCTATTCCAGTTACATTTGTTTGGAAAATACGTTAAATAGTATTTTTGTTGCTGGAAATAATGTTTTAGCTTTCAATAAAAATTGTCACTTGTTAAAAAAAAAAAAAAAAAAAATTTAAACTCGCTTATGGTACAGTGGATAATAGCCAGGAACGGGAAATCTGAGCTCAAATCCCAGTGATTTTTTTTTTTTTTTTTTTTTTTCTCCATTCAATTACGCTCAAATGCATTTGGGAAATATATTAATCTAATCCTTCTCTCTTCAGCTACGTATTAAGTAGTAGGATAGATTGGATTCTGTAGCCTTGGTTGGCAACCAGTCTACCACAAAAATAAAGGCAACCTACTGTAGCAAAATATTCTCCCCAGTCAGTCATGTATCGAAACGGACATAACCGTTTATGCGTGTATCACGTATGGCACTTAACTAATTGCGAAATAGTGGAGGTGCCCCTCTCTCTCTCTCTCTCTCTCTATATATATATATATATATATATATATATATATTCTGAAATTGTAATCAGGACAGAATTAAATAATTAAGCAGCTGAAGAATTACAAGAAAAGAAAACTTATGGCGGCGATCTACATCTGCATTAATCATTCACACGATGGAAATTTATTTTGTTTACCTTTGCTCTCTTTGCAGACTTTGTGGTGATTTTACCAATTCTTTGAATTTTTGCGGTTATATATCCCATTCGTCTAGTTGTACCATATTTTGTAAAGGCAAGAATATTGAAGATGTTATTTTCTGGAATTTATTGAAAAGATTAGAACATTGCCGGCCCTTATTTTTTATGTTAAAATTATAAGAGAAAAGTTCAATGAAAGAATTTTCTTAGCTTATCTCACTACTGATGATTACCAGAAATCGTGAAGTTGTTTACGTTTCTAAAGTATGGATGGTATTGAACTTACTAACAAACAATTTTTATATTTTTATTGAAATAAGCAAAGTAAGTTCTACTCAAAACGCTTCCACTGCCCTGTGGAACACGAACACACACACACACACACACACACACACACACACACACACACACACAAAAAAGAGAATTTTACTTCTAATAACTAAAATCTTAAACTTTTCAAGTCAAGAGTTTACCGTTATCTCCTACTCCGATCCATATAAAGTACCGTAGCTCGAGTAGACCCCAGATATTTTACAGGATAAAGCTTACTGTTAAAAAGAAAATGTGATAAAAACAGTTAAAGATTTAAAATGAGACACAGAAATCCGAAGAAAAAGGATTTTGAACAGCGAAAGATGACTTCCAAACGGAAAGTAACAAATAAGGTACAGGACACAAAGGAAATAGTGTTGGACTAATATTACAGCGTAATATTAGTCCTCTTATATCGCCGTCAATGTTGGATAATCTACGTACAAATGAAGAGACCTGATGTAACAGTCATGTCGTTCTAAACAGGTATTCTGAGAATAAAAATTAATAAACGTGTAAATTATGATCAGGTCTTAAAGAAAATGGGAAGAATGGCGATTATAATTATAATCAGAAAAAAACTGAAATTTCTAGTGTGCATCATGAGGAAACAAGGCTCGGGGAATCCGACACGCATATGACATACTGAAGGAAGTTGAACAGAGGAAAGCGGCTAAGAATATATTTATCTAATTAGTGTAAATGGGTTGGTAGCCGGTCAATGAAAGAGAGCAAGAACTTAAGAGCTGCAAAGGATAAGTTGTGGAGATCCATGATAGCTTTTGTCTGGGATGGATATGGCATGTAGAAGAAGAAAATTGAGTGCTTCCATAGTGTGAGGTTTACCGCAATATAGCATAAATTCTACTTCCGGTTTCGACAACAGCGTGAGGTCTACCGCAGCACCGAAATATAATATAATATTGCATGTGTATACTCATTTATTTAAACCTGATATTATCATTTATAGATCTATATACTATTGATATTAATCAGCTTATATTTTCATTTATATATTTATATCAGCGTTCAGCAATCCCCGGCCCGCGGGGTACATCCGCCCATTGAGTGTATCTGCTCCGGCCCGCAAATTTACTCGACACGATATAACTATAGGTAAACCAAACTAAAAGTCACAGTTGATAGTCTGAATATATTGCGTCGAAATTAAAGAAATTATTTCTTTTTACCAGGAGAAAGTGTTTTAATTTTATTTTTTATTTGTAGGGATCACTAAAATTAGTGTACCCGCCTCATTGTCACTTTTTCTGTGAGCGGGCACATTTAAATGAATATAAAATAGTGATTTCAACCGATTTTAGTTTAATTCTTTTTCGAAATATTTATTTTTAAGATGCAATATATTTTTAACAACATTCCCGTCAGATATTGAATCTTTGTTTTCTTCAAACACATATTTATTTACATATTTAATAACATGGCATTTCTTCATGACACTGGAGCCTTAGTAGTTTGTCCCTCTCCCATGACTCTACACAGCTTTTTGGCTTTGATTCTCCAAAATATTGCCGACGCCTGATCGATATAATAGTCATCTACCTCACTGTCATTCTTCATTCATAAACTTTACGTTGAACCAACATTTTCGGAGAAGGGCATATGTAGCGCAAATATATCACTATCAAGTCTGCTGTGGTTGCATGTTCTTAACTACTAAATGCACCGATCATGAGCATAGTTTAGTTATCTTTCGGCGGAGCAATAGAGACTTCATTCCATGTTCTGGTGGTAGCGAAGTGACCAGCTTCATCAAGTACTCAACAGATTGATTTCTTGAAAATCACAATGACCAGCAAGTTCACTCTTCTAATTCCAGGTAATTCGGAATGGTGATGAAGGTTTAATACCTCTGCATTACATTGAACCCGCATTCTCTACGCAGGCGGCCGGAGACAAATAAATTCTCACTAACGTTTTGATATTTTGGTAGTGCTTTGCCCACTGACCAGACAGGCAATTGCCATACGTGATACATGTTTAAGCGATCATGTCTTGAAAAGACATGAGAAAAAGAATATTAGGTTGCCATTACTTTCTGTGGTAGACTGGTTGCTCACCCAGAATATCGAACTCAATTTCTCCTACAATTAAACCCATAGCTAGAAGGAAGAGACGGATTAATATCTTTTACTTTAATTTTAGATTGGCCAACATTCGATTTGCCGTATAGAAGGACATAAATCACATAACAGTCTAGTACTCTTTTCTTTGTTTCCAACAACATCTCCCTGTCATTCTGCTTAGATTTTGAAATGTGACTTTTTTCTTCAGCTCCCAGTATCGAACTTTCCATCCATTGTCAGAACACTTCCCAGGTATTTCGATTTATCTGCACCCGTTTGATTTTAATATCTCCTCTTTGTAGTTGGCATTTTGGTGTCTCTATTTTAAAGAGGATCACCAAGTATTTAGTTTTCTTGGAATTTTATGTTTAGCCCTTTCCTCTTTTGGCGTTGGAGCCCCTCCTTCGCCGGTTAAAGCTTAGGGCGTACAAGCCGACTCTACGCGGAATTGCTGTGCCTATTGGGGCTCGAGCCAGACTTTCTGCGTATGCCCATGATGTATCCATTTTCGTGTCATCCCAAGACGATATTGAGGTCCTACAAAAGGCGCTTGAGCGGTTTCGAAAAGGTGACAGTGGCCAAATTAACCGTCACAATTCATCTGTCTTGTGGTTAAGTGCCTGCAAGGGCATTGCTTTACCGGGTCCCTTCAGTTGAAGTGACGGTCCCGTCCGCATTCTTGGAGTGTGGTTTGGGTTGGATCTTCACCTCGAGAAAAATTGGTCGGAGGTACTGGCAAAGGTCAGAGCGTCTTGTCCGTGAAGGGGAGGTGTCGTAGTTTGTGTTACGTACATTTTCTCCTCGTACTTTATCTGCTGTTGGTACTGCTTTATTCTTGTGGCCGTCGGCTGGCGATTGGGCGCTTGATGGGCACACTCTTGTGAGGTGGTCGCAGGTTTTGTGTCAACAAAGAGGTCTGTGACAAACGTCCGTTTCAAGGGGAGCTGCGAATGCCAGACGTGGCGAGTCATTGACACGCCTCAAGGTTGGCTTTCCTATGCCGTGTGTTGCCAGAGGATTTGATTTTGGAGAGGAGCGTCAAGGAAGCTTTCCCTTACCTTACTATCATTCCTCCAGTTTCGTGGGCTGAGTGCCGTCTTATGCCCCGAATTTGCCCGAGTGCCATCGGTGTGATCTTGGTTTAGAGGAAACGGCTGCGCACGCCTTCTACCATTGTCCTGAGGTGCGCCTTTTCTGGGACTATATCGGCGAGTTGACGGTTCGTATCACACCCGATCGGCTCGTGTCTATTGATCTCGTGTACGCGTGCAATAATATGTCACCACTTATTCTGAGCGATGGCATTTTTCACGTTGGTGACGGAGGCTTGAATGGTGATATGGACGTCGCTAAAGAAGGGAATCTTGCGTTATGAACGTTATTCTTATCAGCATCTGATTAGATTCTTTGAGCATCAGCTCAAGATGAAGATTAGATCTCATAGAAAGTGTGTGATATCGACAGATTTCAGCAAGTGGTGGGTAACTGTAGCAAGTCTGGTCCACTTAAATGGGGCTAGTCTTTTTCATTTTCATGTCCCCTACGGTACAACGAGACGGTTTTGAAAGCTTTTCCTGATGAAATTAGTTTCTTTTGTGTACCTAGCTAATGTGAATGAATGCTGTTCCCAGCCTTGCTCCGGGCTTTCTCTTTTGTTCTGACCCAAGTCAAGATTCCCAACCTCCCCAGTTTGTTTTTGGCCTCATGTTTAACTTGACTGTGTCAGTCTTTGATTTCCATTCCATTATTTATTTTATCTCACTATTTATTTTGTAAAAAATTACAAAATTGTGGCACAAATCTGAGAAGGGAAGGGGGGAAAGGTTGGTACTCACTGAACTATCCTATACTTAGCTAACCATTATCACGACCCATTCACTCATTACAATTTACGCAATCACCACAAGAACCCATCCATCAACTCCCAATCCTTCATACACCACAATGCCAGAAACTTACAAATAACCCATGACAATAAAAATGTATTTATATACAATATAAAATAAATGTACAATATGTCACGTACAATAATATAAACATTTAATGAAAAATGAAATTATGGGAGGGGAATGAACCGAAAAATAAACTAAAAATACAACAAATTTTTAAAATAAAATAATAATCAATGTTAGTAAGAACCGTCCATCCCAGAAAAAAAGAGTGGCCGCTGTATTCCGCCAAACGGCGACATCAAGAAGAGTAGCGGGAGAAAAAAATCAATGGATTGGGATAATAAAAGGCTGAACCAGCCGAGATAAAAGGAGACCAAAACAAACTGGGGAGGTTGGGAATCTCGACTTGGATCATAACAAAAGAGAAAGCCGGGTACAGGCTAAGAACACATTCATTCATTTTATCTAGGTACACAAAAGAGTGCTACCTTAACCATGGGAGGGTTCCACAGGAATCCACCCCGATGTAAACAGCAGATCTAATAGAGAAAATCAAGACTAGCCCCGTTCAAGCGAACCAGACTTGCTACATTTACCCACCTTTTGCTGAAGTCTGTCGAAGTCAAACGTTCCCAATCAGTTCTAATCCTTATTTTGAGCTGATGCTCAAAATAGCGAATCAGATTCTGATGTGAAAGACGCTGACCTCACAAGACTTCCTCCTTTCGGGTCGTCCAAATCACCATTCAAGCCGTGGCTAGCAGCGACAGAAACACCATACGCTTCATCCCAGAGAATGGGGGCGACACATTGTCGCAGGCGAATACACGATCAATGAGCACAAGCTCTCGCGGCGCGATACGAGCAGTCAACTCGCCGACAGTCCCATAGAGGGCGAACCCGCGAACAATGGTAGAAGGCGTGCGAAGCCGTTTCTTCCAAGCCAAGGTTGCAGCGTTCACAATCTGGCAAATCCGCCAGGCCCCATATGAAGGCCTTGTCATTGAGAGTCAAGCGATTCCGAACTAATCACCAGGTGAGCGAAAACTCAGAGTTGCTGAGGTAATCACTACCTGGCGCCCAAGACCAGAACGAGCGAAACTCATCCTCCGACAAGCGCAGCACATCACGTAATGGATCCTTGGCGACGCCCTCCACTAACCCACGATAGAAGACTCTCCAAGGCCGTGAAAGGTCGCTGAACCGTGGAATGTCCCGCAGGGCCGCCAGACATTCGAGGACAAAACTCGATCGCCCTCGAGGCTTTCGGCTCCGCCTCGAGATGGGGGGGGGAGTGATAGTAAGACTAAGAAACATTCCCCTCACTATCCTCCTAAGCGATGAGTCTTCCAAAATCGCTCGCCTGAGAAAAACCAACCTAGACGCAATCTTATGGCCCATCAGGTATAGCATTCCCAGACCCCCATGATACGGACGTTGGTAACAGACACGTTTGTCGACGTAGTTTTTGCGCCCTCTCCACAGAATGGAGAATAGCAAACGCTCGATCGCCTTCCTACGCTCTTTACAAAGTGGAAGTACTGACAACTGGTAAAGGATAATGGGAAAGACGTATGTAGCACACGCCTCAGCCATACCCTTTAAGGACAAATTCCTTCGACGCCAAGTCTTGGCCGACGCGTCTACCTTTGCTGGTACTTCAGACCAATTTTTCTCCAACTGTAGGTCGGGCCCGAACCACAATCCAAGAATGCAGACCGGGCCGTCCGTCTAGTCGAAGGGCCCCGGGAGGGTAACACACTTCCAGGCGCCTAACCGCAAGCCGGACGACTTGTTGCGGTTAATCTTGGCCCCTGTCACCTCTTCGTACCGTTCAAGCGCCTTCAGTACCACCTCGATGTCACTCCGGGAAGTCACAAAAGTAGTGACGTCATCGGCGTACGCGGAAACCCTGGCTCGAGCACCACCAGGGACAGCGATTCCACATAGGGCCGGACTGCACGCCCTGTCCCTTAGCCGGCGAAGGAGGGGCTCCAACGCCAAAGCATAAAGTAGGGGCGACAGTGGACAACCCTGTCGGACCGACTTAGACAGCGCCAGAACGCTTGACAACTTTCCGTTCACCTGTACCACAGCCGTGAGGGATTGATACAGGAGGCTAATCCAGCGGCGGAAGTTGGTTTTGAATCCAGCTGCCTGCAGGACACCCGCCAGGTAACGATGGTCAACCCTATCAAATGCCTTGGACTGATCTAAATGGATCAGCGCGGCTTCTTCGTCGTCTTTTATCCCTTCTATGATCGTGCGTATCAGATGCAGGTTGCTCTGAATTGTTCGGCCCTTCACAGTACAAGTCTGCTCAAGTCCCAGCAGAGACTCGGCAACTAATTGCAAACGATTTTGCATGATCGTGGCCAAAATCTTTAACTCTGCGTTTAGTAGAGTTATGGGCCGCTAACCCTCTAGCTCCCTCCCCACATCCTTGCCTTTTCTCAACAGCGTGATCATACCCCTGGTGAACCGGTTGGGGATGGACCCCTGCTGGAACCAGTTGTTGAACACGACAGTCAAAATCGGGACAAAGATGAGCGACAGCCTCAAGTACAATTCATAGGGCAAACCATCGAGACCCGGCGATTTGCCTCTGCCGACCTTCTTCAAAGCCGCATAGACTTCGCCCTCCGTAATCTCTCACTCGCAGCTAGCTGCATCAGCCGGCTAAAGCCGGGGGAAGTCAGCCAAATAGCTACGAAACTCCTCATCACGGAGACCAGGCTCCTTGGTAAACAGGATCTCGAAATGCCGCCGAAACGCCTCGCACATGTCGTCAGTCGACCGAAGAGTGTGTCCCTCCGGGTTGCGAACCTCTCGAATGTACCGGTCGCCTCCTCGGCGAATTTCTTCATTGCGCAGTTCTGCGCCCATATTCACAGTTTCGGAAGACATCTTGCTTAACTTATGTCTAACTACCTGGCCCATGTAACGATCGCTATTCGACCGTTGCACAGCCTCCTTAGCTATGGCTATCTCTAGGGGATCCCCACCAGCCACCGCCCGGGAGTAGTTAGCTCTAAGTGTCTTCAGCTTGTCAGCCTTATCTAGTTTGTGCCGTTTGCTGAACTTGGTGGTGAAAGACCTAATACTATTCTTAAGGTTCTCCCACCACTTATTCCCGATGAATCCCCCAGTTAACGCCCGCTGCACTAAGTTAATTAGCTGGTACCGTGAGTCCCGCCCCTCCAGTAAGGACTGGTTGAACTTCCAGTAGCCAGCCATTCTAGGCCTATTTTCTAAATTTACCCGGGCACAAACAAATTTGTGGTTCATGTAACCTAACCAGTGGAACGTGGGACAATCTAAAAATCTATGTTGGCTTCACGAACTAACATTCTATCAAGGTAGCTAGCCACCTTGGTAGAAGGACAACTAATAGCCCACGCTTGTGATCGACCCGGTATCTCTCGACAAGACCGAAATCCTCGATTAAATTGACCAAGATACGATCACGTGCCTTCCCGCTAGCTCCCCGCCCTCTATCCCACTTTTGGTCCAGGATGGCATTCCAGTTCCCTACTAAGACGAGTTGCGTTGAATCCACCAGGAAGGGCTTCAACCGCCAAAACGCGCTCCTTCTGGTCGTTGGGCGCATAAACCGCAACCAGTCGAAACGCATTGCTTTTCACTTCAATATCGGCCACGATCAGCCGGCCTACGGCACCGACATGGACAAGATCCACCTTCGCATCCAGGGTACGCTTAACCAGCAAAAACTCCTCTGGCCAGCCGGTTCTCATATGCTGAATAGACGACAAAGTCGTTAAGCAGCACACAGGCATCGGCCTTGCAAACAAAATGAGTCGCTTGGATCGAGGCGACATCCACACCGAAGGACAAGAGGTCCCGAAGCAGGCGGGGAGCATTACTCCGGTCCCTAAGGCCATTCTCTTTCATATTGGCTAACTTAATTGACATCTTTTATATAACTGAACCGAGAAAGCAGAAAATTACACCTGGTCACATACAGGACGAACATCTATGGCAATAGGGACCCCGACGTATTGTCCTAGGCTTCCTGTTCCGATATAGGACGTAATTCGTCCGTCGTGGACAATGCCGCCGACGTCCGTAGGGAACGTTAATTTTACAGCCCTATACACTGAGGGGGTGGAGGATTACAGGGACCCTCCCAGAACAGAAATGTGAAAGCTTTTGTAAATATTTAGTTTCTGTTTGAACCATCTTTATTTTGGGTAACTCCTCGAGAGCTCCCTGTATGAAGACCCACACTCTGAGATTGCCCCCGGTATTCCTAATTAGAGTTAAAACTCCGGGGGCTTGTAGGAAATTTGTTGGGTCCTCGATCGACGGTTAGTTTGAAGAGTGGCCTTAGGAGGGTTCTTTTCTAAGAGGAGAGGTCCCTCTCTAAGGCAGCCAATCTGTCTATTCTGCAGATATCCACTCTTTTAACAGGATTGTCTTTCTTTTTCTTGTCTTTTTGCGACGGTTGATTATTGTTAGGGGAGGGTTGGCTATTGCTAGGGGAGGGTGTTTCCAATTGGGATGAGGTGGATTTGGTTTGAGTAGGGGGCTTTTCAGGAAGGAGAGAGTATTGGGAAAGAGTTGGAGTTACTGGCTGCAAGGGGGTTGTGGGGGAAGAATAAGGTATACGTCTCACTGGGGAGGTAGACTTACTTCTCTCCTCAACAAAAAGAGTTCTTGTATGTGATGCAGGGAAGGAGTGAGCCTTGTTTATTACACGCTCTGCCCTGCCACGTTTCTCCACATCCACCTTTCCCTTCTTCTGAGTAATTTCTTCCTCCTCCTCCCGTCCCCCTCTTCAAGGATGAGGAACGTGGAGGAGGCATTTCCACTTCCATTTCTTGTTGTTGTTGCGGTTATCGTTTCTCTTGTCGTTGTTTTCGTTTCTGCGGCTTGTGTTGATTATTCTTGTTGTTGTTGTTGTTTCATCTATTTTCGAGGCCTCTTCTCTAGGAATGATCTTCCGTGGGCACACCAGCCTTGCTGGTCACTCGTGCCACCTCTTCTACGGATCCATACTTTGCGAGGAAGGCGCCACATGGTCACACGATATCTCCACCGGTACTCTGTGTATTAGAATCCTTGTCTTTCTCGTGCCCAAGTATTCGGTTTGCATACGAATATTTTTGGCCGTTAAGTTTTTTTTACTCCGTTTCTGAGTTCAACAGCATGTCCCACATAGCACGGGATCGTCTCGCCAACACGCAAGGGGCAATCTTTAACGCTTTCAGGGCTTTTTCCATATTCTCCCTGCTGACACCAATAAACTTTCTGGTTTTTAGATCGGATGTCAGCAGTGAGATTGTTTTCTCTGCAATTACGTTCACAACTTCTGGTATAACAACCAGCTCATTTTCCGTTATGAAGTCTTTGTACTTTTCCTGCGTCTATTTTCACAGGGCTCTTTGCCCATACCGACGGCGAAGGAGTCACCGTTGGAACGGCATCCGAAGTAGAAGGCTGGGGAGACGAAGCCATACTATGACTTGCCCCTCTCACAACACAAAATTTTTAAAAAACGTTCAACAATAACACAGACTGGCAACCAAGACAAAATAAAATAAAAAACTGGTGACAAAAATACCGTACTCAGAGTTGACAAAAAAAATCACAGTAAGAAAATCCCACGTAACTTATGTAAAATAAGTAAAAAAGAACGCTCTCTAGCGCTATCCTCCCCTAGGGTGCTATTTGATTTCGCAGCTTGGCGGAATACAGCAGCCACTCTCGATTCTGTGGGGTGGTCGGATTAATACATTTCCCAAGGGTATTTGCGCGTAAGTGAATACAATGGATTCAACTGGAATACGAACTCGGCTCTTCGGTTTCTCGTACCGAGCCGATATCCACTGTACCACAAAAATATATATAATATGGGTGTGTTACCCCGTTTTTTTTTAGCTTCCCCTGTGAATGTGTGGTATTATGGGATATGTAGGATTGTAAGGTGACGGATGAGTTTCTGTGGTAAATGGAGAAATTGTTAAGAAAAATTGGGTCATGAATGTGATTAGCTAGTTATAGGATATTGAAAGAACACCACCCTCTACTCCCCTCTATTTCGGCTTTGTGCCACATTTATTGTATTTTACAAGAATATATATTTCCCAGTTCTGTGGTACAGAAAGCAGTCGGAAGCTTTTGTGCTCTCTCTATCGGCTCGTCAGGGTTGCTCGCAATTTACGTTTTGGCATTGAAGCCCCTCTTTTGCCGGATAAGGTACGGGGTGTGCAGTCAGGCTATACGTGGAACCGATGTTTCTGGTGAGGCTCGAGTCATGGTTTCTGTGTACGCCGATGACGTATCTATTTTCGTGTCGTCCCCAGATAACATTGAGGTGGTACAAATGACTCTTGAGCGGTACAAGAAAGTGACGTTAGCCAAAATTAACCGCGACATGTCTTCCAGCTCGCGGTTAGGTGCTTGGAAGGTCGTTGTTCTCCCGGGGCACTTTAGATGGCCTGAAAATCTCATCCGCATTCTTGGAGTGTGGTTTGGGTCGGATTTTCAGCTGGAGAAAAATTCGACCTACGTCTGGGTAAATGTCAGAGCAGCGGTCCAGAAATGGTTTCAACAGCGGTTGTCCGTGAAAGGAATGGCTGAGGTGTGTGTTACGTAAGTTTTCATCCTTTACCGGTTGCCCGTACTTCAGCTCTGTGATGATTTCGGATGTCGATCGAGCGTTTGTTGTTCACCGTCTTGTTGGGTGGACGCAAGCATGAAGTCAGCAAAGAGGCCTGTTGTAAACGTCCATGTCATGGGGAGCTGGTAATGCGTCTCGAGGTTGCTTTACTTATGCCGTGTGTTGACAGAGGATTTGATTTTGGCGGGGAGAGTTAAGGACGCCTTCTCTAGCCTTACTAACTCTCCGCCCGTTTCGAAGTTTGATCGCTGTCGTAGGCCTCGAAATCAATCGGACTTTCTACTTGAGTGTCGTGTTGCGGGTCATTCCTCGGGTCACTGAACTTTTGAGGCCTCGGATGCACTTGTATCCTCTTTTAGTGGAGGGTTGCGATGAAGGGCCATCTAAGTTATGGGCTCGGTTCGCTTGAATGGGGCCAGTCTTGATTTTCTTTTTTAAGTCTTTTTCCGGTACAACGGAACGATTTTCTGCAAAACCTTACCTTGCTAAGTTAGAGTTAATTTTGTATACATCATTAATGTGAGAGATTGTTGTTCCTAGACTGTTCACGGATTTTTTTTGTTATAATCCAAGTCGAAATTTCCAATCTCTCCAGTGTTTTTGTGGGGAGGGGAACATTTTCACCTTGACTGAATCAGTTTTTGATTTTCCTATTCCATTATTTTATACCACCCCTCTCCCTTAATGAGTGTGAGACTTGATTTCGCCATTTGGTGAAATACAGCAGCCACTCTTGATTTTGTTTGGGTGAACGGTTTCACTAACCACTGTTTATTTTATTTGAAAGTTTGGTCATATTTTCTTTTGAGTTTTTCATCACCCCCTGCTCAATTTCATATATTCTTATAAATATTTTATAGAAATTATTGTATATAAATAAATTTTTATCGCATGGGTTTTTCTTACCCCGTTTTTAGGTGCTTCTGTGAATATGTTGTATTATACTATATGTAGGATTGTAAGGTAAGTTTGTGGTAAATGAAGAAATTTTAGAGTGATTTGTCGTGAATGTGATAAGCAAATATAGAATAGTTAATGAAGACCACCCTCTACCTCCTCCCTTTTTCGGCTTTGTGCCACATTTTTATAAATTATACCAAATAATTATAAATAGTAGTACACGTCACTGTACTTAAAATCTTTTTCAAAATGCCCCAACGTTATCGAGAGCCAAAGATATTTCGTAAACTCTTTTTAGGAGGCTTAAACCATGAAACAACAGAAAATGCCATCAGGCAGTATTTCAGACAATGGGGGGAAATTGTGGAATGTTTCATCATGAGAGACCTGAAAACCAAGTGGAGTCGAGGCTTTGGTTTTATCACCTTCAGAACGTCAGAAATGCTAGACGCTGTCCAGGCGAACCGACCGCATAGGCTAGATAACCGGGAAGTCGATACAAAGCGCGTTATGCCACCCAACGTGAATCAAACATTGGTAAAGAAAATGTACGTAGGAAGATTAACGTCTGACATTGCAGAAAAAGACATTATGGAAGTTTTCAGTCAGTTCGGAAAAATTGAGAAGTTGGATATTAGCACCGACAAAAACACTGGTAAGCGAAAAAACTTCTGTTTCATTACTTTCGACGACTTCGACTCTGTTGATAAATGCATCTTAAAGCGATATATCTCTATCAAAGACACCTACGTTGAAGTACGGAAAGCCTTAACCAACTCTCAAAGTGGCAGCATGGGAGGCAGATTGGACTTCGGTGGTGGCGACAACGAAGGTTACTCTCAAGAAAAACTTGGTTATCCCGGTAATATGAACTACAATGAATTTTATCTAGAGCCAAAGAAATTTCGTAAACTCTTTTTAAGTGGCTTAAAATATGAAACGACAGACAATATCATCAAGCAGTATTTCGAACAATGGGGAGAAATTGTGGAATGTGACATTAAGAGGGATCCGAAAACCAACAGGAATCGAGGCTTTGGTTTTATCACCTTCAGAACGTCAGAAATGCTAGACGCTGTCCAGGCGAACCGACCGCATAGGCTAGATAACCGGCAAGTCGATACAAAGCGCGCTATGCCAGCCAACGTGAATCAAACATCGGTAAAGAAAATGTACGTAGGAAGATTAACGTCTGACATTGCAGAAAATGACATCATGAAAGTTTTCAGTCGGTTCGGAAAAATTGAGAAGTTGGACATTAGCACCGACAAAAACACTGGTAATCGAAACGACTTCTGTTTCATTATATTCGACGACTTCGACTCTGTTGATAAATGCGTCATAATGCGATATATCTCTATCAAAGATACCTACGTTGAAGTGCGGAAAGGCATTACCAACTATAAAACTGACAGTATGGACGGTGGACGCGGAGGCTATGGCTACCTAGGAGCCAGATGTGATTTCGGTGGTGGCTACAACAAAAGTTACTATCAAGGAAAACTTGGTTATCCCGCTAATATGAACGAAGTCGGTTGGCCCCAGGGCTATGGAAATGTGAGAAACCAGGTTAGCTATATTGGCGCCTATGGCAATTATGGCGGCGCTGGTGATGGTTTCGGATTTGAATTCAATAATCGCTGCTACTTAGGTTCAAGATGTGCAGGTGGCGGCATAGGTTACTGGCGGTAATATTGTCCCTTCCATAACACGGTCTTTATCTGCATCTCCTATACGGCTGGAGTACACTGCGACTACTACCACTAAAGATGAACTTGGCTGCTAAAACTTCTATAATATTATATGAAAAAATGAAACCCTTAAGCCAATATTTTGGTTCAGTCTTATAACTATATTCAGACTCAATTTCTGAAGACAGATACCCATTTAAAATCTCTCTCTAGCTTTGTCGTAGTAATTTCATTTAGTTTCTTGAATCGGTTTTGTGACAAACTATTTCTTGAATTTAATTTCAGCTATATTTTTCAAGACCACTTAAATCTATTTAAATCTTTTTATCATTTTAATATATAATACGCATACATGATGGTAGAACGACATCTACTGTACATTTAGAACATACGAAACGCTTAAGACCAGTTTGGATTCCATCAGTCTGAAAACGGATTTTCTTGTCGTTTTGAGCATTTAAATTTTTAAACATTTCACGAGCCAATCAAGCGAATTTAGAATCTCTTGATGGATTGAGTTGAAGATCCAAACAATGACGAATGTCTAAATACGTTTTTGAAGAAAAAATGTTTCCGATAAACGTACGTTTTCGAAGAACCCATGGGCTGATATGCCGTAACGAAAAAAAAAAAAGAAAATGAAAGTCTAAAACTTGCTAAATTATTAAACACATTGGTTTAATCATTTTCATCATTAAAACAAATGTCTGGTATAATTTGTAGGCATTTAACTGATTTTTGTCTACCTATTGATTTTTACGCCATACCATCTGCTGGAATAATTCGGTGCTCATTAGCCTCTTCTTCTTCGTTCTGTCAACAATCTAAGTTTTTTTTTTTTGTTTTTGGTTTTTAATTAAACACGGGAAAAGAATAAAATCTATTAATTTTTATACAGCTTTTCTTTTCCCTAAAATCTGCCCCGTTTTGTGTTGCAGTGGATACAGACATAAAACAACAAATCGGCAAGTCGAGTTCGAAATCCAGTTGAATTCCTCACATTTACTTACGTAATAATACTCTTGAAAAAGGTATTATTCAGTCCCTTTCCCCCAGTTATGGATTAAATAACAGGACAGATAGTGTTCTATGGCCTTGTCTGGCAACAAGTTTACCGCAGTAAGCAATTGCAACCTACTGCGGGAAAATCTTCTGCCCAGTCTGTAATCTTTTTTAAGACATTATTGTCTAAAGTGTGTATCACGTTTGGCACTTAACTGACTAATAGTGGAGTGACAAACGAAAATAAAACTTCTTAATTATTTATTCTGATAAGTTCTTAATTGCTTATATAAATAAAATATATATAATTAGCATTATTCGAGGATGAACACTTTTTTTTCCAAAACTTCGTCCCTGTAAGGTAACCTTATCTTAAATGAAGAATATATTTACTAAGCAGAAAGGGATACAAATTGTTAAGCAGCAAGATTTTTTAAATTTCTATGAAACGTTTCTTATTACTATGATTATTATTATTAGTAGTAGTATTTTAGTTTCAGAAGTTTTTTTTCTGAAAAGTTTAAAACATTTCATATCAATAAATTACTGCTAAAAATGGTACTAATAAAATACTTGAGAAAAAATACATCGATGGCAACAAATCTACCGCAGAAAGCAAGGGCAACCTATTTCAATAAACTCTTCTGCACAGTCAGTAATTTTTTTAAACACATTAATGCATAAAATGTGTATCACGTTTGGCAATTTACAAACTGATAGTGGAGTGAAAAATGAAAATAACACTTAGTAATTATTTATTCGGATAAGTATTTAATTGCTTATACAAATAAAATATATACACTGAATATTATTGGAGGAAGAAACTTTTTTTTTTAATTTTCAAAACTTCGTCCGTGTAAGGTAAATCTCTCAAATGAAAATTATATTTACTAAGCAAAAAGTTTATAGCTCGATACAAATCATTAAGCAGCAAGATTGTTTAAACAATTTCTGTAAGACGTTCCTTATTACTATGACTATTATTATTAGTAGTATTTTAAAATAGTTTCAAAAATGCATTTTTTTCTGAAAAGTGTAAGAACATTTCATATCAATAAAAGACTGCTAAAAAGTGTACTAATAAAATATTTGAGGAAACATCTATTCCAGTCAACGTTTGTTTGGAAAATACGTTACATAGTATTTTTGCTGCTGGAAAAATGTTTTAGCTTTCAACGAAACCTTCTTATTTAAAAAAAAAAAAAGTACAACAAAAAAAATGTAATTTTAAACCCGCTCATGGTGCAGTGGATAGCAGCCCGGAACGAGAAATCGGAGTTCGATTTCCAGTTGAATTTCTTGCATTCAGCTACGCTCAAATGCATTTGAGAAATGTATTAATCTATTCCTTCTCACTTCACTTATGTATTAAGCAGTAGGATAGATTGGATTCTGTAGCCTTGGTTGGCAACCAGTCTAGCACAATAATACTGGCAAATTACCGGAATAAAGTTTTCTGCACAGTCATATATCGAAAGGGACATAACCGTTTATGTGTTTATCACGTATGGCACTTAACTAATTGTGAATTGGTGAAGGTGCCTTCACCCTCTCTGTCTTATATATATATATATATATTCTGGAATTGTAATCATGACGCAAATGAAGAATTACAATAAAAGAACACTTATGGCGGCGATATCCATCTGCATGAATCTATTTAACCACTTGGTGCAATGTGCTGTTAGCCCGTAAATGAAGAGGGGCAGCAAGAACTTAAGAGCTGCAAAGGGTAAGAAGTTGTGGAGAGCCATGATAGCCTCTGTCTAAATGGATATGGCATATAGAAGAAGGAATGCTACCATAGTGTGAGTTTTACCGCAATATAGCATAAAATCTACCTCCGGTTTCGATTATAGCGTGAGATCTACCGCAGTACCGAACTAATTGCATGTGTATAATCATTTATTTAAACCTTATATTGTTTATATATCTATATACTATTGATATTAAGTCAGCTAATATTATCATTTATATATTTATGTCAGCATTCGGCAACCCGCGGGCCACATTCGGCCCTCGTTTCTGAATATTTATTTATCATAAGGTTTCATGATTGTGGCACAAGGCCGAAAAGAGAGGGGGAAAACTCGAGATGCTCTTCAATTAATTGTCTTATACATAGCTAATACGACTCACGACCCAAACATGTTACAATTTTCTCAATCACCACAAGAAGTTATCCATCATCTCTCAATCTGCCATGTACCAAAATACCGCAAATAATTCAGGAGACCTAAAAAAACACCCAAGTGAATATAAAAATTACAATTTTATACAATAAATACAAAAATATACATGAAATGACCTGAGGGAAAAGAGGGTGACAACAATTCCCCAAAATAAAATTTTGCAACTCAAAATAACAAGACATCATGTTAGCTGGACCCAACCCATCCTCGAACAAAGAGGCCGCTGTATTCTGCCCAAAGGACAAAATCAAGAAGCGCTCTTTCTACAGGGAGTGGAGAGGCGAAATTAATTTGGACTGGAGAAAATATAATATTGAACCAGACGAGATCAAAACGGGACAAAAATAAAACGGATCTCGAGCTGGATCGTAACAAAAGAGACAGCGCCGGGAACAGGCCGGGAAACACACTCACTCACATTAAGTAGGTACACAAAAAGGAACTTACCTAAACCAAGGGAGGGTTCCAAAGGAATCTACCCAGACGTGACTAGCAGGCCGGGAAATACACTCACTCACATTAACTAGGTACACAAAAGGGAAATAACCTTCACCAGGGAAAAGTTCAAAAGAAAGCCATTCCGATGTGATTTCTTCTATGTGCCTTGTCTATTCTGGACGTAGGCGATTTTGGCCTTCCACCTTTCTTTATCTGTGGTGGCTCTGAGCACGCCTTCTCTTGTTACACCGTGAAATCCTCATTCTGTCATCCATTAGGTTCTTCAAATAACTTCTCCGTTGCTTTCCCTTGTCTCTTTTTCCCTGGACTGTTAGTATCAGATTCTCCAAGCCCTCCTTCCTCATTGCATGTCCCAGAATCTTTAGCTATCTTTTCCTGATGCTCATTATTAATTTCCTTTTAGTTTCCATCATTTCCATCACATGCTCGATCCATGATATTCGCAGCATCCTTCCGTAGAACCACATTTCAGTTGCTTCATGATTTTCCTTCATCTTTGATGGTACTGTCCAGCATTCACTGCCATATTGAAGAACGGACAGCACGTAGCAATCCAGTACTCTCTTCATAGTTTCAAGTGAAATTGTCCTGTTTCTTAATACCTTACTCAACATCTGGAATGCTTCCTTCGCCATGCCAATTCGCCTTCGGATCTTTGTATCGCACTTTCCGACTTCTGTTATAACTCTTCCCAGGTCCGATGTGACTAGCAGATCTAAAAGAGAAAATCAAGGCTAGCCTTGGTCACGCGAACCACGCTCGCCACATTTATCCACCTTTTGCTGAACTCTGTCGACGTCAACCCTTTCCAATCAGTTCTAATCTTCATTTTGAGCTGATGAGAAAGACGGCCACCCCGCAAGACTTACTCCATTCGCTTCGTGCATATCACCATTCGGCAGAAACATCATTCGCTTCACTCCAGAAAACGGGGGCGACACATAGTTGCAGGCGTATGCACGGTCAATGACCACGAGCACTCGCGGCGCCATACGAGCAGTCAACTCGCCGACACGATCCCACAACCGGTGAATCCGTGAATAATTTTAGAAGACGTGCAAAGACGTCTCCTTTAAATCAAGGTTGCAGCGTTCGCAATGTGGGAAATCTACCAGGCTCATTATGAAAAAGATGTCATTGAGTGACAAGCCATTCAGAGCTAATCGCAAAGTCAGAGAAAACTGAGAAAATCTAAAACTGGCGCCCAAGACCCATAAGAGCGATACTCACCCTCCAACATGCCTAGCTTCTCCTGTAGTGGATCCTTCGCGACACCCACCAGTAATTCCTGATAGAAGTGCTTCCTAGGCCGAGAAGGCCTCTAGACAGTGGAATGGCCCGCAAGGCCATCCGGCATTCGAGTAGGAATCTCGGTCGCCCCCGAGGCTTACGGCCTCGCCTGGAGACCGGGCGAGTGATAGTAAGGCTAGGAAATATGTCCCTCACTACCCCCGTAAGCAACGAGTCTTCAAATAATGCACGCCTGAGAAAAGCCAAATTTGAAGCGAGTTTGTGACTCAACAGGTGCTGCATTCCCAGACCCCCATGACACGGACGTTGGTAACAGACACGTTTATTGACGTGTAAGTCCGGCCCAAACCACACTCCAAGAATGCGGACAGGACCGTCCGTCTAGTCGATGAACCCCAGGAGGGGAAAACTCTTCCAGGCACCTAACCGCAAGCCGGAAGACTTGTAGCGGTTAATCTTGGCCCCTGTCACCTGTTCGTGCCATTCAAGCGCCTTCTGTACCACTCTAATGTCACTCCGGGAGGACACAAAAGTATTTACGTCATCTGCCTAGGCGGAAAGTCTGACTCGAGCACCACCAGGGACAGTGATTGCACGCCCTGTCCCATAGCCGGTAAAGGAGGGGCTCCAACGCCAAAGAATAAAGTAGGGGTGATAGTGGACGCCCCTGTCGGACCGACCTAGATAGCGCCAGAACACCCGACAATTTTCCGTTCACCTGTACCACAGCCATTGGGGAGCGATGCAGAAGACTAATCCAGTGGCAGAATTCGGGTGCGAATTCGGTGGCCTGCAGGACAGCCGCCAGGTAGCCATAGTCAACCCTATCAAATGCCTTGGACTGATCTAAATTTATCAGCACAGCTTCATCGTCGTCTTTTACACCGTCTAGGATCGCGCGGATCAAGTGCAGGTTACTCTGAATTTTTCGGCCCTTCACAGCACAAGTATGATCAGGTCCCAACAGAGATTCGGCAACTAGTTGCAAGCGATTCATCAGGATCTTGGCCAAAATCTTTAACTCTTTGTTTAGCAGAGTTATGGGCCTGTAACCATCTAATTCCCTCCCAACATTCTTGCCTTTTCTCAACAGCGTGATCATACTCCTGGTGAACTGGTTGGGGATGTACCCCTGCCGGAACCAGTTGTTAAACACGACAGTCAAGATCGGGACAAATGTGTGCGACAGCCTCAAGTACAATTCATAGGGCAAACCATCCAAACCAGGCGACTTGCCACTGCCAACCTTCCTCAAAGCCGCGTTGACTTCGTTTTAAGTAATCTCTCCCACGCAACTAGCTGTATCAGCCGGCACACGCCGAGGGAAGTCAGCCAAATAGTTGCCAAACTCCTCTTCACGGAGACCAGACTCCTTGGTAAACTGGCGTTCGTAATGCCAAAAAAACGCCTCGCACATGTCGTCGGTCGACCGAACAGTGTGTCCCTCCGGGTCTCGTACCTCTCGGATGTACCAATCCCTGCCTCGGCAAATTTCTTCCTTGCGCAGTTCCGCGCCCATATTCACAGCTTCGGAAGACATCTTGCTTAATTTATGTCTAATTACCTGACCCATGTAACAATCGTTAGTCGACCGCACTTAGCTAAGGCTATCTCTAGGGGATACTCACCAGCCTCCTCCTGGGAGTAATTAGCTCTAAGGGTTTTCACCTTGGCAGCCTTATCTAGTTTCAGCCGTTGACTGTATTCAGTGGTGAAATACCTAATCTTATTCTTAAGATTCTCCCACCACTTAATCCCAATGACTCCCCCCAGTTAACGCACGATGCACTACGTTACTTAGCTGGCGCTGAAAATCCCGCCTGTCCGGTAAGGACTGGTTGAACTTCCAGTAACCAGCCATTCTAGCCCTAGAAGCTAACGTTACACGATCTCAAACAAATTTGTGGTCCGTGTAGCTTAACCAGTGGAACGTAGGACATTCTAAGAAAGCTACGTCGGCTTCACTCACTAACATTCTATCCAGGTAACTAGATTCCCGGGTAGAAGGCCAACTACGCATTCTCGTCCACATTCTCCCAACAGGATGATCAACTCGGTATCTATCGACGAGACCAAATTCGTCAATCAGATCGACCAGGCTACGATCACCACTCCTTCCGCTAGAGCCCCACCCTCTATCTCACTTGGGTCCAGGATGGCATTCCAGTCCCTCACTAGGACTAGTTGCGACGAATCAACAAGGAAGGGCCCCAACAGCCGGAAAAAACAAGATACGCTCCTTTCGAACATTGGCCGCATAAACCGAAAACAGACAAAACGAGTTGCATTTCCCTGAAATATCAGCCACGATCAACCGGCCTTTGGCACTGACATAGACAAGGTCCACCATCGCGTCCAGTGTACGCTTGACCAGCAAAGAAACATCTCTGGCTTGCCGGTTCCCATATGCTGAATAGACGACAAAATCGTTAGACAGCACACAAGAATCGACGTCTCAAACAAAGTGAGTCTCATCCACGCCGAACGAAAAGAGGTCACGAAGCAGGCGGGCTGCCTTACCCCGATCACTCAGGCCATTCTCATTCAAACTGGCTATCTTGATAGACGTCTTTTAAACCTGAAAAGATAAAACAAGAGAATTAGTCTAGTCACATACTTTGTAGAAATCTCTAGGAGCCACATACTTTGTAAAAATCTCTAGGAGCAGGGATCCCAACAGATTGTTCAAGACTACCTGTAACTACATCGGACGTCATTCGTCCGTCGAGCACAATACCGCCGACATCCCTGGGGTACATTAGTTTTAACGCCCTATATAAGCATAGGTGCAATAAAATAGGTTCCTTCCCGGCACATGACTTGGGACATTTTCTTTAATTCAGGTGTGCCATTACAGGCCATAGTTATGTTGGAATAAAGCTCCTCGGCAGCCGCCAGGTGGTCCCATACCCTTAGGTTTCCCCGGTGTTCCGGATGAGGGTTATCACTACCGTGGCACTGGGGAAATTGTTAGGGTCTTCCGTAGATTTTTGGTCCACGGTGGTTAATTTCAGAAGAGGCTTTAACAAATTTCTTCTTTGTGCTGATCAGTCCTTTTCGATGTTAACGTCCACCTGGCACAAAGCTTTCCCCTGGGGAAGAGATTTCTTCTTTTTTTGTTGAGTGCGGGTGGGAGTAGAAGAAGGAGTGGGGGAAGGAGTGGGAGATTTATTCGGGGAAAGTGGTGTCAGTTTAAAGGAAGGGAGTGATAGTAAGGCTAAGGAACATGATCCTCACTATTCCCACCAGCAATGAGTTTTCCAAAATCGCTCGCCTGAGAAAAACCAACTTGACGCAACCTTATGGCTCATCAGGTATGGCATTTCCAGACCCCTATGTCAGGGACGTTGGTAACAGTCACGTTTGTCGACGTAGTGTTTGCGTCCTCTCCACAGAAAGGAGCATAGCAAACGCTAGATCGTCTCCCTACGCCAAATACAAAGTGGAAGTACTGACAACCGGTGAAGGATAATGGGAAATACGTATGTACCACACGCCTCAGCCAAACACTTTAAAGATAAATTTCCTTCAACACCAAATCTCGACCGACTTTTGCCAGTAGCTCCTGACTAATTTTCTCCAACTGGAGGTCGAGACCAAACCACACTTCAAGAATGCGTACAGTGTCGTCCGTCCAGTCGAAGTGCTCCGGGCGTGTGACACTCTTCCAGGTAACTAACCGCAAGCTGGACGAATTGTTACGGTTAATTCTGTCATCTGTCACCTGTGCGTACTGTACCACCTCGATATCACCCCGGGAAAGTAATGACGCCATCGGAGTTCACGGAAACCCTGGCTCGAGCACCACAATGGACAGCGATTGCACATAGGGCGTGCAGTCCGGCCCTATCTCTTAGCCGGCGAAGGAGGGGCTCCAGCGCCAAAGCATGAAGTAGGGGCGACAGTGGACACCACTGTAGGACCGACCGAGACAGCGCCAGAACGCGCGACAAGTTTCCGTTAACCTGTACCAGAGCTGTGGGGGATTGATACAAGTGGTTAATTCAGCAACGGCAGTTGGTTTTGAATCCAGCGGCCTGCAGGACAGTTGCCAGGTAACGATGTTCAACCCTATCAAATGCCTTGGACTGATCCAAATCGATGAGCGCAGCTTCATCGTCTTTTATCCTCTCAATGATCGTGCGTATAAGATGCAGGTTGCTCTGAATTGTTCGGCCCTTCACAGCAAAAGTTTGCTCAGGTCCCAACAGAGACTCGGCAAATAATTGCAAACGATTTTGCAAGATGTTGGCCAAAATCCTTAACTCTGATATAGACAGAGTTATGGGCCGGTAACCCTCTAACACCTTCCCCACATCCTTGCTTTTTCTCAACAGCGTGATCACACCCACGTCAAACGGGTTGGGGATGGACCCCGGCCGGAACCAGTTGTTGAACACGACAGTAAAAATCGGGATATGGATTAGTGATTGCCTCAAGTACAATTCATAGGGCAAACCATCGAGACCCAGTGATTTGCCTCTGGCGACCTTCAAAGCCGCGTAGATTTCGCCCTGCGTAATCTCTTCCTCGCAGCTAGTTGCATCAACCAGCAAAAGCAGGGGGAAGTCAGCCAAATAACTGCGTAACTCTTCATCACTAAGACCAGGCTCCTTGGTAAACAAAATCTCGAAATGCCACCGAAACGCCTCGCACGTATCGTCAGTCGACCGAAGAGTATGTCCCTCCGGGTTGCGAACCTCTTCTACGTACCGGTCGCCACCTCGGTAAATCTGTTGCTTGCGCAGTTCTGCGTCCAAGTTCACAGCTTCGGAAGACAACTTGCTAAATCTATGTCTAATTACCTGGCCCATGTAACGATCGCTATTCGTCCGCTCCAGGACCTCCTTATCAACGGCTATCTCCACCGGGAGTAATTAGCTCTAAGCGTCTTCACCTTGGCAGCCTTATCTAATTTGAGCCGTTGTCTGAATTCAGTGGTGAAAGACCTAATCCTATTCTTAAGATTCTCCCACCACTTATTTCCAAAAACTCCACCAGTTAACACCCGCTGCACTAAGTTAATTATCTGGCGTCGGAAGTCCCGCCTATCCAGTAAGGACACGTTGAACCTCCAGTAACCAGCCATTCTAGGCCTATTTTCTAAATATACCCGGCAAGAAACGAGTTTGTGGTCCAAGTAGCCTAACCAGTGGAACGTGGGACAAACTAAAAGATCTATGTCGGCTTCACGAACTAACATTCTATCCAGGTAGCTAGCTACCCTGGTAGAAGGCCAACTATTAGCACACGTCTATATCTTCCAACCCTTGTGATCGACCCGGTATCTAACGACGAGACCGAAATCTTCGATGTGATCGACCAAGCTACGATCACGTGCTTTCCCTCTAGCTCCCCACCCTCTATTCAGCTTGGGGCCTAGGATGGTATTCCATTCCTCCACTAAGACGAGTCGCGTTGAATCCACCAGGAAGGGCTCAAACCGTCGAAAAATTAAGACGCGCTTCTCCCGGTCGTTGAGCGCATAAACCGCAACCAGTCGAAACGGACTGGTTTTCACTGAAATATCGGCCACGATCAGCTAGCCCTAGGCACTGACATGGACAAGATACACCTTCGCGTCCAAGGTACGTTTAACTATCAAAGACACTCCTCTGGTCAGCCGGTTCCTATATGCTGAATAGACGAAAAGTCGTCAGACAGCACACAGGCATCTGCCGAAGCAAGCAGGCAGCCTTACTCCGATCCCTAACGTCCTTCGCATTCAAACTGGCTAAATCAATTGACATCATTTAGGCCTGAAAAAAGAAAGCAAAAATAACTTCTGGTCACATACAGCGCGGAAATCAATGGCAGTAGCGACCCCGACGGTTTGTCCGAGACATCCAGTACCGATATCGGACGTAATACAATCTCGCCGACGTCTGAAGAGAACGTTAGTTTTAAGGCCCTGTAACGAGAGGGGTGGATAATTACAAGAAACTTACCCGAACAAAAATGTGACAATCTTTGAAGATATTTGGTGCCTATTTGGGCCATATTAATGTTTGGCAAAGCATCCACCGCTCCTTGAATGAATTCCCACACTTTTAGGTTCGCCATGCTTAAAACCACAGTCAATATCGGGGGCTAAAAATTAACTGGATCTTTGACCGACTTTCCGTCGACCGATGAAAGTTTAACCAGTGGTCTCAGTAGTGGATTCTTTTGGGAAGACAGGTCCTTCTCCAGGGATGTTCTGTCAAATTTGCAAATATTTGCATGGCATAATTTTTCTTTTGAGTAGGATTTCTCCGGTTGCAGGGAGACTTTATCTCGTTTAGGGGAGGGTGTTCTGGTTGGGAGTGGGGTGTGATAGTTGTGAGGGAAAGAGGAGTTTTTGTCTCACGGGGAAGGCAGACTGACTCCTCCACACAACGTGAACAGTTCTAATAGGAGATGCTAGTGTAGATTGTATCTTTGAAGTAACCGTAATTCGTTCTGCCCTGCCACTCTCTTCTTTTTTCTTCCTTTTTGGTCGACATTTCTTATTCCTCTTCTTGTCCCCTCCTTAATGATGACGAACGAGGCAGGGGCATCACCTCGCATTCCATGCCTTGCGGCTGCTGTTGTTGTTGTTGTTGTTGATGTTTCTCCGGAGACTTTTTGTTGGTGAGGGTGCTTTCTTTGTTGGAGAATCTTGCTGAGAGCGGCAAATCATTTTTCCCCATTTTTTTCACCACTTCAGTCCATCCGCCTACATGTTGGTCGGCCTTTTTTAGTTCGGCAACCGTTGTGTTTTCCACCGGCGGTGTTGGTGTTTATTTTCAGCGTCTTGTTTTTTGAGGGGCATATTTTGGCCACATGGCCCGCCATCATGCAAAACCCACAATGCGGTTTTTGCCCCTCCATGGCGACAAACAACTTTCTTGCACCACATAAGAGGATGTCGGGCACCATAAGAAAATTTGCCCTGTCAACGACGACATAGGCACTGACGTCCTCGGTAGAAAATCCAGCCTGGCTGATTACCCTGTTTACTTCATCCACCGTTCCAAACTGGGTCAGAATAGCTCCCACATCGTCACAAATGTTCAAGAGGGTTACTCCGTGGATCATTATGTGGGTGCGTCTTGTGCCCATATATTCGGTCTGAAACAGTATTCCTTTTGTCTGCAGACATGTTCCCGCTAATTTTAGCTTCCTCCTCAGTGCCAAGGAGGACATTCAAAATTGCACGGGATCTCCTGGCTAGTACTTTTGGGCAAATGCCCAAACACTTCAATGTTTCCTCCATGTTTTCCCTGCTGACGCCTACAAACTTTCGTATTTTCGGGTCTGACGTCAGTAGGGAAATTGTCCTTGCTGCTATCTCTTTTTCCACTTCCGGGTTAACGATGAATTCGTTTTCATTGTTGTACTCTTTGTACTTCTCCCTTGTTTGCAGGTAATAACTTGAATCCCTCTTTTCGGGGTCATTCTTCCAAACTGATGGTGAAGGAGTCACCGTCGGCACAACCGCCGAAGAAGTAGACCCCTGGGGGAGACGAAGCCATAATTGAGCTTGCTCCCCCCTCTCACAACAAAAAAATTTCAAAAAGTTCAGAAATAAAACAGACGAGCAACGAAGACAAATACAACAATGTTAACAAAATGACGGAGTCACAGGTAACAAAAATTCCAATTACAAAATTCCAAGTGCATCTTTGCGTACAAGAAGTCCAATACTGGTGTTACTTTCAATTGCTGTTGTTCTCAGGTCAAACTTGATCAGGGGTGATGGAACCCTAACACGCGCTAGCTACAGACATATAGTTAACACTCAAACTGGGGTCAATTCACCATGAAAGCATAGAAATAGACTTTTATAGAAATTATATATATATATATATATATATATATATATATATATATATATAGACCTTTATAGAAAGATATTCATTTATAAAGCAAAAGAAATTGCCATAATACATTTTTGAAGACAAAAGTTATTACTAGCAATACATTTTTAATACGAAACTAGAAAACATCTTCAGTTTTTTAGAACAAAAAAAATCATCAAAATCTGACTAAATCAACATTCTCATTATAACCGAATATTAAAGAAAATCTCTTTTAAACCCTGCCTTTTGGGGCATTAAATAACCGCCAGAAGTTGGTATGCCGTTAAAAAAAAAATCAAACAAAAAAACAATTTACTAAAACCCAATAAGAATTCATTCATCCGACATACACCACAATACCGCCGACTTAATATAGGTGATCCTACTAAAACACGTATGACCTAAAATTATATATATATATATATATATATATATATATATATATATATATATACTTCTTTATATGCCGTGTCCTTTCAGTACGTAGGCGATCATGGGCTTCCACTTGACCATATTCCTTGTCGCTCTTAACACTTTTCCTCTTGGTATCTCTCCAACACCGCTCCACAAACCAGTTGCGCAAACCCATCATGTGCGTCTCGCGTTGCTTTCCTCTGTTTCACTTTCTATCTATTTTGTGAATATTATATTCTCCAAGCATTCCTTCTTCATTATGTGTCCTAGAAATCCCAGTATACTATCTTGTCGTTGTTGACATGTTTGGCTTATGGTATCATCAGCATTCTTCTGTAGAAACATTTCTCTTGATTCGAGTCTTTATTTTTTAGATTGGCCAACATTCGACATTTGATTTACCGTATAGAAGGACATAAATCACACGATAGTCTAGTTCTATTTTCTTAGTTTCAAAGAAAATCTTCCTCTCTCTCCGCTTAGATTTCGAAATGTGAACTTGGACTTCAGCTCTCAGTATCGCTCTTTCCATTCTTTGTCAGAACACTTCCCAGATATTTAAATTAATCTGAACCTGTTTGATTTTAATATCTACTCTTTGTAGTTGGCTTTTTGGTGTGCTCTATTTAAAGAGGACGACAAGTATTTAGTTTTCTTGGAATGTTATGTTTAGCCCTTTCCTCATTTGGTTATTAGCACCTGTAGGAGACCCGTATTTCTTCCTTGTTTGCTATCAGCATTGTATTATCTGCTTTTGCTATGTCTCGGTCGGTTCATCAGGGTTGCCCGCTGTCGCCCCTACTTTACTCTTTGGCGTTGGAGCCCCTCCTTCGCAGGCTAAAGGACAGGGCGTGCAGACCAGCCTTACGCGGACTAGCTGTGCCTAATGGGGCTCGAGCAAGAGTTTCTGCGTACGCCCATGACGTATCCATTTTCGTGTCGTCCCAGTACGACATTGAGGTCGTACAAAAGGCGCTTGAGCGGTTTCGAAAAGATGACAGGAGCCAAATTTAACCGCGACAATTCTTCTGTCTTGCGGTTAGATGCCTCGAAGGGCGTTGCTCTACCGGGGCCCTTCAGTTGGAGTGTCGCTCTCGTCCGCATTCTCGGAGTGTGGTTCTGGTTGGATCTTCAACTCGAGAAAAATTGGTCGGAGGTAATGGCCAACATCAGAGCGTCGGACCATACTTGGCCACGACGGTGATTGTCCGTGAAAAAGAGGGGTCGTGGTTTGTGTTACGTACATTTTCCCCTCGTACTTTATCTGTTGTCGGTACACACTGTTTGTCGTGAGCGTCTGCTGGCGATTGGGCGCACACTTGTGAGATGGTCGCAGGTTTTGTGTCAACAAAGCCGTTTGCGCCAAATGTCCTTTTCAAGGAGAGCTGCGAATGCCAGACGTCACGAGTCATCGATAAGCGTCGAGGTTGGCTTTCCTATGTCTTGTGTTGCCAGAATATTTGATTTTGGAGAGGAGCGTCAAGGAAGCCTTCAGTTGCTTTACTATCACTTCTCCAGTTTCGCGGGCTGAGTGCCGTCTTAGGCCCGGAAATTTGCCCGACTGTCATCGGTGTGATCTTGGGTTAGAGGAAACGGCTGCGTACGCCTTGTACCATTGTCCTCAGGTGTGCCCTTTCTGGGACTATATCAGCGAGTTGACGGCTCTTATCGCTCCCGATCAGCACGTGTACATTGATCTTGCGTACGCGTGCGATAATGTGTCGCCCCAGTATTCTGGGGAGAAACAGATGGCGTTTTTCACGTTGCTGGTCGTGCCTTGAATGGTGATATGGACGTCGCTAAAGAAGGGAATCTTGCGCTATGAACGTTATTCTTATCAGCATCTATTAGATTCTTTGAGCATCAGCTCAAGATGAAGATTAGATCTGATGGAAAGTGTTTTATATCGACAGATTTCAGCAAAAGGTAGGTAACTGTAGCATGTTTGCTCCGCTTAAATGGGGCTAGTCTTTATTTTCTTTTTGATGTCCTTGACGGTACAACGGTTTTCTGAAAACTCTCCCCTGGTGAAGTTAGTTTCTTTTGTGTAGCTAGTTAATGTGAATGAATGCTGTTCCTAGCTCGTTCACGGCTTTCTCTTTGTTATGATCAAAGTCAAGATTCCCAACCTCCTCAGTTTGTTTTCGGCCACATGTTTATCCTGATTGGGTCAGTCTTTGATTTTCCTATTCCATTATTTATTTTATCCCTCTGCTTTCCCTTAGCGAGTGTGCTATTTGATTTCGCAGTTTGCCGGAATACAGCAGCCACTCTTGATTTTGTGGGGTGGTCGCGTCTTGCTAACATCTGTTCATTTCGTTTAAATATTATGTTATAATTTTTTTAGTCTCATGTTATTCATCCCTTCGCTCATTTTCATATCGTTATAGTTTTATATATATTTTATGAAACGTTATTTTAGATGTATAAATATATATATAATATGTTTGTTACCCCGTTTTTCAGCTTCCCCGGTGAATATGTGGTATTATGGGATATGTAGGATTGTAAGGAGACGGATGAGTTTTTATGGTAAATGGAGAAATTTGGTCGTGAATGTGATTAGCTAGGTATGGAGTGTCGTCTTGCGGGTAATTTCTCGGTTCACTGGCCTTTGGCGACCTCGGAAACACTTGTATCATCTTTTAATGGAGTGCTTGCGATGAAGGACCATCTAAGTGATCGGCTCGGCTCGTTTTAATGGGGCCAGTCTTGATTTTCTTTTTTAAGTCTTTTTTTCGGTACAAGGGAGCGGTTTTTTGCAAACCCTTACCTTGCTAAGTTAGAGTTAATTTTGTATACCTATTTAATGTGAGAAAATGTTGTCCTAGACTGTTTCCGGATATGTTTTGTTATGACCCAAGTCGAAATTCCTAACCACTACAGTTTTTTTTTGGTGGTGGCGGGGGGGGGGGGTACATTTTCACATTCACTGGATGAGTTTTTGATTATCTCATTCCATTAATTATTTTATACCTTCCCTCTCCCTTAGCGAGTGTGCTTCTTGATTTCGCCGTTTGGCGAAATACAGTAGCCACTCTTGATTTTTTTTCAGGTGAACGGTTTCACGAAAATCTTTTTATTTACTTTCTGTGTTTGGTTATATTTTAGTTTGTTTCGAGGTATTCATCATCCTCTACTCATTTTCCTATACTCTTATAAATCTTTTATAGAAAGTATTGTAAAGTGAGTTTTTGTGGTAAATGAAGAAATTGTAAATATTGATTTGTCGTGAATGTGATAAGAAAATATAGGTTAGTTAATGAGGACCACCCTCTACCCACACCCTTTTCAGCCATGTGCAACATTTCTATGCGTTATACAATATAAATATTAACAGTAGTACACGTCACTGTAGATAAAATCTTTTTCAAAATGGCTGAAAGTTGCCACAACTACAAAGGTTATCTAGAGCCAGAGATATTTCGTAAACTCTTAAGAGGATTAAACTTTAAAACAACAGAATACACCATCAGGCAATATTTCAAACAATGGGGAGAAATTGTGGATTGTATCGTCATGAGGGACCTGAAATCCTACAGGTGTCAAGGCTTTGGTTTTATCATCTTCAAAACGTCAGAAATGATAGACGCTGTCCAGGCGAACCGACCTCATAATCTAGATAACCGGGAAGTCGATACAAAGCGCGCTTTGCCACCCAACGAGAATCAAACGTCGGTAAAGCAAATGTTCGTAGGAAGAGTAAAGTCTGACATTGCAGAAAAAGGCATCATGGAAGTTTTCAGTCGTTTCGGAAAAATCGAGAAGTTGGACATTATCACCGACAAAAATACTGGTAAGCGAAAAAACTTTCATTACATTCGATGACTTCGACTCTGTAGATAAATGCGTCTTAAAGCGATATATATCTCTCACAGATACCTATGTTGAAGTACGGAAAGCCTTTACCAACAATAAAACTGGCCGCATTGGAGGCAGATTGGACTTCGGTTGTGGCTACAACGAAGGTTACTATCAAGGAAAACTTTGTTATCCCGGCAATATGAAACGAAGGCGGTTGGCCTCAGGGCGATGGCAATAGGAGAAACCTGGTTAGCTATGTTTGCGCCTATGGCAATTATGGCTGTGCTGGTTGTGGTTTCGGAGTTGACTTCAATAATGGCTACTTCTTTTGTTCTGGATATGGATGCAGAGGTGGCGTTATAGATTACTGGCGGTAATATTGTTCCTTCCAAAACATAATGTAGATATGAATCAAGAAGCACACTTTATTTTGCAATAAATACAAAATTGTGGCACAAGGCTTAAAAGGGGAGGGGGAGTGGTTGGTTCTCGCTTAACTATCCTATATCTAGCTAAACACTATCACGACCCATTCATTCGTTACAATTTGCTCAGTCACCAAAAGAAGCTATCCATCTCCTTCAAATCCTTCATACACCACAATGCCACAAACTAATAAGGGGCACCTAAAAAATAGGGAGAATAACCCATGACAATAAAAATGTATTCATGTACAATACAATAATATGTACAATATAAAATATTTAATGAAAAATGAAATGATGGGAGGGGAATGAACCCAAAAATCAACTAAAAATACAACAAATTTTTGAACTAAAATAATCAATGTTAGTAAGAACCGACCATCCCAGAAAAAAAGAGTGGCCGCTGTATTCCGCCAAACGACGAAATCAAGAAGCACACTGTATTTATTTTTTGTAAAAATACAAAAAATTATGGCACAAGGCCTAAAAGGGGAGGGGAAGAGGTTGGTTCTCGCTTAACTATCCTATACCTAGCTAAACACTATCACGACCCATTCACTCGTTACAATTTGCACAGTCACCAAAAGAACCCATCCATCTACTCCCAATCCTTCGTACACCACAATGCCAGAAACTTACCAGGGGCACCTAAAAACTGGGGAAATTAACCCATGACAATAAAAATGTATTTATATACAATATAAAATAAGTGTACAAGATAATACAAGTACAATATTATAAAATATTTAATGAAAAATGAAATGATGGGAGGGGAATGAACCCAAAAATAAACTAAAAATACAACAAATTTTGAACTAAAATAGTAATCAATGTTAGTAAGAACCGACCATCCCAGAAAAGAGTGGCCGCTGTATTCCGCCCAACGGCGAAATCAAGAAGCACACTAGCTAAGGGAGAGGGGAGGTATAAAATAAATAATGGAATGAGATAATCAAAAACTCATCCAGTGAATGTGAAAATGTGCCCCCCTCGCCGCCACCACCACCACCACCAACAAAACAAATCTGTAGCGGTTGGGAATTTCGACTTGGGTCATAACAAAACATATCTACATCTCCTATACGGCCGGAGCACACTGTGACTACTACCGCCGAAGATGAACTTGGCTGATACAACTTCTATAATTTTTTAATGAAAAAATGAAGCCCTTAAAGAAACCTATATTTTGTTTCAGTTTGAAATAGTTATTAAACTATAGTCGGACTCTTTCTGAAGACAGATACCCATTTAAACTCTCTAGCTTTGTTGTATTAATTTCATTTAATTTCTCGAATCAGTTTTGTGACAAACTGATATTTCTTAAATTTAATTTCAGCTATAACTTTTTAAGAACACTTAAATCTATTTCAATCATTTTAACATATAATACGCATACATGATGGTAGAACGACATCTATTGTACATTTAGAACATACGAAACGCTTAAGACCAGTTTGGATTCTATCAGTCTGAAAACGGATTTCCTTGTCGTTTTGAGCATTTAAATTTTTAAACATTTCACGAGCCGATCAAGCGAATTTAGAATCTCTTGATGGATTGAGTTGAAGATACAAACAATGACGAATGTCTAAATACGTTTTTGAAGGAAAACCGTAACCAACAAAAATACGTTTTCGAAGGAACCCATGAGCTGATATGCCGTAACCAAAAAAAAAAATGAAGAAAGTCTAAAACTTGCTAAATTATTAAACACATTTTTTTAATCATTTTTATCATTAAAACAACTGTTTGGTATAATTTGTAGGCATTTCTGAACTGATTCTTATCTACCTACTGGCACATACTGAATTAGGACCTATTGATTTTACACCATACCATCTGCTATAATTGGTAATTCGCTGCCTGTAGGTTAAAACTACCTCACATTTCACCCTTATTTTTCCATTCTTACTATACATGTATCACAGATTTGCGCTATTAGACTTAGTGCATCCCTCACGATAGCCTGATGACCGTCCCTGCTTATGACTGGTTAGCGGGATAATATGGGGATGCCGCAGTTTAAAAAACAAATCGTTGAGTACGAAAGCATTTTAATGTTTTGGCAGACATTAACTAGGTGATACATGCTCATTAGCCTCTTTTTCTTCTAAGTTTTGTCAGCAGTCTATGATTTATTAAACGCAAGAAGAGCATAGAAATCTATTTCAGTTAATTTTTAAACAGTTTTTCTTTTCCCGGAAATCTGCCCCGTTTTGTGGTGCAGTGGATACAGACTCGGAACAACAAATCGGGGAGCCGAGTTCGAAATTCTGTCGAATTCCCCACATTTACCTACGCAATATTACACTTGGGAAAGGTATTAATCCGTCTTTCTACCACCAGTTATGGATTAAATAACAAGACAGATAGGATTCTATGGCCTTGTCTGGCAACAATTGTACCGCAGAAAAGGTGTGGATCACTTTTGGCACTTAACTGACTGATAGTGCGGTGAAAAATTAAAATAGAACTTTGTAATTATTTATTCTGATAAGTTACTGGAGGAAGAAAAAAAATAATTTTCAAAACTTCGTCCGTGTAAGGTGAATCTCTCAAATGAAAAATATATTTACTAAGGAAAAGGTTTATAGCTTGATACAAATCATTAAGCAGCAAGATTGTTTAAACAATTTCTGTTAAACGTTCCTTATTATTATGACTATTATTAGTAGTAGTATTTTAAAATAATTTTAGAAATACATTTTTTTTTTTTAAAGGTTTTTTAAAGGTTTCATATCAATAACTTACTGCTAAAAATGGTACTAATAAAATTAGTGAGGAAAAATATATCTACTCCCGTCAACATTTGTTTGGAAAATACGTTACATAGTAATTTTGCTGCTGGAAATAATGTTTAAGCTTTCAATGAAAACTTTTTCATTAAATACATTAAAGTAATTTTAAACTCGCTCAGGTTGCAGTGGATAGCAGCCCGGAACAGAAAATCGGAGTTCGAATTCCAGTTGAATTTCTTGCATTCACTTACGCTCAAATGCATTAGGGAAATGAATTAATCTGTTCCTTCTCCCTTCACCTATGTATTAAGTAGTAGGATAGATTGGATTCTGTAGCCTTGGTTGGCAACCAGTCTACCGCAAAAGGTAATGGCAACCTACTGTAGCAAAATACTCTGCCCAGTCAGTCATGTATCGAAAATACATAGCCGTTTATGCTTGTATCACGTATAGTACTTAACTAATTGCGAAATGGTGGAGGTGCCCCCTCTCTCTGTCTTATATATTCTGAAATTGTTATCAGGACGCAAATAAATAATTGAGAAGCAGCAGAATTACAACAAAAGTAAACTTATGGCGGCGATATACATGTATATTTAATCATTCACATGATGGATTTATTTATTTTTTTTACATAGACTTTGTGATAATGTTTTACAATTCTTTGGATTTTTGCGGTTATATATCCCATTCGTCTAGTTTTACAATATCTTGTAAAGACAAGAAATTAATTTATTTAGTCAGTTAAGTGAGACACGATTTGGGCGATCATGTCTCGAAAGAGTACGTTGCTATTGCTTTCTGCGGTAGACTGGTTGCCAACTAAGTCTATATCCATCAGAAAAAAGAAGTAACTGAAATTTCTAGGGCGCGTCTTTTTGAAACAAAGCTAGGAAAATCTGACACACATATGACATAGGGAATGAAGTAGAACAGAGGAAAGCGGCGAATAACCTATCCGGCAACCGAGTGGATTTTTTCCGGCCTGCAAACTTAATCAGGACACGACATAAATGTAGGTAAACCCGAACCAAAAATCACAGTTGATAGTCTGAATATTTCTTTATCATGAAGTTACATGATTGTGGCACAAGGCCAAAAAGGGAGTTGGGAAAAAACTCGGGATGATCTTCAAGTAACTATCTACCTAGCTTACCCGACTCAGGAACCCAAAAATGTTACAATCTTTCTCAATCACCCCAAGAACTTATCCATCAACACTCCATCTGCCATGTACCAAAATACTGCAAATCATTCAGGAGACCTAGAAAATACCCCAGTAAACATAATTACAATTTTATACAATAAATACAAAAATATACATAATACTTTTACATGAAATGACCTAAGGGGATGACAACAATTCCCCAAAATAAAATTTTGCAACTCAAAATAACAACAAGACATCATGTTAGCTGGACCCAACCCATCCTCGAACAAAGAGGCCGCTGTATTCTTCCCAAAGGACAAAATCAAGGAAGCGCTCTTTCTACAGGGAGTGGAGAGGCGAAAATAATTTGGACTGGAGAAAATATAATATTGAACCAGACGAGATCAAAACGGGACAAAAATAAAGCGGAAACTGGGAATCTCGAGCTGGATCGTAGCAAAAGAGACAGCGCCGGGAACAGGCCGGGAAACACACTCACTCACATTAACTAGGTACACAAAAAGGAACTTACCTAAACCAAGGGAGGGTTCCAAAGGAATCTACCCATATGTGACTAGCAGATCTAAAAGAGAAAATCAAGGCTTGCGCCGATCACGAGAACCAGGCTCGCCATACTTATCCAAATTTTGCTGAAATCTGTCGACGTCAACCATTTTCAATCAGTTCTAATCTTCATTTTGATGCTCAAAATATCGGATTAGGTCCTGATGTGAAAGATGGCCACCCCGCAAGACTTCCTCCAGTCGGGTCGTCCATATCACCATTCGAGGCCGTAGCCAGTAGCAACAGAAACACCATTCGCTTCACTCCAGAAAACAGGGGCGACACATTGTCTCAGGTATATGCACGATCAATGAGCACGAGCTCGAGCTCAGCGGCGCGATACGACCAGTCAACTCGCCGATACAATCCCACAACGAGTGAACCCGCAAACAATGGTAGAAGGCGTGCGAAGACGTCTCCTTTAAATCAAGGTTGCAGCGATCACGATCTGGCAAATCCGCCAGGCCCATTATGAAACGCATGTCATTGAGGGACAACCCATTCCGAACTAATCGCCAAGTCAGAGAAAACTCAGAGTTGCTGAAATAATCTGAACCTGGCGCCCAAGACCAGAAAGAGCGATACTCATCCTCCTACATGCCGAGCTTCTCCTATAATGGATCCTTCGCGATACCCACCACTAATCCCTGATAGAAGTGCTTCCTAGGCCGAGAAAGGCCACTAGACCGTGGAATGGCCTACAAGGCCTACCGGCATTCGAGTAGGAATCTCTGTTGCTTCCGAGGCTCACGACACTGCCCCGAGATCAGGGGAGTGATAGTAAGGCTGGGGAACGCATCCCTCACTACACCCGTAAGCAACGAGTCTTCCAATAACGCACAACCTTGAAGCGAGCTTTTAACTCGCCAATGTGGCATTCCCAGACACCTATGACACGGACGTTGGTAACAGACACGTTTATCGACGTGATGTCTGCGGCCTCTCCTCAGAAAGGAGAATCGCAGACGCTCGATCGCCTTCTCACGTTCGTCACAAAGTGGAAGTACAGACATTATTTATTTTTGTATTTAATACAAAAAATGTGGTATAAGGCCGAATACGGGGATGGGGAAGGCTGGTCTTCATCTAGTCTTAATGTTAAACATAGCTAGTCACAATCACTGACCCAGGCATGCCACAGTATTCCTATCACCAAAACAGCACTTTGTTACTATCCTGTCTTTCCACGTCCATCATAATACCACAATGTCTCCATGAAGTCCTAACTAAGCTCCCAATATGTACAATGATTGTCTGTGGGGGTGGGAAGGGAAATAACAATATAAAAACCCCAATGAATATTTACAAGAAAAAACGCATTATATACAAGAAACTAAACAAAACTGTATTAGTAACAAACTCCCACATATTCTATCACGTGATAGATACATCTGTTAACTGGACGAAATCGATGCAGGACTATAAATAAACTAAACCAGTTATTCCTCCAACCACGCAAACATGTATGCACACATCCAAACACAAAAACAAATACGAAAGTCACACCCGAAATACGAAAAGCGTCCTGCACCCACCAGAGAAGCAAGGGAAGGGAGGGGGAGTTAAGCTAAAAAGAAAAATGGGGACAGAAATAAAAGGGGCCAATGAGCAACCAAATCCTAGCTAAGAATAAATTATAAAAGACAACTCAAGACAAAAATCAAGCCTAAACTAGCCTACATGAGGGCAGGGGTGCTTAGGTTCAAAGTGGTCGGAACAAAATCCACATGCCTAACCGGCATCGATATGCCACTCCAAATCAGCTCCTCTCACTCGGCACAATCGCGCAAGAATTACCCACCTTTTGCCAAACTCTGATGGAGGGAGCCGCCTTTCCGTCCTAATCTTGACTTTAAGCTGATGCTTAAAGAACAAGATTAGTTGGGAAGAGGTGAACTTCTCGTCCCCATAGAGCTCCTTCTGACGCGTCCACCATATCACGACTCTCATAACTCCTAGCAAGCAAAAGAACACATAGTGCTCAGCCTTCGTCAGTGGCCGCAACACATTGCTACAAACAGAACTGGCCTCGAGGACAAAGAACTTTCCGCGCAGTATGCGAACCATGATGCCTTCAACAACTTGCACAGCGGTACTACGACTCTGCACTGAAAGAAGGCGTGGTCCACGGACTCCACCTCCCCAGTGCATCGCACGCAGTGTGGAGACTTCTCCAAGCCTGCTGCACAAAGCCTCTTGCCGACCCAGAGGGCCCTACGTATCACAAGCCAGGTGAGTGATGCCTCATCATTAGTGAGACATTTCAACCCGGGCGCCCACGGCCATAATGAGCGAGCCTCCTGCTTCGTAAGACCGAGCTCGCCAATCAAATCATCCTGAACGGCTTCCCGAACTAAAATTTGATATAATGCCTTACGCGACAACGCCTGGACGTCGGAGAGACCATCCGTCGCCCGTTGGAGTCGTTTCAGATCTAACCGACATTCACGATAGAAGGTGCACTCGCCACGTGGTAAACGGCTGGCCTCTTCTTCAGACGAGTGCACACTTCTAAAGGATGGGAAATTCTTATGCGCATCTTTCTTCCAGAAGTTGCCTTCCCCATCCGTTTGCTGACACATTCGGTCTAGGAACGCGATTCGAAGCGTATGTTGACGAATCTCAACGCTAGGCATGCCTAGACCGCCATCAGAAGTGTGCAGGTAACAGATCTTGCGAGACACCTTAGAGGACTTGCTCTCCCACGAAAAGAAGAACAGCATCCTAACTAAATCCATTAGCATGGCGCACGGGAGTGGCAGCACAGAAAGATGGTTAAGGAGAATGGGGTAGATGTGCAAGGCACATAATTCCGCCCTCCCCTTTAAGGAAAGGTTCCTCCGAGACCACAATGAAATTGCGGCCTCGGCCTTCTCCTGCACTGCCGACCAATTCATTTCCAACTGGAGATCAGGACCAAAAAAGACGCCGAGTATCTTAATCGGCCCGTCCGTCCAGAGGAAATGTCCGGGAAGAGAAACTCCCTTCCACGCAGCCAACAGACTTATCACGGTTGACCTTGGCCCCTGTCACCGATTCGTACCCTCTGATTTCTTTGCCGACTTCGTCAATCTCGGCCTTACTCGACACCAGAACCGAAACGTCGTCAGCATAGGCGGAATACCTGGCAGAGGTGTTACCACCAGGTAGTGAAATTCCCCGCAGGACCGGATTCGTCTCCAACTTACGAAGGAAAGGTTCCAACGCAAGCACGTAGAGCAAAGGCGATAGCGGACAACCCTGACGAATGGAGCAAGACAATACAAAAGGCTTAGATCTTACCCCATTCACTTCCACCAGCGCACCGGGAGTTGCATACAAGAGGCGAATCCAGGAGCGAAAGTACGGCCGAAGCCAGCGGCTGAAAGGACAGTCTCGAGAAATCGATGGTAAACCCTATCGAATACTTTGGACTGATCTAAATTGATAACCGCGGCTTCACTGTCGACTTGCTCAATGATCAAGCGTACCATATGAAGGTTGTCCTGGATAGTCCTGCCCTTCACAGCACAAGTCTGTTCCGAGCCGATCAGACTAGGCAGGACAAGCTGCAAACGGCGGGCTAAGATCCTGGCCAAAATCTTTAACTCTGTGTTTAACATAGTTAAGGGACGAAAATTACCTGTGCCATCCCCACTGTTTTTATCCTTGCGTAGTAATTTGATTACGCCCCTGGTGAAGCGTTGAGGTATAGACCCCTGCTTCATCCAGTTGTTGAAAATCAGTTCCAGCAGAGAGACAAGCACGGGCGACTGCCTCAAGTACAGTTCGTAGGGAAGACCATCTAATCCCGGAGATTTGTCACGGCCAACTAGCTTCAGCGCTTCCCAGATTTCATCCTCTGTTATGGGCCCCTCGTACCCAGCCGCTTCACTCGCCTCAAGGCGGTGAAAGTCAGCCAAATAGGTGGCGAACTGAGCAGAGCTCAGACCGGGCTCCCTGGTGAAAAGTTCCTGAAAGTAATCACGAAATGCCTCACATATGCCCGCGTTTGTAGTAACGGTCCGGACGAGCCTATGATCCGAATAAACTATCGAATGAAAACTTGGACATTCTACGAGCCCTACTTCGACTCTCTTAACTAGAACTCGGTCGAGGTAACTGGAACGTACCACCGAAGCCGAGCCGCCACTATTTGTCAAAGTCCACACTATTTCCTGCGGATGCTCGTTACGATACTTATCGACAAGATGGAACGTCGATAAAGTCCCGAAACGGCCTCACGTCAGGATTGTTAGTACCCGTATTTAAACTTATACGATCTAAATCGAGGTCAAGGACGGCGTTCTAATCCCCCACTAACACTACTGAACGAGATGTCGTCAAAAACGGCTCGATCTGCCGAAACAAAGCAGGCCGCTCAGCATGGACATTGGGCGCATAAACCCCAATAAAACGTAAGGCCCTACCTTTTATGGTAACATCCAGGACGCAAAGTCTGCCCGCCGGATCTGCGAAAACAAGGGCACACGTCGCATCCAAAGACTTGCTTACCAGCCAGGAAACACCTCTCGAACGTCCATCAAAACATGCTGAAAAAAGATGGAAATCTTTAGACAGAATCCTCTCATGACAAAAAAAACCGGGTCTCCTGCAAACAGCATACATTCACCCCGAGACTCTGAAGATCACGAACGAGTTTCGCTCTGCGAGACTCCGATATCAGGCCCCGGGCATTCATACTAGCTAAGCAGAGTGTCATGATCGAACCGATTAAGGTTGCGCCTCCACATTGAACATAGCCGGGGCGAGGACACCCACGGCCTGTCCCATTGGTCCTGTGCCCATTTCACTCTTAATGGTTCCGTCATGGGACAGGCCGCCAACGTCCAAGGGAAATGTTAGCTTCATAGCTCCGTACAGGGAGGGGTGAACAAAAAAGGGGAGCCTCCCAGCACAGAACTGTCTTAAATTGGCCACCTCCTCATCTTTGCAGAAGGACATAGGAGGGTGTCTTTTGGCCCTGGGAAAATTTGCGGCGTTTTCTATGTCTTTCCTGTATAATTTGCGGAAATTCATAAGGGCTTCAGTTCTTTATGCCTTTTGGCCAGCTATAAAGATTTTTCAACTTGATCTTCAGTTACCTTGCAAACGTCTTTCCCTTTGCTGTAGCTTGTGCGAGGTTTCCTTTTTTTTGTTGGACTTCTTTTCTGAGTCAGAAGACAACGAGGGACTTCTATGACGCTTCTCTTTCTTCTTTGGAGAAGATTTAGGTGTTTGGCAAGGGGAAGGACTGGATGTGGACATAGGAGTGTTAAGAGTAGGACCCCTTTTGGAGGAACTCATTAAGACGGTCAATTTAGATGGGGTGGGGTTTAGCAACCTCGTCATTGGTGGTGGGGCCATGATTTTTTGGTGGATGGACTGGACGGGGCTGAGGATGAAGGAGATTTAGACACCCCAGAACTGGTTTTAACCTGCCTGTCTTTCTGAAGCTGTTCTTTTAGTTTTCTTATTTACTTGATTTTTGCCAAGAAGGCTCATTCAGCTTTTGAATATCGGAAGCTGTTTCAGCGTAAGACGCTGGGGCGTCACCCTCAGAGCTGATGGAGAGAAGGGGACTGTAGGTGTCTTTCGTCCTTGGGTCTTCAGGAGACTGAGGCTCCGCTGTTCGGATCTTCCCTCTGCCCCTAGCAACGACTTGCCACTCCCCTTCATCCTTCTCCTGACCCACATTTGCGGAAGCGTTGGAGTCTGGGAGAGTGGGGGATTTGCCCTAACCGGAGGTTTGACCACACCGGTCCGAGCCGCTGCTAGGCCCATTACAGGCGCTGAAGTACAGACAGCCGTAAATGATTATGGGGAAAATGTATGTAGCACACACCTCCGCCAACCCCTTTAAAGAGAAAATCCTTCGACGCCAAGTCTCGATCAACGCGCCGACCTTTGCCTGGACTTCAGACCAATTCTTCTCCAACATGAAGTCGGGCCCAAACCACACTCCAACAAAGCGGACAGGACCGTCTGTCCAGTCAAAGAGACCCGGGAGGATAGCACACTTCCAGGCACCTAACCGAAAGCCAGAAGACTTGTCCCTTGGCCCCTGTCACCTGTTCATACCGTTCAGACGCCTACTGTACCATTCTAATGTCACTCCGGGAGGACACAAATGTGGTTACTGATCAAGTGCAGGTTGCTCTGAATTGTTCGGCCTTTCACACCACAAGTCTGATCAGGTCCCAACAGAGACTCGGCAATTATCTGCAAGCGATTCGTCAGGATCCTGGCCAAAATCTTTAACTCTGTGTTTAGACGAGTTATGGGCCTGTAACCATCTAATTCCCTCCCAACATTCTTGCCACACCCCTGGTGAACCGGTTGAGGATGTACCCCTGGCGGAAGCAGTTGTTGAACACGACAGTCAAGATAGGGACAAAAATGTGCGACAGCCTGTAGTACAATTCATCGGGCAAACTATCCAAACCTGGTGACTTGCCACTGCTGACCTTCTTCAAAGCCTCGTAGACTTCGTCTTCCTTAATCTCTTCCTTGTAACTAGCAACACCAGCCGGCAAAAACCAGGGGAAGTCTTGGTAAACCGGGGTTCGAAATGCCGCCGTAACGCCTTGCACATATCTTCAGTCGATCGAAGATGCCCCTTCGGGTCTCGTAACTCTCGAATGTAGCGATCGCCTCCGCGGCGAATTTATAAAATAATAAACAATGTAGGTAAGACCCGTCCATTCCAGAAAAAAGAATGGCCGCTGTATTCCGCCAAACGGCGAAATTAAGAAGCACACTTGCTAAGAGAGTGCGGAAGGGGTAAAAAAATTAATGGAATGGGACAATAAAAGGCAGAACCAGCCGAGATAAAAGAAGGCCAAAACAAACTGGGGAGGTTGGGAATCTCGGCTGGGATCATAACAAAAGAGAAAGCCGGGTACAGGCTAGAAACACATTCATTCACATTAACTAGGTACACAAAAGAGAGCTACCTTAACCAGAGGAGGATACCAAAGGAATTCACCGCGATATAACCAGCAGATCTAAAAGAGAAATTCAAGGCTAGCCCCGTTTACGCGAACCAGGCTCGTCACATTAACCCATCATTTGCTGAATTCTGTCGAAGTCAAACGTTTCCAATCAGATCTAATCCATATTTTGAGCCTCAGCTCAAAATATCGGATTTGATACTAATGTGAAAGACGCCGACCTCGCAAGACTTCCTCCTTTCGCGTCGTCGAAATCTCCATTCGAGCCGTGGCTAGTAGCGACAGAAACACCATACGCTTCATCCCGAAAAACAAGGCGACACATTGTCGCAGGCAAATGCGCAATACGAACAGTCAACTTGCCAAACAATGGTAGAAGGCGTGCGCAGACGTCTCCTTTAAACCGAGGTTGCAGCTTTCACAATCTGGCAAATCTGCCAGGCCCATTTATGAAATGAATGTCATTGAGAGACAAACGATTGTATTTCTTTTTACCTCGGGAATGTATTTTACTTTTATTTTTTATTTGTAAAGATCGCCAAAACGATCGTACGGCCTCACTTTTACTTTTTTCTGTGAAATTGCTTTCGTGAGCGGGCACGTTTAAATGAATAAAAAATAGTGTTTTCAACCGATTTTAATGGAATGTTTTTCATTTTTTTTTCATGAAACATTTATTTCTAAGATGTATCATATTTTTAACAAAATGCCCGTCAGATATTAAATTATATTGAATTTTTGTTTTCTTCAAACACAAATTTATTCACATATTTAATAGCATGGTATTTCATCATGACACTGGAGCCTTAGCTGTTTGTCCCTCTCTCATGACTACTCTTTGGCTTTCACTCTCCAAAATTTTGCCGATCCCTGATTTATATATTATTGATATTACAGTCGGATACTCACTGTCATTCTTTCTTCATAGCCTTTACGTTTAACCAAATGTTTCGGCTAGGGGAGAACGTAGTGCAAACATTTCACTATTAAATCCACTCTGGTTGCATGTTCTTAACTACTAATTGCACCGACCATGATCATAGTTTAGTTATCTTTCGGCGGAGCAATAGAGACTTTATTCCCTGTTCTGGTGGTAGCGAAGTGACCAGCTTCATCACGTACTCAACAGATTGATTTCCTGGAAATCACAATGACACACTTCTACTTCCAGGTAATTTGGGATGGTGATGAAGGTTTAATAGCTCTGCATTACATTGAACCCGCATTCTCTACGCAGGAGGCCGGAGACAGATAAATTCTTACTACTGTTTTGATAATTTGGTAGTGCCTTGCCCACTGAACATTCTGCCATACGCGATACACGTTTAAGCGATCATGCCTCGAAAAAGACATGAGTAACTAGGTATTAGGTTGCCATTACTTTCTGTGGTAGACTGGTTGCTCACCCAGACTATCGAACTCAATTTCTCTTACAATTAAACCCATAGGTAGAAGGAAGAGACGGATTAATATCTTAGCCAAGGGTACTTACGCGTAAATGAATGCAACGAATATCAAATCGAGTTTGAAATTGGTTCCCCGATTTCTCTTTCCGAGCTTATATCCACTGCCCTTACAAACTATTCAGTAACATTTATAAATTTCGTTCTCCTAAAAATTGATTAACAAAAACAACTGGAATTGGAAATTATTATTTCCATTTGACAAATCAGAGCATATATCCTGGTATTACCAAACGGTCACCCATATAGCTACTGAACATCATCAATGTTGCTTAACTTCGATGATCGTACTTGAACCACTGTCCATGATATGGCAGTAAACTAACAATATGAAAAAAATATTTGAAAAACTGATCAAATACAAAAAATAAAGTGACAAGTTCCTCTATCAGAACGTACAAGGGAGAAATAATTAAAAATTGATTCAATTCTTTTGCCCAAGAAAAAGAGAAACATTGCAATAAATTATTAAAACAATAAAATGAAGTTATGAGTGAACCGTACAGAAATACGCAAAGGTTGTTCGACCCCGAACGACGAAGGAAGCAAATGGAAATTAAGAAAAAACCATCAAAGAAAAATAAATGTAAGAAATTGAAGGCAAAATTAAACTCAAAGGACGGCAACAGATAGAACATAAAAGACCTGAAGTATTTAAATCCCTTAACATTTAAACAAAAAAAAATACGGCTCTTGTAACATGCGTTGCAGAAATAATTCAATATCTATCATATTAGGCGAATAAAACATACAAGGCCGATCAGTAAATGAGGTGGGTTTGATTGTACGAATTATCCTAAATTTACTTAATATATCGTTAATATATTTTTAACAGTTTTACAATACATTCTAATTACAATTTACTCGAATTTTGAGTATGACGGTAAACTGCATCCAGCAGAAAGGCCTTTGATTGGGAGGTTGTGAGGAGCATAGAACCACCTCTTAATTGCCGTTGTTGTGTATATTTGTTTTTGTAAAAATACGAAAGATGTGGCACAAGGCCGAAAAGGGTTGGGGTTGAGGGTGGTACTCACTTAACTATCCTATACCTAGCTAAACACTATCACGACCCAATCACACATAACAATTTACACATTCACCGCATTATCAAATCCCAATCCTTTCATACACATTAACTAGGTACACAAAGGAAAGCTACCTTAACCAGCGTAGGGTTCCAAAGAAATACACCACGATGTGATTAGCAGATCTAAAAGAGAAAATCAAGGCTAGTCCCATTCACGTGAACCAGGCTCGCCACATTTATCAAATTTTGTTGAAATCTGTCGATGTCAACTGTTTCCAATCAATTCTAATCTTCATTATGAGTTGGTACTCAAAATATCGGATCAGACCCTGATGTGAAAGACGGCTACCCCGCAAGACTTCCTCCAGTCGCGTCGTCCATATCACCATTCAAGCCGTGGCTAGCAGCGATAGAAAAACCATAAGCCTCATCCGAGAAAACGGGGCGCGACACATAGTCGCAGGCAAATGCACGATCAATGAGCACAAGCTCGTGCGGCGCGATACGAGCAGTTAACACGCCGACACCGTCCCATAGAGTGTGAACTCGCGAAGAATCGTAGAAGGCGTGCGAAGCCATTTCTTCCAAGCCGAGGTTTCAGGGTTCACAATCTGGCAAATCCGCCAGGCTCCATATGAAGGCCATATCATTGAGAGGCAACAGATTCCAAGCCAATCACCACGGGAGCAAAAACTCAGAGTTGCTGAGATAATCGGTATCTGGCGCTCTAGGACTAGAGCGAGCGAAACACATCCTCCGTCAAGCAGAGCACATCACGTAATGAATCATTCGCGACGCGCTCCACTAACCCACGATAGAAGACACTCCTAGGCTGTGAAAGGTCATTGAAGGGCCGCTTGTCATACGAGGAGAAAACTCGATCGCCCCCGAAGCTTACGGCACCGCCTCCGGATTGGGGGGAGTGATATTAATGCTAGGGAACATGTCCCTCACTGTCCCTGCCAGCAATGAATCTTCCAAAATCGCTCGCCTGAGAAAAACCAACCTTGACGCAACCTTATGTTCTCTCAGGTACGGCATTCCCAGACCCCCATGACACGGACGTTGGTAACAGACACGGTTGTCGACGTGGTGTTTGCGTTCTCTTTGCAGAAGGTAGAATAGAAAAAGCTAGATCGCACTCCTATGGCATCTACAAAGTGAAAGTAATGACAACCGGTAAAGCATAATGGGAAAGACACACGCCTCAGCCAAACATTTTAAGGACAAATTCCTTCGACGCCAAATCTCGACCGATGCGCTGATCTTTACCAGTACTTCTGACCAATTTTTCTCCAACTGGAGGTCGGGCCCAAACCACACTCCAAGAATGCGGTCCAGTCGAAGGGCCCCGATATCCGAACACCCTTCCAGGCACATAACCGCAAGCCGGACGACTTGTTGCGGTTAATCCTGTCCGCTATCACCTGTTCGTACCATCCAAGAGCCTTCTCTACCAACTAGATGTCACTACGGGAGGACACGAAAGTATTGACGTCATCGGCACGCGGAAACCCTGGCTCGAGCACAACCAGGGACAACGATTCCACGTAGGGCCGGACTGCACGTCCTGTCCCTTAGCCGGCTAAAGAGGGATTCCAACCCCAAAGCATAATGTAGGGGCGACAGTGGACAACCCTGTCGGACCGACCTAGCCAGCGCAGGACGCCCGGCAACTTTCCGTTCACCTAACCCACAGCCGTGCGGGGATTGATACAGGAGGCTAATCCAGCGGCGGAAGTTGGTTTCGAATCCAACGACCTGCAGGGCAGCCGACAGGTAACGATGGACAGGAATTGTCAAATGCCTTGGACTAATCCAAATTGATCAGCGCGGTTTTTTCATCGTTTTTTAGCCCCTAAATGATCATGCGTATCAGATGCAAGTAGCTTTGAATTGTTCGGCCCTTCACAGCACACGTCTGATCAGGTCCCAGCAGAGACTTGGCAACTAATTGCAAACGATTTTGCAGGATCTTGGCCAAAATCTTTAACTCTGTCTTTAGCAAAGTTATGGGCCGGTAACCCTCTAACACCTTCCCCACATCCTTGCTTTTTCTTAACAGAGTGATCACACACCCGTCGAACCGGTTGGGGCTGGACCCCTGCCGGAACCAGTTGTTGAACATTAAAACAAAATCAGGACAAAGATGTGCGACAGATTCAAGTACAATTCATACCCTGGTGAATGTAGTTACTTTTGTGTACCTAGTTAATGTGACTGAATGCTGTTCCTAGCCTGTACCCAGCTTTCTCTTTTGTTATGATCCAAGTCGAGATTCCCAACATCAAATCAAACCATCAAGACCGGGCGATTTGCCTCTGCTGACCTTCTTCAAAGCCGCGTAGACTTCACCCTCCGTAATCTCTCCTTCGCAGCTAGCTGCATCAACCGGTAAAAGCCGGGTGAAATCAGCCGAATAGCTGCGAAACTCCTCATCACAGAAACCAGGCTCCTTGGTAAACAGGATGTCGAAATGCCGCCGGAACGCCTCGCACATGTTGTCAGTCGACCGAAGAGTATGTCCCTCCGGGTTGCAAACTTCTTGAATGTACCGGTCGCCGCCTCGACGAATCTCTTCCTTGCACAGTTCTGCACCCATGTTGACAGATTTGGAAGACATCTTGCTTAACCTATGTCTAACTACCTGACTCATGTAACGATCGCTAGTCGACCGCTCCCGGAGGAATTAGCTCTAATGTCTTCACCTTGTCAGCCTTATCTAGTTTGAGCCGTTTGCTGAACATGGTGGTGAAAGACCTAATACTATTCTTAAGATTCTCTCACCACTTATTCCCAATGACTCCCACAGTTAATGCCCACTGCACAAAGTTAATTAACCAGTGCTGGAAGTCCCGCTTGTCTAGTAAAGACACGTTGACCTTAGAGTAACCATTCTAGGCCTATTTTCTAAATGTACCCGAGTTTGTGGTCCGAGTATGCTAACCAGTGGAACGTGGGACAATCTAAAAGATCTATGTCGGCTTCATGAACTAAGATTCTCTCCAGATAGCTATGATCGATCCGGTATCTATCGAAATCCTTGATGAGTTCGTCTAAGCTACGATCACGTGCCTTCCCGCTAGCTCCCCACCCTCTATTCAGCTTTAGGTCCAGGATGGCAATCCAGTCCAACACTAAGACGAGTCACGTTGAATCCATCAGGAAGGGCTCCAACCGCCGAAAAAAACTAGACGCGCTTCTCCCGGTCGTTGGGCACATAAACTGCAACCAGTCGAAACGCATTGCTTTTCACTACAATATCGGCCACGATCAGCCGGCCCTCAGCACCGACATGGACAAGATCAATCTTTGTGTCCAGGGTACGCTTAACCAACAAAGACACTCCTCTGGTGAGCCGGTTCCCATATGCTGAGTAGACGAAAAGTCGTTAGACAGCACACAGGCATCGGCCGAAGCAGGCGGGCAGTCTTACTCCGATCTCTAAGGCCCTTCGCATTCAAACAGGCTAACTTAATTGACATAATTTAGACCTGAAAAAAGAAAGCAAAAATTATTCCTGGTCACATACAGCGCGGAAATCAATGTCAGTAGGGACACTGACGGTTTGTCCGAGAATTCCAGTACCGATATCGGACGTAATACGTCCATCCCGGACAATCCCACCGACGTCCGTAGAGAATGTTAGTTTTAAGGCCCTGTGAAGAGAGGGGTAGAGAATTACAGGGAACCTACCCGAACAAAAATGTGACAATCTTTGAAGATATTTCGTGCCTATTTGGGCCATATTAATGTTTAGGAAAGCCTTCACAGCTCCTTGAATGAATTCCCACACTTTTAGGTTCCCCGTGGTTCTGACCAGAGTCATAACACCGGGGACTTTAGAAAAGTTAACTCGGTCTTCGACTGATTTTCCGTTGACCGAGGAAAGTTTAAACAGTGGTCTCAGAAGTGTCTTCTTTTGAGAAGACAAGTACTTCTCCAGGGCTGTTCTGTCACCTTTGCAAATATTTTCATGGCAGAAGGGGTTCTTTTTTTTTTGTTTGTTTGTTTTGGGGAGAATTTTTGGGAGAATTTCTCCGGTTGCTGGGAGGGTTTATCCCATTTAGGGCAGGGTGTTTCTGGTTGGGAGTGGGGTATGAGATGTATGGGGAAAGAGGAGTTTTTTGTCTCACAGGGGAGGAAGACTGATTCCTCCTCTCAACGTCAACAGTTCTAATAGGAGATGCAGGGGCAGATTGTATCTTTTAGGTATCCGTAATCCGTTCGGCCCTGCCACGCTCTTCTTTTTTCCCATTTTTAGTCGACATTTCCTGCTCCTCTTCTCGCCCACTCTTTAATGATGATGAATGAGGCGGGGGCATCTCCTCGCATTTTATTTCTTGCGGCTGTTGTTGCTGTTGTTGTTGTTGTCGTTTCTGTTTATGCTTCTTTTGTTGCTGTTAGTGTTGATGCTTCTCCGGAGACGTTTTTGTCGGTGAGGGTGCTTTCTTTGTTGGAAAGCCTTGATGAATGGGGGAAATAACTTTCTTCTCCTTTTTCACCACCTCAGTCCATTCGCCTATATTTGGGTCGGCTTTTTTTGGTTCGGCAACCGGTGTGTTTTCCAAAGGAGGTGTTGCCGGTGTCCCCGGTGTTGCTGGCGTTTGCTTTTCAGCGTAATTGTTTTTTTGAGGGACACATTAGGCCAAATGGCCCGCCATCCAGTAAAAACAACAATGCGGCCTACGACTCTCTACGGCGACAGTTTTCTTCCACCAGATAGGAGGATGTCGGGCACCCGAAGAAAATTTGCCCTGTCTACGACGACATAGGCACTGACGTCCTCGGTAGAAATTCCAGCCTTGTTGATTTTCCTGTTTACTTCTTCCACATTGCCAAACTAGGTCAGAAAATCTCTCACATGGTCACAACTGATCTCGCGGGATACTCCGTGGATAATTATGTGGGCGCGTCTTGTGCCCAGATATTAGGTCTGCAACGTTACTCTTTTTGTCTGCAGACATGTTTCCGCTTATTTTTAGCTTCCCACTTCATGCCAAGGAGAACATCTTACCTGTCAGGGGATATCCTGGCTAGTACTTTTGGGCAAATACACAAACTCTTCAACGTTTCCTCCATGGTTTTCGTGCTGACGCCTATAGACTTTCGTGTTTTCGGGTCTGACGTCAGCAGGGAAATTGTCCTCGTTGCTTTCTCTTTTCCCAATTCCGGTATAACAATTAATTCGTTTTCACTATAGTACTCTTTGTACTTCTCCCTTATTTGCAGGTAATAACTTGAATCCCTCTTTCCGGGGCATTCTTCTAAACTGATGGTGAAGGAGTCACCGTCGGCACAACCGCCGAAGAATAGACGGATAGGGAGACGAAGCCATAATAGGATTCGATTATGGAGAGGAGCGTCACGGAAGCCTTACTATTACTCCTCCCGTTTCGCGGGTTGAGTGGCGTCATAGGCCCGGAAATTTGCCCAATTGTCATCGGTGTGATCTTGGTTTAGAGGAAACAGCTGAGCACGCCTTCTACCATTGTCCTCAGATGCGCCCTTTCTGGGACTATATGGGTGAGTTGACTGGTCTTATCACTCCGGATCGGGTACATTGATTTCGCGTACGCGTGCGATGATGTGTCGCCCTAGTATTATGGGGAGAAACAGATGTCGTAACTTGAATGGTGATATAGACGTCACGAAAGGAGGGAATCTTGCGTTATGAACGTTATTCTTATCAGCATCTGATTAGATTCTTTGGGCATCTGCTCAAAATGAAGATTAGATCTCATAGAAAACTTTTGATATCGACAGATTTCATCAGAAGGTGGGTAACTGTAGCAAGACTTGTCCGCTAAAATGGGGCTAATCTTTATTTTCTTTTTTAAGTCCCACAAGAAACAACGGCCGGTTTTCTGAAAACTCTACCCTGGTGAATGTGTACCTAGTTAATGTGACTGAATGATGTTCCTAGCCTGTACCCAGCTTTCTCTTTTGTTATGATCCAAGTCGAGATTCCCAACATCCCCAGTTTGGTTTTGGCTACATGTTTATCTTGACTGGGTCAGTTTTTGATTTTCCCATTCAATTATTTATTTTATCCCTCTGCTTTCCCTTAGCGAGGGTGCTATTTGATTTCGCAGCTTGGAGGAATACAGCAGCCACTCTCGATTTTGTTGGGTGGTCGGGTTTGCTAACATCTGTTCATTTTGTTTAAGTATTATGTTATAATTTCTTTTAATCTCGAGTTATTCATCCCCCCCCGCTTATTTTCATATCATTATATTTTTATATATATGTTATAAAACGTTATTTTATATGTATAAATATATATAATATGGGTGTGTTACCCCGTTTTTTTAGCTTCCCCTGTGAATGTGTGGTATTATGGGATATGTAGGATTGTAAGGAGACGGATGAAATTTTGTGGTAAATGGAGAAATTGTTAAGAAAAATTGGGTCATGAATGTGATTAGCTAGTTATAGGATATTGAAAGAACACCACCCTCTACTCCCCTCTATTTCGGCTTTGTGCCACATTTATTGTATTTTACAAGAATATATATTCCCCCATTTCTATGGGACGGAAAGCAGTCGGACGCTTTTGCGCTCTCTCAATCGGTTCATCTGGGTTCCCCGCTGTTGCCCCTACTTTAAGTTTTGGCATTGAAACCACTTCTTCGCCCTGCCAAGTTACGGGGTGTGCAGTTCGGCCTTACGCGGAATCGATGTTTCTGGTGAGGCTAGATTCAGGGTTTTTGTGTACGCCGGTGACGTATCCATTTTCGTGTAATCCCCGGATAATATTGAGGTGGTACAGAAGTCTCTTGAGCGGTACGAGAATGTGATGTTGGCCAAAATTAACCGTGACATGTCTTCCAGCTCGCGGTTAGGTGCTTGAAAGGGCGTTGTTCTCCCGGGCCATGTGAGATGGACAGAAAATCCCATCCGCATTCTTGGAGTGTGGTTTGGGTCCGATTTTCAGCTGGCAAAAAATTGGACGGAGGTACGGGTAAATGTCAGAGCGGCGGTCGAGAAATGGCTTCGGCAGCGGTTGTCCGTGAAAGGAATTACTGTGGTGTGTGTTACATACGTTTACCTATCATCCTTTACCGGTTGCCCGTACTTCCGCTCTGTGATGACTATCGGATGACGATCGAGCGTTTGTTGTTCACACTCTTGTTGGGTAGACGCAAGCATAAGATCAGCGAAGTGGTCTGTTGTAAACGTCCATGTCAAGAGGAGCAGGGAATGCCACACGGGCTTCGTCACAGACGCGCCTCGAAGTTGCCTTATTTATGCCGTGTGTTAACAGAGAATTTGATTTTGGCGGGAAGTGTTAAGGACGCCTTCTTTAGCCTTACTATCACTCCGCCCGTTTCGAAGTTTGAGCGCTGTTGTAGGCTTCGAAATCAATCGGGTTTTCTATTCGAGTGTCGTCTTGCGAGTCATTCCTCGGGTCATTGGCTTTTAGCGACTTCGGAGGCATTGATATCATCTTTTAGTGGAGTGTTTGCGATGAAGGAACCATCTAAGTGATCGGCTCGGCTTGATAGGGGCCAGTTTGATTTTCTTTAAGACATTTTCCGGTACAACGGAGCGGTTTTCTGCAAACCCTTCCCTTACTAATTTAGAGTTAATTTTGTATAGCTAATTAATGTGAGAAAATCTTGTTCCTAGACTGTTCCCGGAATTTCTTGTTATGAGACATTTCAAAATTCTCAACCTATCCATTTTTTTGAATGGGGACACATTTCCCCCTCGACTGTATGAGTTTTTGATTTTCCCATTCCATTTATTTTATACCTCCCCTCTCACTTATCGAGTGTGCTATTTGATTTCGCCGTTTGGCGGAATACAGCCGCCACTCTTTTTTCTGGGATGGACGGTTCTTACTAACATTGATTATTATTTTAGTTCAAAATTTGTTGTATTTTCAGTTTATTTTTGTGTTCATTCCCCTCCCATCATTTCATTTTTCATTAAATGTTTTATTATATTGTATATAAATACATTTTTATTGTCATGGGTTATATTCCCCACTTTTTTTAGGTGCCCCTTGTAAGTTTGTGGCATTGTGGTGTATGAAGGAGTGAGAGCTGATGGATGGGTTCTTGTGGTGATTGTGCAAATTTTAACGAGTGAACAGGTCGTGATAGTGTTTAGCTAGGCATAGGATAGTTAACTGGAAACCACCCTCTACCCCTTCCCTTTTTCGGCTTTGTGCCACAATTCATGTATTTTACATGAATAAATAGCGCCACTTTTGAGTTTGTCGTGTGAACGGTTTCACTAACATCTGTTTATTTTATTTGAATGTTTGGGTATATTTTACTTTGTTTTGAGTTTTTTATCAGCCCCTGCTCAATTTCATATATTCTTATAAATATTTTATAGAAATTATTGTATATAAATAAATTGTTGTCGCATGGGTTTTTCTTACCCCGTTTTTAGGTGCTTCTGTGAATATGTTGTATTATACTATATGTAGGATTGTAAGGTAAGTTTGTGGTAAATGAAGAAATTTTAAAGAGTGGATTTGTAAGGTGAATGTGATAAGCAAATATAGAATAGTGAATGAAGACCACCCTCTACCCCATCCCTTTTTCAGCCATGTGCCACATTTTTATAAATTATACCAAATAATTATAAATAGTACCACACGTCACTATACTTAAAATCTTTTCAAAATGGCTAAGAGATGCCACAACTACAAAGGTTATCTAGAGCCAGAGAGATTTCGTAAACTCTTCTTAGGAGGCTTAAACGAAACAACAACGGATATAACCATCAAACAGTATTTCGAACAATGGGAAGAAATTGTGGAATGTGACGTTAAGAGGGACCGGAAAACCGAAAGTATATACAAAGCGCGCTATGCCAGCCAACCAGAATCAAAGGTCGGTAAAGAAAATGTACGTAGGAAGATTAAAGTCTGACATTACAGAAAAAGACATCATAGAAGTTTTCAGTCCTTTCGGAAAAATTGAGAAGTTGGACATTAGCGCCGACAAAAAGACTGGTAAGCGAAAAAACTTCTGTTTCATTACATTCGACGACTTCGACTCTGTAGATAAATGCGTCTTAAAGCGAGAAATCTATATCAAAGACACCTATGTTGAAGTAGCGAAAGCCTTAGCCAACTATGAAACTGGCCGCAGGGGAGGCAGATGGGACGTCGATGGTGGCTACAACGAAGGTTACTATCAAGGAAAACTTGGTTATCCCGGTAATATGAAACGAAGGCGGTTGGCCTCAGGGCGATGGCAATGTGAGAAACCAGGTTAGCTATATTTGCACCTATGGCAATTATGGTGGTGCTGGTGGTGGTTTCGGAATTGACTTCAATAATGGCTACTTCTTTGGTTCAGGATATGGATGCAGAGGTGGCAGTATAGATTACTGGCGATAATATTGTCCCTTCAAAAACACAACGGTCTTTATCTACATCTCCTATACGGCCGGAGCATACTGTGACTACCACGGCCTCTATAATATTAAAAGAAAAAAATAATGAAATTAAACCCTTAAAGAAGCCAATAATTTGTTTCAGTTTGAAATAGTCTTATAACTATATAGTCGGACTCAATTTCTGAAGGCAGATATCCATTTAAAATCTCTCTTGCTTTGTAGTAGTAATTTCATTTAATTTCTCGAAGCAGTTTTGTGACAAACTGATATTCCTTAAATTTAATTTCAGCTATATTTTTTAAAACACTTAAATCCTATTATTTTAACATATAAGACGCATACATGATGATAGACCGACATCTATTGTACATTTAGAACATACGAAACGCTTAATACCAGTTCGCATTCCATCAGTCTGAAAAATGTTTTCCTTATTGTTTTGAGCATTTCACGCGCCGATCAAGCGAATTTAGAATGTCTTGATGGATGGAGTTTATCTAAGTTGAAGATCCAAACAATGACGAATGTCTAAATACGTTTTTGAGGGATAACCGTAACCAACAAAAGTACTTTTTCGAAGGAACCCATGAGCTTATAAGCCATAAACAAAAAAAAAAATGAAGAAAGTCTAAAACTTGCTAAAGTATTAAACACATATTTTATTTTTTTTATTTTTAATCATTTTTATGATTAAAACGTTTGCTATAATTTGTAGGAATTTCTGAACTGATTCTTGTCTACCTATTTGCACGTACTAAACTATGGTCTATTTTTATACAATACCATCGACTGGAAATGGTAATTCGGTGCATGTAGATAGAAACTACCTCACATTTCACCCTTATTTTTCCATACTCACTACACATGTATCACATATGCGCTATTAGATTTAGTGCATCCCTCACGATAGCCCGATGACCGTCCCTGCTTATGACGGGCTAGCGGGATAATATCGGGATGCCGCAGTTTTAAAAAGAAATCTTTGAGTACGAAAGCATTTTACTCTTTTGGTAGACATTATATAGGTGATACATGCTCATTAGCCTCTTTTTCTTTATAGTTCTGTCAGCAATCTTTTTTTTTTTTTTTTTAAAAAAAAAACAAGGGAACGGAATAGGAATTTCTTTTCCCGAAAATCTGCCCCGTTTTGTGGTGCAGTGGATACAGACTTAAAACAACAAATCAGGGAGCCGTGTCGAAATCCAGTTGAATTCCTCACATTTACTTACGCACAAATACCCTTGTAAAAGGTATTAATCCGTCTCTTTCCTCTAGCTATAGATTAAATAACAGGGCATATAGGAATCGATGGCAACAAGTCTACCGCAGAAAGCAATGGCAAACTATTGCAATAAACTATTCTGCCCAATCAGTAATTTTTTTAAAACACATGATTGCCTAAAATGTGTATCACGTTTGGCAATTTACAGACTGATAGTGGAGTGAAAAATGAAAATAACACTTAGTAATTATTTATTCGGATAAGTATTTAATTGCTTATACAAATAAAAAATATATAACTAACATTATTGGAGGAAGAAATTTTTTTTTTAATTTTCAAAATTTCATCCTTGTAAGGTGAATTTCTCAAATGAAGAATATATTTACTAAGCAAAAAGTGTATAGCTTGATACAAATCAGCAAGATTGTTTAAACAATTTCTGTAAGACGTTCCTTATTATTATGACTATTATTATTAGTAGTAGTATTTTAAAATAGTTTCAGAAATACATTTTTTTTTCTGAAAAGTTTAGGAACATTTCATATGAATAAAAGACTGCTAAAGACGGTATCTAATCAAATATTTGAGGAAAAATATCTCTATTCCAGTCAACATTTGTTTGGAAAATACGTTACATAGTATTTTTGCTGCTGGAAAAAATGTTTAAGCTTTCAATGAAAACTTTCTCATTAAAAAAAAATGTAATTTTAAACTCGCTCAGGGTGCAGTGGATAGCGGCTAGGAACAAGAAATCGGAGTTCGTATTCCATTTGAATTTCTTGCATTCACTTACACTCTTAATTGCCGTTGTTCTTAGGTCAAACCTGACCCGGAGTGTTAGGGTCTATGGGCAAATAGTTACCATCCAAACTAGGGTCAAAACTTTATGAAAGTATAAAAATACACTTTTACAGAAATATACACATTTTTGAAGGAAAAATGTTATCAACAATAAATTTAAGAAAAAAATATTACCATTACACATTTTTTAAGGAAAAAAATTCTCAACGACACATTTCTTAATACAAAACTAGAAGACATTTTCAGTTTTCTAAAATAAAATAAAACAATTTTCATTAAACTCATTTTTTTTTTTTAAAACTCATTTTTAATGAAAAATGAAATGGGAGGAGGATGAAGCCAAAAACAAACTGAAAATACAACAAATTTTGAACTAAAATAATAAACAATGTTAGTAAGACCCCGCGAACATCCCAGAAAAAGAGTTGACGCTGTATTCCGCCAAATGGCCAAATCAAGAAGCACACTCGCTAAGGGAGTGGGGTGTGTTAAAATAATTCATGGAATTGGACTACCAAAGGCTGAAACAAGCCGATATAAAAGGAGACAAAAAAAAAAAGATCTTGGGAAGTTGGGAATCTCGACTTGGAACATATCAAGAGAAAGCCGGGTACAGGCTAGGAATACATTCATTCACATTAACTAGGTACACAAAATAATGCTACCTTAACCAGGGGAGGGTTCCAAAAGAATCCACCCCGATGTAACCAGCAGATCTAAAAGAATATCAAGGCTAGCCCCGTTCACGCAAACTACGCTCGCCACATTTACCCACCTTCTGCTGAAGTCTATCGAAATCAAATGTTTCCAATCAGTTCTAAACATTATTTTGAGCTGATGCTCAAAATATCGGATCAGATCCTGATGTGAGACACGCTGACTTCGCAAGACTTCCTCCGTTTGCGTCGTCCAAATCACCATTCGAGACGGGGTTAGCAGCGACAGAAACACCATACGCTTCATCCCAGAAAACGGGGGCGACACATTATCGCAGGCAAATGCACGATCAATGAGCATAAGTTCTCGCGTGCAAATCCGTTTTTTTCCAAGCCAATCTGGTTCACAATCTGGCAAAACCAGCAGGCCCCATATGAAGGCCATGTCATTGAGAGGCAACAGATTCCGAGCCAATCGCCAGGTGAGCAAAAACTCAGACTTGCTGAGATAATTAGGACCTGTCTCCCAAAACAAGCGGAACACATCACATAATGAATTCTTCGCGACGCCCTCCACTAACACACGAAAAAAGAGTCTCCTAGGATGTGAAATGTCACTAGACTGTAGAATGGCCTGCAAAATCGCCAGACATTCGAAATGAAAACTCGTTCGCGCCCGAGTCCTATGGCGCCGCCTTTGGAAGTGGGGAGTGGTAGTAACGCTAGGGAACATGTCCGTCACTACCCTCGCCAGCAATGAATCTTCCAAAATCGCTCGCCTGAGAAAAACCAACCTTGACGCAACCTTATGTTCTATCAGGTACGGCATTCCCAGACCCCCTGACACGGACGTTTGTAACAGACACGTTTGTCGACGTAGTGTTTGCGTCCTCTCCACAGAATAGTAAAAGTTCAAACACCCTCCTACGCCATCCAGAAAGAGGAAGTACTGACAACCGGTAAAGGATAATAGGAAACCCTATGTACCACACGCCTCAGCCAAACCATTTAAGGACAAATTACTTCGACGCTGAATCTCGACTGACGCGCCGAACTTTGACAGTAACTATTGACCAATTTTTTTTCCAACTGAAGGTCGGGCCCAGACCACACCCCAAGAATGCGGACAGGGCCGTCCGTGCAGTCGAATGGACCCTAATAGGGTCAGACCCTTCTCGGCATCTAACCGCAAGCCAGGCGACTTGTTGCGGTTAATCGAATCCCATGCCATCTGTTCGTACCGTTTAAGCGCCTTCTCTATAACCTGATGTCACTCCGGGAGGACACAAAAGTAGTGACGTCATCGGAGTAAGCGGAAACCCACGCTCGAGCACAACCAGGGACAGCGATTACAGGTAGGGCCAGACTGCACGCAGTGTCCCTTTGCCGGCAAAGGAGGGGCTGCAACGCCAAAACACAAAGTAGGGGCACAGTGGACAACCCTGTCGGGCCGACTTAGACAGCGCCGGAAGGCCCGAGAAGTTTCAGTTAACCTGTACAACAGCCGTGGGGGATTGATGCAGGAGGTTAATCCAGCAGCAGAAGTTGGTTTCGAATCCAGCAGTCTGCAGGACAGCCGGCAGGACAGCCGGCAGGTAACGATGGTCAACCCTATTAAATACCTTGGACTGATCCAAATTGATCAGCGCGGTTTTTCATCGTTTTTAGCCCCTCTATGATCATGCGTATCAGAAGCAAGTAGCTCTGAATTGTTCGGCCCTTCACAGCACAAGTCTGATCAGGTAGCGTCAGAGACTTGGCAACTAATTGCAAACGATTTTGCAGGATCTTGGTCAAATTCTTTAACTCTGTCTTTAGCAAAGTTATGGGCCGGTAACCCTCTAACACCTTCCCCACATCCTTGCTTTTTCTTAACAGCGTGATCACACCCCCGTTGAACCGGTTGGGGATGGACCCTTGCCGGAACCAGTTGTTGGACACCATAGTCAAAATTGGAACATGAATGAGCGATAGCCTCAAGTAAAATTCATAGGGCAAACCATCGTGACCCGACGATTTGCCTCTGCCGACCTTCTTCTTGTAGACTTCGATCTCCGCAATCTCTCCTCCGTAGCTAGCTGCATCAGCCGGCAAAAACAGGGGTGAGACAGCCAAATAGCTGCGAAACTCCTCATAACAGAGACCAGGCTCCTTGGTAAACAGGATTTCGAAATGCCGCCGAAACGCCTCACATAATGTTATCAGTTGACCGAAGAGTATGTTCCTCCGGGTTGCGAACCTCTCCTATGTACCAGTCGCCACCTCGGCGAATCTCTTCCTTGCGCAGTTCTGCGCCCAAGTTCACAGCTTCTGAAGACATCTTGCTTAATCTATGTCTAATTACCTGGCCCATGTACCGATCGCTATTCGACCGCATCAAGGCCTCCTTAGCTACGGCTATCTCTAGGGGATCTACACCAGCCTCCGCCCGGTCGTAATTAACTCGAAGTGTCTTCAAGTTGTCAGCCTTATCTAGTTTGAGCCTTTTGCTAAACTTGGTGGTGATAAGATTCTCCCACCACTTATTCCCAATGACTCCATCATTTTACGCCCGTTGCACTAATTTAATCAGAAACGACACGTTGAACTTCCAGTAACCAGACTTTCAAGGCCTATTTTCTAAATCTACCAGACACAAACGAGTTTCAGGTCCGAGAAGCCTAGCCAGTGGCATGTGGGACAATCTAAAAGATCTATGTTGGCTTGACGAACTAAAATTCTATCAAGGTAGCTAGCTACCCGGGTAGAAGACCAACTATTAGCCCACGTCCACATCTTCCCACACTTGTGATCGACCCGGTATCTATTGACGAGACCGAAATCTTCGATGAGATCGACTAAGCTACGAACATTTGCCTTTCATCTTGCTCCCCACCCTCTATCAAGCTTGGGGTCCAGGATGGCATTATATTCCCCCCATTAAGACGTGTCGCGTTGAATGCACCAGGAAGGGCTCCAACCGCCGAAAAAACGAGACACGCTGCTCCCGGTCGCTGGACGCATAAACCGCAACCAGTCAAAACGCATTGCTTTTCACTGGAATATCGGTCACGATCGGCAAAGACATGGACAAGATTCACCTTCGTGTCCAGCGTATGCTTAACCAGCAAAGAAACTCCTCTGGCCATCCGGTTCCCATATGCTGAAGAGATGACAAAGTCGTTAGACAGCACACCAGCATCGGCCTTGCAAACAAAATGAATCTCCTGCATCGCAGCGACATCCACACCGGAAAACAAGAGGTCCCGAAGCAGGCGGGCAACCATACCATTTATATTATTACGCCATCCTGCAAAGACAACAATGCGGCCTACGCCTCTCCACGGCGACAAACAGCTTTCTTCCTTCACACAGGAGGATGTCTGGCACCCGAAGAAAACTGATCTCGAGGGGTACTCCGTGGATCATTATGTGGGTTCGTCTTGTGCCCATATTTTCGGTCTGCAACGTACTCCTTTTGTCTGAAGACATGTTCCCGGCTAATGTTTTAGCTTCCTCTTCCATGCCAAGGAGGACACCACACATGGCACGGGATCTCCTGGCTAGTACTTTTGGGCAAATACCCAAACACTTCAACGTTTCCTCCATGGTTTCCCTGCTGACGCCTACAAAATTTCGTGTTTTCGGGTCTGTCAGCAGGGAAATTGTCCTCGTTGCTTTTTCTTTTCCCACTTCCGGGATAAAGATTAATTCGTTTTCACTAAAGTACTCTTTGTACTTCTCCCTAAATTCCAGGTAATAACTTGAATCCTTCTTCACGGATTCATTCTTCCAAACTGATGGTGAAGGAGTCACCGTCGGCACAACCGCCGAGGAAGTAGACGGCTAGGGAGACGAAGCCATAATTGGGCTTGTCCTCCCTCACAACACCATAATTTTCAAAAAGTTCAGAAATAAGACAGACGATCAACGAAGACAAATAAAACAATGTTAACAAAATGACGTAGTCACAGGTAACAAAATTCCAAGTGCATCTTTGCGTACAAGAAGTCCAATACTGGTGTTACTTCTAATTGCAGTTGTTCTCAGGTCAACTCTGACCAGGAGTGGTAGCGCCTGTTAGGGTTCCCGGCTACGGACAAATAACACCATGAAAGTATAAAAATAGACTTTTATAGAAAGATATTCTATTTTGAAAAGAAAAATTGCCATCATACATTTTTGAAGGCAATAGTTATTACTAGCAATACATTTTTAATACAAAACTAGACGACATCTTCAGTTTTCTAAAACAAAATTGGTATGCCGTTAAAGACAACTAAAACAAAAACAATTTACTCAAACACCACAAGAATTCATCCGACACACACCACAATACCGCCGACTTAAAGTAGTGGGTCCTACTAAATCATCTATGACCTAATATATATATATATATATATATATATATATATATACTTCTTTATATGCCGTATCCTTTCAGGACGTAGGCGATCATAGGCTTCCACTTGACCATATTCCTTGTCACTCTTAACACTTTTTCTCTTGGTATCTCTCCAACACCGCTCCACAAACCAGTTGCGCAAACCCATCATGTACGTCTCGCACTGCTTTCCCCTGTTTCACTTTCTATCTGTTCTGTGAGTATTATATTCTCCAAGCATTCCTTCCTCCTTATGTTTCCTAGAAATCACAGTATACTATCTTGTCGTTGTTGACATGTTTGGCTTATGGTATCCTCAGCATCCTTCTGTAGAAACATTTCTCTTGCTTCAAGTTTTTACTCTATTTTTTTAGATTGGCCAACATTCGACATTCGATTTGCCGTATAGAAGGACATAAATCACATAATAGTCTAGTACTCTTTTCTATGTTTCTAACAAAATTTTTCTGTCATTCTGCTTAGATTTTGAAATGTGACTTTTTTCTTCAGCTCTTAGTATCGAACTTTCCATCCATTGTCAGAACACTTCCCAGGTATTTCGATTTATCTGCACCTTTTTGATTTTAATATTTCCTCTTTGTAGTTGGCATTTTGGTGTCTCTATTTTAAAGAGGATGACCAAGTATTTAGTTTTCTTGGAATTTTATGTTTAGCTATTTCTTCCTTTGCCTATTAATTTTGTAGGAGACCTGTATTTTTTCCGTGTCTGCTATCAGCACTGTGTCATCTGCTTTTGAACTCTCTCAGTCGGTTCCTCACGTTGGAGCTCCTCCTTTGCCGGCTAAAGGACAAGGCGTGCAGTCCGGCCCTACGCGAAATCACTGGGCCTATTGGGTCTCGAGCCAAAGGTTCTGCGTACGACCATGTTGTATCTATATTTGTGTCGTCCCAGGACAACAATTAGGTCGTACAAAAGGCACTTGAGCGGTTTCAAAAAGGTGACAGGGGCAAAAATTAACCGTGACAATTCTTCTGTCTTTCGGTTAGGTGCCTGAAAGGGCGGTTGCTCTACCGCAGCCCTTCAGTTAGAGGGACGGTCCCGTCCGCATTCTTGGAGTGTGGTTCGGGTCGGATCTTCAGCTCGAGAAAAAAATAATTGGCGTCGACGGCGATTGTCCGTGAAGAGGAAGGATCGTGGTTTGTGTTACATACATCTTTTCCCTCGTACTTTATCTGTTATCGGTACTCCTTCCTTGTTGTGAGGGTCGGCTGTCGATTAGGCGCTTTTTTGGCACACTCTTGTGAGGTGGTCGCAGGTTTTGTGTCAACGAAGAGGTTTGCGCCAAACGTCCGTTTAAAGTGGAGCTGGAAATGCCAGTCATGGCGAGTCATCGACACGCCTCGAGGTTGGCTTTCCATGTCGTGTGTTGCCAGAGGATTCGATTTTGAAGAGAAGCGTCAAGGAAGCCTTCTCTTGCTTGACTATCACCCCTCCCGTTTCGCGGGCTTAGTGTCCGACTGTCATCGGTGTGATCTTGGGTTAGAAGAAACGGCTGCGCACGCCTTCTACCATTGTCCTTTAGATGCGCCATTTCTGGGAATATATCGGCTAGTTGACGGCTCGACATCGCGAAAGGAGGGAATATTGCGTTATGAACGCTATTCTAATCGACATTTGATTAGTTTTTGAGCATCAGCTCAAGATGAAGATTAGATCTGATAGAAATCGTTTGATATCGACAGATGTCAGCAAAAGGTGGGTAACTGTAGCAAGACTGGTCCACTAAAATGGGGCTAGTCTTTATTTTCTTAAGTCCCTCAAAGAACAACGAGCCGGTTTTCTGAAAACTCTCCCCTGGTGAAGTTAGTATCTTTTGTGTATCTAGTTAATGGGAATGACTGCTGTTACTAGCTTGTTCCCGGCTTTCTCTTTTGTTATCATCATGTTTATTTTGACTGGGTCAGTCTTTGATTTTCTCATTCAATTATTTATTTTATCCCTCTCAATTCCCTTAGCGAGTGTGCTATTTGATTTCGCAGTTTAACGGAATACAGCAGCCACTCTCGATTTTGTGGGGTGGTGTGGTCTTGCTAACATCTGTTCATTTTGTTTAAATATTATGTTATAATTTCTTTAGTCTCGGGTTATTCATACCCACACTCATTTTCATATAATTATATTTTTTCATATATATTTTATAAACTGTTGTTGTATATGTATTTAATTTTATAATATGGGTTTGTTACTCCGTTTTTTAGCTTCCCCTGTGAATATGTGCTATTATGCGATATGTAGGACTGTAAGGTGACGGATGAGTTTTTGTTGTAAATGAAGAAATTTTTAAGGATGATTGGGTCGTGAATGTGATTAGATAGGTATAGGATATTGGAAGAACACTACCCTCCACTCCCCTCTTTTTCGGTCTTGTGCCACATTTATTGTATTTTTACAAGGATAAATATTCACTTAGTTCTGTGGTACAGAAAACAGTCAAACGCCTTTGCGCTCTCAGTCGGTTCGTCAGGGTTGCCCTCTGTTGCCCCTATTTTACGCGTTGTCATTGAAGCCCCTCCATCGCCGGCTAAGGTACGGGGTGTGCAGTCCGGCACTACGCGAAATCGGTGTTTCTGCTGAGGCTTGACTTAGGGTTTTTGTGTACATCGATGACGAATCCATTTTCATGTCGTCCCCGGATAATATTCAGGTAGTACATAAGACTCTTGAGCAGTATGAGAATGTAACGTTGGCCAAAATTAACAGCGACATGTCTTTCGACTCGCGGTTAGGTGATTGGAAGGGCGTTGTTCTTCCGGAGCACTTTAGATGAACTGAAAATCCCATCCGAATTCTTGGAGTGTTGTCTGGGTCAGATTTCTAGCTGGAGAAAAATTAAACGTAGTTACGGGTAAATGTCAGAGCGGCGGTCGAGAAATGGCTTCGACGGCGGTTGTCCGTGAAAGGAATGGTTGAGGTGTGTGTTACATACGTTTTCCTATCATTCTTTACCGGTTGCCGGTACTTCCGCTCTGTGATGACCATCGGATGCCGATCGAGCGTTTGTTGTTCACCGTCTTGTTGGGTGGACGCAAGCATGAAGTCAGCAAAGAGGTCTGTTGTAAACGTCCATGTCATGGGGAGCTGGTAATGCAACAAGGGCTTCGTCATAGACGCGTCTCGAGGTTGCCTTACTTATGCCGTGTGTTGACAGAGGATTTGATTTTGGCGGGGAGAGTTAAGGACGCCTTCTCTAGCCTTACTAACTCTCCGCCCGTTTCGAAGTTTGATCGCTGTCGTAGGCCTCGAAATCAATCGGACTTTCTACTTGAGTGTCGTGTTGCGGGTCATTCCTCGGGTCACTGAACTTTCGCGGCCTCGGAGCCATTTGTATCATCTTTTAGTGAAGGGCTTGCGATGAAGGACCATCTAAATTATCGGCTCGGCTCGGTTCGCTTGAATGGGGCCAGTTTTGATCTTTTTAAGCCTTTTTCCGGTACAAAGGGATTATCAGAAAACCCTTGCCTTGCTAAGTTAGAAATAATTTTGTACACCTAGTTAATGCGAGAGAATGTTGTTCCTTGACTGTTCCCGGATTTTTAGTTATGATCGAAGTCGAAATTCCAGTTTCTTTCTTTGTGGGGGGGGGGGGGGCACATTTTCAACTTGACTGGATCAGTTTTTGATTTTCCCATTCCATTATTTATTTTATACCTCCCCTCTCCTTTAACGAGTGTGGTACTTGAATCGCTGTTTGGCGAAATACAGCAGCCACTCTTGATTTTGTGAGGTGAACGGTTTCACAAACATCTTTTTATTTAATTTCAATGTTTGGTTATATTTTAGTTTGTTTTGAGTTACTCATCACCCTCTGCTCATTTTCCTATACTCTTATAAATATTTTATAGAAAGTATTGTATATAAATAAATTTTTATCGCATGGGTTTGTTACTCCGTTTTAAGGTGCCCCTGTGAATATCCTGTATTATGATATATGTAGGATTATAAGGTGAGTTTTGTGGGAAATAAAGAGACTGTCAAGAGTGATTTGTCGTGAATGTGATTAGCAAATATAGGATAGTTAATGAAGACCACCCTCTACCCACTCCCTTTTCAGCCATGTACCACATTTTTATAAATTATCCAAAATAAATATTAATAGTAGTACAGCTCACTGCAGTTAAAATCTTTTCAAAATGGCTGAAAGTTGCCAAAACTACAAGGAAGTTTCTCCAGAGCCAGTGAAATTTCGTAAACTCTACTTAGGAGGTTTAGATGAAAAAACAACTGAAAAAATTATCAAACAGTATTTCGGACAATGGGGAGAAATTGTGGAATGTGTCGTTAAGAGGGACCTGAAAACCAAAAGGAGTCGAGGTTTTGGTTTTATCAGCTTCAAAACGTCAGAAATGTTAGACGCTGTCCAGGCAAACCGACCTCATATATTAGATAACCGGGAAATCGATACAAAGCGCGCTATGCCACTCAATGAGAATCGAATGTCAGTAAGGAAAATGTTTGTAGGAAATTTGAAGTCTGACATTACAGAAAAAGACATCTTGGAAGTCTTCAGTCGATTCGGAAAAATCGAGAAGTTGGAAATTATCACTGATAAAAACACTGGTAAACGAAGAAGCTTTTGTTTCATTACATTCGATGACTTCGACTCTGTAGATAAATGCGTCTTGCTGCGACGAATCTCTCTCAAAGACATCTATGTTCCTGTGCAGAAAGCTTTAAGGAAGTCTCAAATTAACAGTAGGGCTGGTGGACGCAGTGTCCATGGCGGCATGGGAGGCAGATTGGACTTCGGTGGTGGATACAACGAAGGTTACTATCAAGATAACCTTTGTTATCCAGGTAATATGAACTCGGGCGGTTGGCCTCAGGTCTGTGTCATTGCGGGAAACCAGGTTAGCTATGTTTGCACCTATGGCACTTATGGCGGCGCTGGTGGTGGTTTTGGAGTTGACTTCAATAATGGCTACTTGTTTGGTTCAGGATATGGATGCGGAGTTGGCGCCATAGATTACTGGCGGTAATATTGTCTCTTCCATATCACACAATGTGACTACTACCGCCTAAAATGAAACTGGCTGATAGAACTTCTATAATATTAAAATAAAATAAAACCCTTAAAGAAGCCAATATTTTGGTTCAGTTTGAAATAGTCTTATAACTATATTCAGACTCAATTTCTGAAGACAGATACCCATTTAAGCCTCTCTCTAGCTTTGTAGTAGTAATTTCATTTAATTTCTCGAATCAATTTTGTGACACTGATATTTCTTAAATTTAATTTCAGCTATATTTAATTTAAGAACACTTAAATCATTTTAACATGTAATACGCATACATGATGGTAGATCTATTTTACATTTAGAACATAGAAAACGCATAAGACAAGTTTGGATTCCATCAGTCTGAAAACGGATTTTCTTGTCGTTTTGAGCATTTAAATTTTTAAACATTTCACGAGCCGATCAAGCGAATTTAGAATGTCTTGATGGATTGAGTTGAAGATCCAAACAATGACGAATGTCTAAATACGTTTTTGTAGTAACCAACAAAAGTACGTTTTTGAAGGAACCCATGAGCTGATATGCCGTAAAGAAAAAAATATGAAGAAAGTCTAAACTTTCTAAATTATTAAACACTTGATTTTTTTAAAATCATTTTTTATCATTAAAACAACTGTTTGGTATAATTTGTAGACATTTCTGAACTGATTCTTATCTACATACTGGCACATACTGAATTATGACCTATTGATTTTACACCATACCATCTGTGGTAAATGGCAATTCGGTGCCTGTAAGTAGACTACCTCACATTTCACCCTTATTTTTCCATTCTTACTATACATATATCACACATTTGCGCTATTAGATTTAGTGCATCTCTCACGATAGCCTGATGACCGTCCCTGCTTATGACTGGCTAGCGGGATAATATGGGGATGCCGCAGTTTAAAAAAGACCATTGAGTACGAAAGCATTTTACTGGTTTTGCGGACATTAGCTAGGTGATACATGCTCATTAGCCTCTTTCTTTTTAGTTCTGTCAGCAATCTTTGTTGTTTTTTTAATTAAACGCAGGAAGAGAATTGAAATCTATTTTATTAAATTTTTAGATAGTTTTCCATTTCCCGAAAATCTTCCCCGTTCCAAATCCAGTTGAATTTCACACATTTACTTATGCACAAATACCATTGGGAAAGTTATTAATCCTTCTTTCCTCCAGTTATGGATTAAATAACAGGACAGATAGGGTTCTATGTCCTTGTCTGGCAACCTATTGCAGAAAAATGTTCTACCCAGTCAGTAATATCTTTTGTTAAGACATTATTGTCTAATGTGTATATCACTTTGGTACTTAACTGACTGATAGTGGAAAGAAAAATGAAAATAGAACTTCGTAATTATTTATTCTGATAAGTTCTTAATTGCTTGTACAAATAAAATATTTATAACTAACATTATTGGAGGAAGAAAAAATTTTCAAAACTTCGTCCGTGTAAGGTGAATTTCTCAAATGAAAATTATATTTACTAAGCAAAAAGTTTATAGCTTGATACAAATCATTAAGCAGCAAGATTGTTTAAACAATTTCTGTAAGACGTTCCTTATTACTATGACTATTATTATTATTAGTATTTTAAAATAGTTTCAAAAATGCATTTTTTTCTGAAAAGAGTAAGAACATTTTATATGAATAAGACTGCTGAAGACGGTACTAATCAAATACTTGAGGAAAAATATCTCTATTCCAGTCAACATTTGCTTGGAAAATACGTTACATAGTATTTTTGATTCTGGAAATACTGTTTTAGCTTTCAACGAAAACTCACAATTATATATATATATATATATATATATATATAAAACAAAAATAAAACAAAAAAAAACGTAATTTTAAACTCACTCATGGTGCAGTGGATAGCAGCCCGGAGCGAGAAACCAGAGTTCGAACATGATACTTTTCCCTTCATTTATGGATTAAGTAGTAGGATAGATTGAATTCTGTAGCCTTGGTTCGCAACCAGTCTATCACAAAACTAATGGCAATCTACTGTATCAAAATATTCTGCCCAGTAAGTCATGTATCGAAAGGAACGTAACTGTTTATGCGTTTATCACGTATGCCACTTAAGTAATTGCCAAATAGTGGAGGTGCCCCCATTCTCTCTCTTCAGTCAGTTAAGTGCCATACGTGATACACGCTTAGGCGATCATGTCTCGAAAGAGACACTACTGACTGGGCAGAAGATTATCCCGCAGTAGGTTGCCATTGCTTTCTGCGGTAGACTGATTGCCGACCAAGACTATAGAACCCAATCTGTCCTGCTATTTAACCCATAACTGGAGACGGATTAATGCCTTTCCCAAGGGTATTTGCGCGTAAGTGAATGCAATGGTTTCACTCTCTTACATGTCTATATATATATATATATATATATATATATATATATATATTCGGAAATTGTGATCAGGACGCAATTGAATAATTGAGTAGCAGAAGAATTACAATTAAAGAACACTTACGGCGGCGATATCAATCTACATATTTTTTTTGTTTACATTTGGCCTCTTCGCAGACTTTGTGATGATTTTTACCAATTGTTTGAATATTTTCGGTTATATCTCCCATTCGTCTAGTTGTAAAATATTTTGTAAAGACAAAAATACTGAAGATGTTAATTTCTGGAATTTATTGAAAAGGTTATTTCAGTTATGCGCCATACGTGATGAACGCTTTGGGCGATCATGTCTCAAAAGAGACATGACTGACTGGGCAGAAGATTATCCCGCAGTAGGTTGCCATTGCTTTCTGCGGTAGACTGGTTGCCAGCTAAGGCTATATCCATTGCACCACAACGCACACCCGATTGAGGACATTACCGGTCTGTATTTTGTAATTAAGATTATAAGAAAAGAGTTCAATGAGGGTATTTGCTTAGCTTGTCTCACAATTAAAGATTACGGAAAATTGTGAAGTTATTCACTTTTCTTAAGTATGGATGATATTCAAGTTACTAATAAACAATTTTTACAATTTTGTTTTTAGTAAGCAAACTAAGTTCTACTCAAAACGCTTCCACTGCCCTGTGGAACACACACACAAAAGAATTTTGGTTCTGATAACTACAATTTTCACGGTAAACTCTTGACTTGAACAGGTTATCTCCAACTCATATCCATATAAATTAACATAGCTCAAATAGACCCGGATATTTTGCAACATAAATGTTATTGTTTAAAGAAAATGGTAAAAAAATAGTAAAAGATTTAAAATGCGACACAGAAATCCGAAGAAAGACGCTCTAGATCAGCGAAAGTTTACTTCCAAACGGAAAGCATCAAATAAGGTACAATTTTGGTAGAACCAAAGGAAATAGCATTGAACTAAAGCGTAATATTGGTCCTCTTATATGCCCGTCAATGTTGGACAATCTCCGTACAAATTAAGGGACTTGATGCAACAGTAATGTGATTCTTAACAAGTATTCTGAAATAAAAAAAATCAAACATGTCAATTATGATCAGGTCTTTAAAAAATGGGAAGAATGGCGATTATAATTATAATCAGAAAAAAGTAACTAAAATTTCCAGGAAACAAGGCTAGGGGAGTCCGACACGCATATGACATACTGAATAAAGTATATCAGAGTAAAGCGACGAATAACCTATTTAACCAATTGGTTTAAATGTGTTGTTAGCAGGCAAATGAAGAAGGACAGCAAGAGCTGCAAAGGATATGATGATGTGGAGAGCCATGATAGACTTTGTCTGAATGGATATGTCATGTAGAAGAAGAAAATTGAGTGCTACCATAGTGTGAGGTTAACCGAAATATAGCATAAATTCTACCTCCGGTTTCGACTACAGCGTGAGGTCTACCGCAGCACCGAACTATGATATAATATTGCGTGTGTATACTCATTTATTTAAACCTGATATTATCGTTTATCTATCTATATACTATTGATATTAAATCAGCTGATATTATAATTTATATATTTATATCAAGGTTTGGCAACCAGCGGGCCACATCCGGCTTTCGAGTGTATCTTCTCCGGCCAACAAACCTACTCAGGACACGATATAAATATAGGTAAACCAAGCCAAATGTCACAGTTGATAGTCTGAATATTTCTTTATCATGAAGTTACATGATTGTGGCACAAGGCAAAAAAGGGTGTGGGGAAAAAACTCGGGATGGTCTTCGGGTAACTATCTTATACCTAGCAAATCCGACTCACGACAAAAACATGGTAAACTTTTTCTCAATCACCACAAGAAGGTACCCATCAACACTCAATCTGTCATGTAACAAAATATCGCAAATCATTCAGGAGACCTAAAAAAAACCCAGTGAACATAAAAATTACAACTTTATACAATAAATACAAAAATATACATAAACGATTTACTTGAAATGATATGAGGGGAAGTGTCATGAAAACAATTCCCCAAAATCAAATTTTGCAACTTATAATAACAACAAAAGACATCATGCTAGCTGGACTCAACCACCCTCAAAACAAAGAGGCCGCCTTCCTTATGACCGAAGCCACCTTCGATACTTTTCTATATCTTCTGAAGAATGCTCCAACGTGATCTTCTGAGATATCCATGGGTACCCCATGCAAGGTAACAATGGTCGTGCGGGTGCCCATATATTCCGTCTGAAGTCGGAGCGTCTTCGTGGACAACGTTGTCCCGGCCGGCTTTCTTGCTTCTTCCTTGGTGCCTAGTAGGATGTCCCACATGGAGTTGCTTCTTCGGGCCACCATTTTTGCTTTTATTTGGAGGGCCGTAATGACTTCCTCCACCGTTTCCCTGCTGACCCTAATAAACTTGCTGGTTTTAGAGTCCTTGGTCAGCAGGGAGATGAGGCTTGGCTCAATGGCCTTTAGATCTTCAGGCACAGACAGGAGTTCATTCCCCGAAATGAACTGCTCGTATCGCTCTTTTATTTCCTCATAGTAATACTCGCCTTTTTAAATATACCCTCCACTCCACGCCGAGGTGAAGGGAACCTGCAATTCCGGCCTTTTCAAGGTCAACGGCTGGGCTTTGTTCATGGGAAGTGGTGATTTAGGCCTCTCGGTGCTTGGCACCTCCATTTACTTTCTTTCCCTCCTCAATACACCGATGTGAAGGGAGCCGGTGACTCAGGCCTTTCCTCGGCTTTGGATATTGTCCTCCTGTCGACGGAGTCTTTCCTTCAACGAACACTCTCCTCGACCTTTCCGAACTCTACTGACCAACACAAACCCAGCGGACACAATCGACCCGACATGACAGACTCAACACGAACCACGTACACGACAATTTCGCTGTGGAAAAGTGCGTCAGTACAGTTCAAAGGAACAGATACTACACTTTGATCTTAGCCAAGCGTCACAGTTGATAGTCTAAATATATTGCGTCGAAATGAAAGAAATTATTTCTTTTGGCCTGGAGAATGTGTTTTACATTTATTTTTTATTTGTAGGGATCGTCAAAATTAGCGTACGGTCTCACTTGCACTTTTTCTGCACATTTAAATGAATATAAAAAAGTTTTTTCAACGAATTTTAATGGAATTTTTTATGAAACATTTATTTCAAGATGTATCAGATTGTTAACAAAATTCCCTTCAGATATTAAATTATATTGAAACTTTGTTTTCTTCAAGCACACAAATTTATTCACGTATTAAATAACATGGTATTTCTTTATGACACTGGAGCCTTAGCTGTTTGTCCCTCTCTCATGACTCGACAAAAGTTTGCCGACCCCTGACCTGTATAATATTGATATTATAGTCAGCTACCTCACTGTCATTCTTCATTCATAAACTTTACGTTTAACCAAACTTTTCGGGTAGTGGGGGAACGTAGTGCTAATATTTCACTATCAAATCCACTCTGGTTGAATGTTTTAAGTATTAATTGCACCGATTATGTGCATAGTTTAGTTATCTTTTGGCGGGGTAATAGAGACTTCATGACCTGTGCTTTTGGTAGCGAAGTGGCCACCTTCATCACGTATTCAACAGATTGATTTCCTGAAAATCACAATGACCAGTAACCTCACTATTCTAGTTCCAGGTAATTTGGGATGGCGATGAAGGTTTAATAGCTCTGCATTACATTGAACCCGCATTCTCTACGCAGGAGGCCGGAGACAGATAAATTCTTACTACTGTTTTGATAATTTGGTAGTGCCTTGCCCACTGAACATTCTGCCATACGTGATACACGTTTAAGCGATCATGCCTCGAAAAAGACATGAGTAACTAGGTATTAGGTTGCCATTACTTTCTGTGGTAGACTGGTTGCTCACCCAGACTATCGAACTCAATTTCTCTTACAATTAAACCCATAGCTAGAAGGAAGAGACGGATTAATATCTTAGCCAAGGGTACTTACGCGTAAATGAATGCAACGAATATCAAATCGAGTTTGAAATTGGTTCCCGATTTCTCGTTCCGAGCTTATATCCACTGCCCTTACAAATCATTCAGTAACATTAATAACTTTCGTTCACCTAAAAATTGATTAACGAAAACAACTGGAATTTGAATTTATTATTCCGATTTGACAAATCAGAGCGTATATCCTGGTATTACCAAACGGTCACCCATATAGCTACTGAACATCATCATTGTTGCTTAACATCGATGAACCACAGTCCATGATATGGCAGTAAACTAACAATAAGGAAAATATATTTAAAAAACTGATCAAATACAAAAAATAAAATGAAAAGTTCCTCGACTCAGAACGTACAAGGGAGAAATAATTAAAAAATGATTCAATTCTTTTGCCCAAGAAAAAGAGAAACATTGCAATGACTGATTAAAACAATAAAATGAAGTTATGAGTGAACCGTACAGAAATACGCAAAGCTTGTTCGACCCCGAACGCCGAAGGAACCAAATGGAAATAAAGAAAAAAACTATTAAAGAAAAATATTTAAGAAATTGAAGCCAAAAATAGAGTCAAATGACGGCAACAGACAAAACATAAAAGGCCTGACGTATTTAAATCCCTTAACATTTAAACAAAATAAAATACGCCTCTTGTAACACGCGTCACAGAAATAATCCATTATCTATCATATTAGGCGAATAAAGAATACAATGGCAGTACAAGGCCGATTAGTAAATGAGGTGGGTTTGATTGTTACGAATTATCCTAAATCTACTTAATATATCGTTAATATATTTGTAACAGTTTTACAATACATTCTAATTACAATTTACTCGAATTTTGAGTATGACGGTAAACTGCATCCAGCAGCAAGGCCTCTGATTGGGAGGCTATGAGGAGCATGGAACCACCTCTTAATTGCTGTTGTTCCCAGGTCAATCATGACCCATCCGGCAGCAAGGCCTCTGATTGGGAGTTTGTGAGGAGCATGGAACCACCTCTTAAATGCTGTTCTGAATATGTATTTTTGTAAAATGCAAAAATTGTCGCACAATGCCGAAAAGGGGAGGGGTAGAGGGTGGTACTCACTTAACTATCCTATACCTAGCTAAACACTATCACGACCCAATCACATATTACACATTCGCCACAAGAATACACAATGTTAGTAAGACCCGCCAAACAGCAAAATTAACAAGCACACTCGGTGAGGGAGTGCGTGGGAAATAATGGAATGGGGCAATCAAATGCTGATCCAGACAAGATAAAAAAAGGCTAAAACAAACTGGGGAGCTTGGAAATCTCGACTTGGAATATAACAAAAGAGAAAGCCGGGTACAGGCTAGGAACACATTGATTCCCATTAACTAGGTACACAAAAAAGCTACCTTAACCAGGGGAGGGTTCCAAAGGAATCCACCCCGATGTAAAAAGCAGATCTAAAAGCGAAAATCAAGGCTAGCCACTTTCACGCGAACCAGACTCGCCAGATTTGCCTACCAATTGCTGTAGTCTGTCAAATTCAAAACTATTCAATCAGTTCTAATCATTATTTTGAGCTGATGCACAAAATATCGGACCAACTCCTGATGTGACAGACGCTGACCTCGCAAGACTTCCTCTGTTCGCGTCGTCCAAATCACCATTCGAGCCGTGGCTCGCAGCGCCACAAACACCATACGCTTTATCCCCAAAAACGGGGATGACACATTGTCGCAGGCAAATGCGCGATCAATGAGCACAAGCTCACGCGGCACGATACGAGCTGTTAACACGGCGACACAGTTCCATAGATGGTTAACCCGCGAACAATAGTACAAAGCGTGCCAAACTGTTTTTTATAAGCCAAGGCTGCAGCGATCACTGTATGGCAAATCCGCCAGGCCCCATATGAAGGTCTTGTCATTGAGAGGCAACCAATTTTGCGCCAATCGCCAGGTGAGCGAAAACTAGAGTTGCTGAGATAATTTGTACCTGGTGTCCAAGACCAGAACGAGCGAAACTCATTCTACGACAAGCGGAGCACATCACGTAATGAATCATTCGCGACGCCCTCCACTAACCCACGATAGAAAACTCTCCTAGTCTGTGAAAGGTCACTGGACTGTGGAATTGCCTGCAAGGCCGCCAAACATTCGAGGAAATGACTCGATCTCCCCCGAGGCATACGGCACCGCCTCCGGATGTGGGGAGTGATAGTAATGCGAGGGAACATGTACTTCGCTATACTGGCCAGGAATGAGTCTTCCAAAATTGCTCGCTTGAGAAAAGCCAAACTTGACGCAACATTATGGCCCATCAGGTACAGCATTCCCAGACCCCCATAACACGGACGTTGGTAACAGACACGTTTGACGACGTAGTAATTTGCGTCCTTTCCACAGAAGGGAGAATAGCAAACGCACGATCGCTTATCTACGCCATCTACAAAGTGAAAATATTGACAATATTTATTTTGACTAAAATACAAAATTATGGCACAAGGCCGAATAGAAGAGGTGCAGAGGTTGGTACTCAATTAACTATCATATACCTAGCTAAACACTGTCACGACCCATTCACTCATTATAATTTGCACAATCACTAAAACAATCAATCCATCACCTCCCAATCCTTCATACACCACAATACCACAAACTTACAAGGGACACCTAAAAAAGGAGAAAAACCCATGATGATAAAAATACATTTGTATACAATATAATATATAATTTAAAACATTTAATGAAAGATGAAATGATGGGAGGGGAATGAACCCCAAAACAAACTAAAATACAACAAATCTTTTAACTAAAATAATAAACAGTGTTAGTAAGACCCGTACATCCCAGAAAAAGAGTAGCCGCTGTATTCCGCCAAACGCCAAAGAAGCAGACTCGCTGAGGGTGTGTGTGGCGGGGGGTGTAAAGTAATTAATACAATGGGACAATTAAAAGCTGAACCGGCCAAGATAACAAAAGGTCAAAACAAACTGGGGAGGTTGGAAATATCGACTTGGATCATAACAAAAGAGAAAGCCGTGTACAGGCTAGGAACACATTCATTCACATTAACTAGGTACACAAAAGAAACCTACCTTAACCAGCGTAGGGTTCCAAAGGAATCCACCTTGATGTAACCAGCAGATCTAAAAGAGAAAATCAAGACTAGCCCCGCACACGCTGAACAAGTCTCACCACATTTATATACTTTTTGCTGAAGTCTGTCGAAATCAAACGCTTCCAATCAGTTCTTATCAATATTTTGAGCATCAGCTCAAAATATGGGATCGGATCTTGATGTGAAAGCCACTGACATTGCAATACTTCCTCCGTTCGCGTCGTTCAAATCACCCTTCGAGCCGTGGCTAGCAGGAACAGAAACATCATACGCTTCATCCCAGAAAACGGGTACGACACATTCTCGCAGGCAAATGCGCGATCAATGTGCACAAGCTTTCCCGGCGTGATACGAGCAATCAACTCACCGCGAACAATGGTAGAAGGCGGGCAAAGCCTTTTCTTCCAAGCCAAGGTTGCAGTGTTCACAATCTGGCAAACCCGTCAGGCTATGATCGTGCGTATCAGATGCAGATTGCTCTGAATTGTTCGGCCCTTCACAGCACAAAACTGCTCTGGTCCCAACAGAGTTTCGGCAACTAATTTTAAACTATTTGGCCAAAACCTTTAACTCTGTGTTTAGCAGAGTTATGGGCAGGTAACCTTCTAACACCTACCCAACATCTTCTAGGGCCTCCTTAACTATGGCTATCTCTAGGGAATTCCCACCAGCCTCCGCCCGGGAGTAATTAACTCTAATGTCTTCACCTTGTCAGCCTTATCTAGTTTTAGCCGTTTGATGAAATTGGTGGTGAAAGACCTAATACTATTCTTAAGAATCTCCCTCTACTTAATCCCAATGTCTCCCCCAGTTAACGCCCCCTGCACTGAGTTAAATAGCCGGCGCAGGATGTCCCGCTTGTCCAGTAAGGACACGTTGAACTTCCAGTAACCAGCTATTCTAAGCCTATTTTTTAAATCTATCCGGGCCTAAACGAGTTTGTGGTCCGAGTAGCCTAATCAGTGGAACATGGGACAATCTAAATGATCTATCACTATTCGCCCACGTACACATCTTCCCGCCCTTGTGATCGACCCGGTATCTATCAACAAGTACGAAATCCTCTATTAGTTCGACTAAGCTACGATCACGTGCCTTCCCGCTAGCTCCTCACTCTCTATCCAGCTTTAGGTCCAGGATGGCATTACAGTCCCTCACTAAGACAAGTCGCATTGAATCCACCAGGAAAGGCACCAAACGCCGAAAAAACGAGACGCTCTCCTCCCGGTCGTTGGGCGCATAAACCGCAACCAATCGAAACGCATTGCTTTTCACTGAAATATCGGCCACGATCAGACGGCAATCGGCACCGACATGGAAAAAATCCACATTCACGTCTAGGGTACGCTTAACCAGCAAAGAAAATAACAAGGCTGAATAGACGACAAATTCGTTAGCCAACACATTGACATCGGCTTTGCGAGTCTCTTGGATCGCGGCGACATCCACACTGAAGGACAAGAGGTCCTGAAGCAGGCGGGCAGCCTTACTCCGATCCCTAAGGCCCTTCGCATTAACACTGGCTAACTTAATTGACATAATTTATACCTGAAAAGAGAATGCAAAAAATATACAGCGCGCAAATCAGTCTTTGAAGATAGTTGGTGCCTATTTGGGCCATATTAATGTTTGTGAAAGCCTCCACAGCTCACATTTTTGATTCCCAGTGCTTCTGACCAGAGTTATAACACCGGGGCTTTAGAAAAGTTAACTGGATCTTCGACCGACGTTCCGTCGAATGATGAAAGTTTAAACAGTGGTCTCAGAAGTGTCTTCTCTTGGGAAGACAGGTTCTTCTCCAGGGCTGTTCTGTCAACTTTGCAAATATTTGCATGGCAGAAGGGGTTCTTTTTATTTTGGGGTTTTGGGGAGGATTTCTCCGGTTGAGGGGAGGGTTAATCTCGTTTAGAGGAGGGTGTTTCTTGTTGGTAATGGGATATGAGAGGTATGGGGGAGTGAGGAGTTTTTTGTCTCACAGGAGAGGCAGACCTACTGCTTCCTCTCAACATGAACAGTTCTAATAGGAGATGTTGGTGCAGATTGTATCTTTGAGGTAACCGTAATCCGTTCTACCCTTCTACGCTCTTCTTCTTTCCATTTTTGGTCGATATTTCTTGCTCCTATTTTCGCCCCCTCTTTAATGATGACGAACGAGGTGGGGGCATCTCCTCGCATTCCATGTCTTGCGGCTGCTGTCATTGTCCTCTCTGTTGTTTCTGCTTTAGTTGCTGTTGTAGCTGAGGTTTCTCCGGAGGCGTTTTTGTTGATGTTGGTGCTTAGTTGGAGAGTCTTGCTAAGAGATGGAAATCACTTTTTCCCCTTTTTTTACCACTTCAATTTATTCGCCTACTTGTTGGTCGGGTTATTGTTGGTTCATCGGTGTTGTTTGCTTTTTTGAGAAGCACATTTTGGCCAAATGGCCCACCATTCCGCAAAACCGACAATGCGGCCTACGTCCCTTTACGTCGACAAACAGCTTTCTTCCACCACATAGGAGGATGTCGGGCACCCGAAGAAAATTTGCCCTGTCTACGACGGCATAGATACTGACATCCTCGGTAGAAAATCCAGCCTTGCTGATTACCCTGTTTACTACCCCCACCGTTCCAAACTGGGTCAGAATAGCTCCCACATTGTCACAAAGGATCTCGAGGTGTACTCCGTGGATCATTATGTGGGTGCGTCTTGTGCCCATATATTCGGTCTGCAATCGTACTCCTTTTGTCTGCAGACATGTTTCCGCTTATTTTTAGCTTCCTCTTCCGTGCCAAGGAGGACACCACACATGGCACGGGATATCCTGGCGAGTACTTTTGGGCAAATACCCAAACACTTCAACGTTTCCTCCATGGTCTCCCTGCTGACGCCTACAAACTTTCGTGTTTTCTGGTCTGACGTCAGCAGGGAAATTGTTCTCGTTGCTTTCTCTTTTCCCACTTCCGGTATAACGATTAATTCGTTTTCACTATAGTACTTCTCCCTTATTTGGAGGTAATAACTTGAATCCTTCTTCACGGAGCCATTCTTCCAAACTGATGGTGAAGGAATCACCGTCGGCACAACCGCCGAGGAAGTAGACGGCTAGGGAGACGAAGCCATAATTGGGCTTGTCCTCCCTCACAACACCATAATTTTCAAAAAGTTCAGAAATAAGACAGACGAGCAACGAAGACAAATAAAACAATGTTAACAAAATGACGTAGTCACAGGTAACAAAATTCCAAGTGCATCTTTGCGTACAAGAAGTCCAATACTGGTGTTACTTCTAATTGCAGGACCCGGAGTGGTAGCGCCTGTTAGGGTCCCAGCTACGGACAAATAGTTAACCCTCAAACTGTGGTTAAAACACCATGAAAGTATAAAAATAGACTTTCATAGAAATATATACATAAAAATAGACTTTTATTGAAACATATTCATTTTAGAAGTAAAAAATTGCTATAATACATTTTTAAAGAAAAAAGTCATTACTAGCAATACATTTTAATACAAGATTAGAAGACATCTTCAGTTTTCTAAAACAATATTCACAAATCATCAAAACCTGACTAAATCAACATTCTAACTATAACCGAACATTTAAAAAAAAACTTTAAAACCCTACCGTTTTTAGCATTAAATTACCCACAGATGTTGGTATGCCGTTAAACACAACTCAAAGAAACATACAATTTGCTCAAACACCACAAGAATTCATTCATCCGGCATACACAATAATACCGCCTACTTAAAGACGGGGGTCCTACTAAAACACCAAAGACGTAAATAAATGAATATATTTCTTTATATGCCGATCATAGTAGGCGATCATGGGCTTCTACTTGAACCTATTCCTTTTCGCTCTTAACACTTTTCCTCTTGGTATCTCTCCAACACCGCTCCACAAACCAGTTGCGCAAACCCATCATGTGCGTCTCGCGTTGCTTTCCTCTGTTTCACTTTCTATCTATTTTGTGAATATTATATTCTCCAAGCATTCCTTCCTCATTATGTGTCCTAGAAATCAGATTATACTATCTGTCGTTGTTGACATGTTTGGCTTATGGTATCCTCAGCATCCTTCTGTAGAAACATTTCTCTTTCTTCAAGTTTTTACTTTATTCTTTAGATTGGCCAACATTCGACATTTGATTTGCCGTATAGAGGGACATAAACCACATAATAGTCTAGTTCTATATTTTCTTAGTTTCAAGCAAAATCTTCCTCTCTCTCCGCTTAGATTTCGAAATGTGACCTTGGACGTCAGCTCTAAATATCGCACTTTCCGTCCGTTCTCAGAACACTTCCCAGGTATTTGGATTTATCTGTTCCTGTTTGATTTTAATATCTCCTACTTGTAGTTGGCATTTTGGTGTCCCCTTTTTAAAGTCAGTCAGTTAAGTGCCATCCGTGAAACACGCTTGGGCGATCATGTCTCGAAAGGGACATGACTGACTGGTCAGAAGATTATCCCGCAGTAGGTTGCCATTGCTTTCTGCGGTAGACTGGTTGCCAGCCAAGGCTATAGAAGCCAATCTGTCCTGTTATTTAACCCATAACTGGAAAGAAGAGACGGATTAATACCTTTCCCAAGGGCAATTGAGCGTAAGTGAATGCAATGAATTCAACTGGAATTTGAACTCCCCGATTTCTCGTTTCGTTCCAAGCCAATATCCACTGTACCACAACGTGCATCCTTTTTAAAGAGGATGACCAAATATTTAGTTTTCTTGGAATTTTACGTTTAGCCCTTTAGCGCTTATTACCTTCTGTAGGAGACCTGTATTTTTTTCGTGTCTGTTATCAGCACTGTATCATCTGCTTTTGCTATGTCTCGGTCGGTTCATCAGGGTTGCCCGCTGTCGCCCCTACTTTACGCTTTGGCGTTGGAGCTCCTCCTTCGCCGGCTAAAGAACAAGGCGTGCAGTTTGGCCCTACGCGGAATCGCTGTGGCTACTGGGGCTCGAGCCAGAGTTTCTGCGTACGCCATGACGTATCCATTTTCGTGTCGTCCCAGGACGACATTGAGGTTGTACAAAAGGCGCTTGAGCGGTTTCGAAAAGGTGACGGGGGCCAAATTTAACCGCAACAATTCTTCTGACTTGCGGTTAGGTGCCTGGAAGGGCGTTGCTCTACCGGGGCCCTTCAGTTGGATTGACAGTCCCGTCCGCATTCTTGGAGTCTGCGCCAAACATGAGTTTTAAGGGGAGCTGGGAATGCATGACGTGGCGAGTCATCGACACGCCTCGAGGTTAGCTTTCCTATGCCGTATTTTGCCACAGGATTTGATTTTGGAAGAGGAGCGTCAAGGAAGCCTTCCCTTGCCTTACAATAATTCCTCCCGTTTTGCGGGCTGAGTGCCGTCGTAGGCCCTGAATTTGTCATCGGTGTGATCTTGGTTTAGAAAAAAACGGCTGCGCACGCCTTCTACCACTCTCCTCCGGTGCGTCCTTATTGAGACTATATGGGCGAGTTGACGTCTCGTATCACTCCCGATCAGCTCGTGTCCGTTGGTCTCGAGTACGCGTGGGATAATGTATCACCCCCGTATTCTGGGGAGATACAGATGGGGTTTTTCACGTTGCTGGCCGTGCCTTGAATGGTGATATGGACGTCGCTAAAAAAGGGAATCTTGCGTTATGATCGTTATTCTTATCGGCAACTGATTTGATTCTTTGAGCATCAGCTAAAAGATGACGATTAGATCTAATAGAAAGTTTTTGATATCGACAGATTTCAGAAAAAGGTGGGTAACTCTAGCAAGTCTGGTTCACTTAAATGGGGCTAGTCTTTATTTTCTTTTTGAAGTCTCGCACGGTACAACAAGCCGGTTTTCTGAAAACTCTCTCCTGGTGAAGTTAGTTTCTTTTGTGTTCCTGTGAATGAATGATGTTTCTAGCCTGTTCACGCTTTTCTCTTTTGTTATGATCCAAGTCGAGATTCCTAACCTCCCATGTTTTTTTTTCCCATTCCATCATTTATTTTACCTCTCTTCTTTCCCTTAGCGAGTGTGCTATCTGATTTCGCAGTTTAACTGAATACAGCAGCTACTCTCGAATTTATGGCGGTGGTCTGGTCTTGCTAATATCTGTTCATTTTGTTTAAATATTGTTATAATCTTTTTTTAATCTCGGGTTATTCATCCCCTCGCTCATTTTCATATGATTATATTTTTATATATATTTTATAAAACGTTAATGTATATGTATAAATTTTTATAATATGGGTTTGTTTCCCAGTTTTGTAGATTTTCCTGTGAATATGTGCTATTGTGGGATATGTAGGATTATAAGTTGACGGATGAGTTTTTATGGTAAATGGAAAATTGTTAAGAATGATTCGGTCGTGAATGTGATTAGCTAGGTATACAATATTGAAAGACCACAACCCTCCACTCCCCTCTTTTTGGCATTGTGCCATATGTATTGTATTTTACAAGAATAAATATACCCTTACTTCTGTGGTACAGAAAACAGTTCGTCATTGTTGCCCCTACTTTACGCCTTGGTATTGAACTCCTCCTTTGCGAGCTAAGGTAATGTGTGTGCAGTCCGGCTCTATGCGGAATCGCTGTTTCTGATGGGCGTGAGTCTCGGTTTTTGCGTTTCGTGTAATCCCCGGATAATATTGAGGTGGTACAGAAGGCTTTTGAGCGGTATGAGAAAGTGACGTTGGCCAAAATTAAATGCGACATGTCTTCCGACTCGGGGTTAGGTGCTTGAAAGAGCTTTACTCTCCCGGGAAACTTTACATGGACTGCAAATCCCATCCGAATTCTTGGAGTTTAGTTTGGGTCCGATTTTCAGCTGGTGAAAAATTGTACGGAGGTACGGATAAATGTCAGAGCGGCTGTCGAGAAATGGCTTCGGTAGCAGTTGTCCGTGAAAGAATGGCTGAGGTGTGTGTTACATACGACTTCCTATCATCCTTTACCGGTTGCCCGTACTTCCGCTCTGTGATGACTATCGGATGTCGATCGAGCGTTTGTTGTTTTCCCTCTTGTTGGGTGAACGAAAGCATGAGTTCCACAAAGAGGTCTGTTGCAAACATCCATGCCAGGGGGAGCTGGGAATGACACAAGGGCTTCGTCATAGAGCGCCCCGAGGTTGCCTAACTTAGGCCGTGTGTTGACTGAGAATTTGATATTGGCGGGGAGTGTTAAGAACGCATTCCCTAGCCTTACTATCACTCCGCCCATTTCGGATTTTCTGTTCGAGTGTCGTCTTGCGGGTCATTCCTCATGTCACTGGCCTTTCGCGACCTCGGAAGCACTTGCATGATCTTTTAGTGGAGGGCTTGCGACGAAGGACCATCTAAGTGATCGGCTCGGCTCGCTTCAATGGGGCCAGTTTGGATTCTCTTTTTTAAGTCTCTTTCCGATACAACGGAGCAGTTTTTTTGCACACCCTTCCCTTGCTAAAGTAGAGTTAATTTTGTCTCCCTAGTTAATGTGAGAAAATGTTGTTCCTAGACTGTTCCCGGACTTTTTTTTATGATCCAAGTCAAAATTCTCAACCTATCCAGTTTTTTTTTTTTTTTTTTTGCCCCAAATTGCCACCTTGACTGAATGAGTTTTTTTTTATTTATTTTCCCCATTTCATTATTTATTTTTATACGTCTCGTCTCCCTTAACGAGTGAGACTTGATTTCGCCATTTGGCGAAATACAGCAGCCACTCCTGATTTTGTTGTGTGAACGGTTTTACTAATATCTGTTTATTTTATTTGAATGTTAGGTTATATTTTAGTTTGTTTTGGGGTATTCATCACCCTCTGCTCATTTTCATATATTCTTATAAATATTTTATTGAAATTATTGTATATAAATAATTTTTTCTCGCATGGGTTTTTCTTAACCCCGTTTTTAGGTGCTCCTGTGAATATGTTGTATTATGCTATATGATTATAAGGTGAGTCTTTGTGGTAAATGAAGAAATTATAAAGATTGATTTGTCGTGAATGTGATAAGCAAATATAGGATAGTTAATGATGACCACCCTCTACCCACTCTCTTTTCAACCATGTGCCACATTTTTATAAATTATCCAAAATAAATATCAATAGTAGTTCAGCTCACTGCAGTTAAAATCTTTTCAAAATGGCTGAAACTTGCCACATCTACAAGGAAGTTTCTCCAGAGCCAGTGAAATTTCGTAAACTCTACTTAGAAGGTTTAGATGAAAAAACAACTGAAAAAATAATCAAACAGTATTTCGGACAATGGGGAGAAATTGTGGAATGTGACGTTAAGAGGGACCCGAAAACCAACAGGAGTCGAGGCTTTGGTTTTATCACCTTCAAAACGTCAGAAATGTTAGACGCTGCCCAGGCAAACCGACCTCATAAGCTAGATAACCGGGATGTCATTACAAAGCGTGCTTTGCCACGCAACGTGAATCGAATGTCGGTAAGGAAAATGTTCGTAGGAAATTTGAAGTCTGACATTGCAGAAAAAGACATCATGGAAGTTTTCAGTCGGTTCGGAAAAATCGAAAAGTTAGACATTATCACCAACAAAAGGACTGGTAGGCGAAAAAACTTCTGTTTCATTACATTCGATGACTTCGACTGTGTTGATAAATGCGTCTTAAAGCGATATATCTCTATCAAACAAACCTATGTTGATGTGAAGAAAGCCGTTGCCAACTTTTAAACTAGCAGTATGGCCAGTGGACGCGGAGGCTATGGCTGCATGGGAGGCAGAAGCGATGTCTATGGTGGCAATGTCTGCATGGGAGGCAGAAGCGATGTCTATGGTTCCAATGGCTGCATAGGAGGCAGAAGCGATGTCTATGGTGGCAATGGCTGCATAGGAGGCAGAAGCGATGTCTATGGTGGCAATGGCTTCATGGGAGGCAGAAGCGATGTCTATGGTGGCAATGGCTGCATGGGAGGCAGAAGCGATGTCTATGGTGGCAATGGCTTCATGGGAGGCAGAAGCGATGTCTATGGTGGCAATGGCTTCATGGGAGGCAGAAGCGATGTCTATGGTGGCAATGGCTTCATGGGAGGCAGAAGCGATGTCTATGGTGGCAATGGCTGCATGGGAGGCATAAGTAATTTCGGTGGTCGCTATGGCAATGTGAGAAACCAGGCTGCCGATGTTGCCAACGTGGGTGTTATTATGTCCGCGCTGGTGGTGGTTTCGGAGTTGACTTCAATAATTGCTACATCTTTGACTCCAGATACGGATCTGGATGCCAAGCTGCCCTAGGTGGATGCATAGTCTAATGGCGGTAACATTGTCCCTTCTGTAACACAATCTACGTCCACTATACAGCCGGAGCACACTGTGACTACTACCGCCAAAGATGAACTTGGCTGATAAAACTATCACATTAAATGAAAAAATGAAACCCTTAAAGAAACCAATATTTTGTTTCAGTTTGAAATAGTCTTATAACTATATTCAGACTCAATTTCTGAAGACAGATACCCATTTAAAATCTCTCTCTAGCTTTGTAGTAGTAATTTCATTTATTTTCTCGAATCGGTTTTGTGACAAACTATTTCTTAAATTTAATTTCAGCTATATCTTTCAAGAACACTTAAATCTACTTAAATCCTTTTATCATTTTAATATATAATACGCATACATGATGTTAGAACGACATCTAATGTACATTTTAGAACATACGAAACGCTTTAGACCAGTTTGCATTCCACCAGTCTGAAAACGGATTTCCTTGTCGTCTTGGGCATTTAAATGTTAAACTTTTCACGAGCCGATCAAGGTAATTTAGAATGTCTTGATGGATGGAATTCATATAAAAAATGAGGAGTCCTAGGTATGACGGTAAACTGCATCCGGCTGCTAGGCCTCCGATTTCGAGGTTGCGAGGAGCATGGAACCACCTCTTAATTGCTGTTGTTCCCAGGTCCACCCTGACCCGGTGTGGGAGCACCTATTAGGGTCCCAGCTATGAGCAAGTAGTTAACCTTCTCTAAACAGTGGTCAAACCACTATGAAAATATAAAAACAGACTTTTATGAGATATATAAATATTTTAAGGAAAATATTACCAAGAAAACATTTTTGAAGGAAAAATGTACCCAACAGAAATACGTCTTTGAAGGAAGTTTTGCTTCAGCAATGAATGACCAATAAGCAGATGCGCTGCAACCCCCCCCCCCAAAAAAAAAAAACCAAAAATGACAAAAGTCTAAAACTTACCTAATTAATAAACAGATTTGCTTTTTTTTCTTAATCAATATAAATAAAACAAATAACTGGTATAATTTGTAGGCATTTCTGAACTGATCCTTGTCTACATACTGGCACATACTGAATTATAACCTATTGATTTTACACCATACCATCTCTTTAAATGGCAATTCGGTGCCTGTAGGTAGAAACTACCTCACATTTCATTCTTATTTTTCCATTCTCACTATGCTTATAACACATATGCGCTATTAGATTTAGTGCATCCCTCACGATAGCCTGATGACCGTCCCTGCTTATGACTGGCTAGCGGGATAATATGGCGATACCGCAGTTTTAAAAAAATATTTGAGTACGAAAGCATTTTACTGTTTTGGCAGACATTAACTTGGTGATACATGCTCATTAGCCCCTTTTTTGTCACCATTTTTTTGGAAAATACACTACATAATATATTTGCTGTTCTAGCTTTCAATGACAAATTTTTTCTCATTTATAAAAAGCCTTTTTAAACTCAATCATGGTACAGTAGATAGCATCTCGGAAGGAGAAATCGGAGAACCGAGTTCGAATTCTAGTTGAATTCGTTGCATTTACTTACGCACAAATACCCTTTGGGAAAGGCATTAATCTCTCTTCTCTTTATCCTTTACCCATGGATTAAGTAGTAGGATAGATTGGATTCTGTAGACTTGGTTGGCAACCAGTCTAACACAGAAAATAATGGCAATCTACTGTAGCAAAATATTCTGCCCGGTCAGTCATGTCTCTTTTGAGACATGGCTGTTTATACGTATATCACGTATGGCACGTAACTGACTAATCGCAATATAGTGGAGGTCTCCCAACATTTATATATATATATATATAATGATCAGAACGCAAATAATTGAGCAACGGAAAAATTTTAATAAAAGGACACTTACGACCGGGATATCGTTCTACATTAAACATTCACACGACTGAAAGTTTATTTTTATTGTTTTGTTGTTTTTTTTTTCTTTGGGCTCTCGGCGAACTTTGTGGTTTTATATATATATATATATATATATATATATATTTACCAATTTTCTGGATTTTTGCAGTGATATCTCCCACTCTTCTAGTACTACAATATTTTGTAAAGACAAGAATATTGAAGAGGTTAATTTCTGGAATTTATTGAAAAGATAACCGTTCCTAATTTCATAAGAATTTAAGGTAAAATTATAAGAAAAGTGTTCAATGAGAAACTTTTATTAGCTTGCCTTGCAACAACTCTAACCCTCACAATTAAAGATTACCAGAAATCGAGAGATTACCAGAAATCGGGAAATTATTCACGTTTCTTAAGTATGGATGTGATTCAAGTTACTAAAAAATAATTTTTACATTTTTTTTAATAAGAAAAATCTGTTTGCGTGGCACACTAAGAAATATCGCTCTCAAGCCTCCCACATTTAGGGCAGTCGCAGAAGTCATCTCAACCCAAAGGGTCTCGATCTGGAAAAATTAGATGTGAATTTTAGTAAATACTAGCATCATAATCAAGGCATTGCCCGTGCAACTCAGAACATTTTAGTAGTAGGACTCGGTTATATAAAAATGTTCTTGTGAAAAAATTCCATTAAAAATTTTTCTTTTGTTTTGCGTAAACGTGATTTGATGTTTTGTGTGACATTGTCAACAACATTGCGTTTGTTTTTTGTTTCAAAATTACGGGGGAAAATATTTACATTTTTTCTTTGACTAAACGAATCTCGGTATTTTTGTTAACCAAATGACTTTTGAAAAGGTCGGAATAAAGATTAAATATAAAGGCCCATTTTTTAGTCGCGTTTGACACGTGTGATTTGATTTCTGTGACGTAATCTAGCAACGATCTTAGATCTTAGATGTTTTACGGAGCAAATGTAAACAATCTGCACCATTGGCCAAGAAGTGCGAAAGGGAAAATTACTGAACTTAAACTCAAAAAGTAAGTGTCGCCCTGGCTTCCCTGTAGATATGTGTCCCTAGAAAGTTTGAATGGAGTAGCTTAAAAAATGTAGGCGTGCATAGGGAACAGTCACACACAAACTCATAGATTGCCTTTTATGTATATAGATAAATACTTTTTATTTTGGGGTGAATTAATATTTTGGTGTGAAACAAAAAAAAATCCTAAAATTTATTGAACAAAGCTGCGTGTTTGGCTAAACATTTTATTTATATATGCGAAGAAGAAAGAGATATTTATAGCCCAATGTGTGGTATGATCCAATTCCCCTATTAATTTATCTGTCCTAAAAATATATATTCAGGATAATTCTTCTTGTGTTCAGAGTGCAGATTCCGATCGATGATAAATCCAGACGAGGCTTCGCGGAAGAGTAGTTTCTCGTCTGGGGGGGAAAACAGACCGACCCTGCCTTATGTAGGTTCTACGAGAAATTTTTGCCTGAGCTTAAGTGCTCGGATATTGCAAGGCAATATCGGCCTTGTGCTACATCTAGCCTAATTGGGGAAGCAGGAGAATATCAGTTCTTCGGGCTCTCGGGTAGAGGGGAACGGAAAGGCAAAGTCTAGTATGGTGAAAAGGACACAAGAGCCCGACCCTGCTGTGTGCTAGGGTCTACTGGGAATGTTTGCTCTAGAGTAAGGGCTCTGATTTCCTACAAAAATCTGCAGCTTTAGTAAGGAAGCAAGAAAATACCAAGTTTACCGAAATTCTATCATTGTAGGACTCTCTACCCAAAAGGAAGAACCCACACAAAATTAGGGTGAAAGGTAGTCTCGTATAGGACAGGGTCTACAGGAAATTTTTGCCCAAATGTACGTGATTGGAATTCTCCACGTTATAAATCTCCCTTGCGTCGTATCTCGCTTTTGTGAAGACGCTCGGCTAAATATTGAGTTCATTAAAGCTTACATTTAAGTCAATACGAACTGTCTCTAAAAATTCTACTGCAATTCAATGAACAGTAGTTGTTTACTATTTTGTCAATGGCTAATTTACTCTGTCCAGAAAATTTTACTCTACTCACTGGAGAGAGTTGTGAAACAAGGTCAGTTTTTAACTTGGGGAACCTAAGCGCACGCGCGTAGACTTCTGCTTAAAGATTAACCAGCCCCCGCTTACGCGGTAACTGGGTACGAAGCTGGTCTTAGCTGGTCATTGCTTCCAAACCCCTGCTCACCCGCCACCAATTGGCGAGTGCTGCAGGCGAGCAGGAAGTGAGCATCTGAAAACAGGTATTACATCATGATCCTGCCACGGAGGTGCTGTTGAACCCCCTCCACAACGCGTCTGATGTTAAAATAGACAATTGTCACAGGAGAAGTACTTTCATAAATTACCTACGACAACAAAAGTTTTAATAAGCTGTACTAACTCACGCATTATGTCTCAGTAAAAGATTTCGAACATTTCGCAAACGCACATTTCCTTCGAAGTGGCTTTAACAACACTGGATAAGATCTACATAAAAAAAAAGAGATAAGGAATGTTCTTTAGAAAACTTATTGGCTACGAGACGTCAACTGCCTTCATATTCAATTGACAGATTCAATCAAGCCCCAGTAAAACTAAAGAAGGATTTTTCATTTTCATCTGCATCAACAGAACAATATCGTGCCGAATTGGTACGAGATGCCCTTAAAACGGGCTTCCGTCCACGGATATCCGACAAATAATACTCGCAAATATCACTTTAACGTTACAGTAAGCCTATGACAAGATAAAAGTACTAGACTTAGCAAATGGATGTCCTGAATAAATATATTCAGGAGAACTCTGCTAATATTCAGAGTTCATTAAAGCTTACATTTATACCAATACGAATTGTAGCTAAGCATTATATCAAAGTTTAATGAGATGAGTTAACCATTTTGATAATTGCTAATCTACTCTGCTCAGAGAAACTTATTACTGTCCTCACGCGTTTGACGCCGAACTAGAATATCGTCATTGGAGAAGAAATTTCATAAACTTCTTAGATATATATTGCCATAAAAGTTTTCATAAGCTGTACTACCTCACAAAATATGTCTCAGCAAAAGATTTCACACACACTTTTATACGAAGAGGTTTTAACAACACTGGATAAGATCTACGTAAGAAAAAGAACTGAAATGGTATCTAGGCATTTTCTGTCAACGAGGCTCCACTAAGATTCAATCAAGCCTTAGCAAAGGTCTTTTTGTCGGTATCACTGAAACAATCAGTCAGTTAAGTGCCATATGTGAAACAATCTTGGGCGATCATGTCTCTTTCGAGACATGACTAACTGGGCAGATAATTATCCCGAAGTAGGTTGCCATTGCTCTCTGCGGTAGACTGGTTGCCAGCCAAGGCTATAGAAGCCAATCTGTCCCGTTATTTAACCCATAACTGGAAGGAAAAGACGGACTAATACCTTCCCCAAAGGTATTTGCGCTTAAGTGAATGCAATGAATTCGACTGGAATTCGAACTCGACTCCCCGATTTCTCGTTCCGAGCCGATATCCACTGCACCACAGCGCACATCCAAACAATAGTAAACCAATTTGATACGAGATACCATCATAAACAGGCTTTGGTCCCCGGATATCTGACAAAGAATTCTCGAAAATAGTACCTTAACGTTACAGCAGGCCTACGACCAGGCAAGTGTACTAGATTTAGCAAACCAACTTTAAACGCACATAATTTTCTGTAGAATCAAGAGGTATGCAAAGTCAATATGCCTCGCTAAAAATATCAAATGTGATACATGCAGAAAGCAGTAGTATTGGGCTAAACTTTGTTGAGCCACAAAGCGGAGTGAAATAACAAATAATGTAAAAACTAGGGTAAATAATAAATAAATAAGTAAATAAATAAATAAAATGGTAAAGTTGATCTACATCTATCTGGGTCTGTTTATTTAAGCAGATAATTATTTCCATGTTTGTATGCCGTCATCAACTCATTTTTTTGTTTAATAAATTAGGGTTGTTTGGGTGTTTTAAGAAAATCCATTTCTCTTCTAATATGTTACATCTATTTTTTATTCTAATTTATGATTTGTTTTGTTTTTTGCGATAATATTTGAGTTAATAATTGTTTTTTAATTTGCCAAGAATATTAGAAGAGTACAGTACTATGCACCGGGGGATGTGCGTTGTGGTGCAATGGATATCGGCTCGGAACGAGAAATCGGGGAACCGAGTTCGAATTCCAGTTGAATTCCTTGCATTTACTTACGCGCAAATACCCTTGGGAAAGGTATTAATCCGTCTCTTCCCTCTAGTTATGGGTTAAATAATAGGACAGATTGGGTTCTATAACCTTGGTCTGCAACCTGTCTACCGCAGAAAGCAATGGCAACTTACTGCGGGATAAGTTTCTGCCCAGTCAGTCATGTCTCTTTCGAGACATGATCGCCGAAGCGTGTATCACGTATGGCACTTGACTGACTGACAGTCCTATCCTGCATTTACTATTGCTTAAAGTCAATTTATGATTGTAATATGGGTATTTCCATTGTTTTTTTTTGCTGAATCAAAATAAAATTCCACATAACCATCTGAATGGGTGCTAGCTTTGTAAATTATATATTCGGTCAAACATTATCCGTTAAGTGGGCAGATCGTATTTTTTCAGCATTACAATTGTTTTTAGTAGTTTTACTATTATTTATAATGCAGTTCATATTATTTTGCAGGTTGGACATGTGTTAATTTAATATTATATAGTTATGTTGTGAGATATATTACTCGATGTTCTTGATGCAACTATCAGTCAGTTAAGTGCCATACGTGGTACACGCTCTGGGCGATCATGTCTCGAAAGAGACATGACTGACTGGACAGTAGATTATCCCGCAGTAGGTTGTCATTGCGGTAGAATGGTTGCAAGCTAAGGCTATAGTACCTAATCTGTCTCTTTTGTAACCCATAACTGGAGGGGAGAGACAAATTGATACCATTACCAAGGGTATTTGTGCGTAAGCGAATGCAAAGAAGAAAACTGGAATTCGAACTCGGCTCGCCGATTTGTCGTCCCGAATCGATATCCATATACAACACAACAAACATCCTCTGAGACGCAATTATAAAGAATCTTAAAAATTGTTTTGTTGAAAATATTTTCAATTTAGGGAATGGTGAATGAAAATTAGGAAAATTCTGCAGATGTTTGTTTGGGCATTACAGCTAAAAGGTACGCTAAACCATATAATATTAGGTTTACATATTTTCGGCTTAAGTTTGCCATCTTTGTTTTTATCAGAGTATTCTAAACTGAAATTATGTTTACTTTTTTCTAAGGCCTTAGATATATATATTTAATGTTGATGTTATCAAAAACTTTTTTCTAAGGCCTTAGATATATATATTTAATGTTGATGTTATCAAAAACTTCCTTATAACTAGATCTGGTAGAAAATCTAACTTGAATTGTAAAGTTTTGTGATTTACTTGAAGCATTGTGTATATTAGATGTATGGTTAGGTCTAGAAGGCTGTCACAATGCGTTTTGTAAAATATATGATGGTAATGAAGTTGTTGGGTGTTATATATTTATTATACTTTAATGTATAATAAATAAATAATACTCAACAACTTCTTTATTTTATACTCATAATAAATAGGTAATACCCAACAACTTCTTTACCTTCCTTTATTTTACTAATCACACTGTGACAGCTTTCAAGACCTAATCATGCACCTAAGTTGAATTGATTTATGTATGTTGTATTCCATGGTGGTGTTTAGTTTATTAGTTGACATATTTGTGGTTGTATGAAACTTTGGTATATGGTTTATACTGACAATTATTCACGTCAAAAGTTACGCCGAGGAAGTTAGTGTTAGTGGTGGTATTAATGTTAAAATCGTGATCTTTAAAAAAAACTTATACAGGTTCTTTCTTGGTCTGTCGTGGACCTCTTTTTCGGAGGATGATTACTGTCGCTTCTGTATATACAGTTTTTTTAATCTGAAAGATGACCTAAGTTTCCATAATAATATTCCAGCCAATTCATAGGCTCTTCCAGAATCATACGCAACCATAAAAAGCAGGGTTTTTTTTTTTAGTCTACAGGAAGACGTCATGAAATAGCATCCACTTTTTAAAAAAATAATATTGACGTCTCGGTGACTAATGAGACAGCAATGTTTGCTAAGTTTAAGGTAGCAGCTAATAGTTTTCTTGTGATGGACAGATAGAAATTGCAAATATGAAACGGTATGTAACATGTATTCCTTTGAGACTGGTTTTGACAAAAACAGTGCCTCAAATTTCGGGTCGATTTCAATTAGGAAATTCTTTCCGATCGAGTAATCGATTTTGCTTAGACAGTCTTTGCGATACTTAGATTTAACTCCAAATCTCTTCGATTGCCTCATCCTCTAAACTTATAAGAAATAAACCTCCCGACACCCGGCTTTTATGCTCCCCCACTACACCGGCTCATAAAGAAGGATAAACAAAATATCATCCCCTACCTGACATATCCAACTGGTTATGATTGGGCAACTGACAAGAAAAATTGTTTTGGTGAACGTTTTACTAGCTGATGTGCGTTGTGGTGGAGTGGATATTGGCTTGGAACGAGAAATCGGAGAGCCAAGTTCGAATTCCAGTTGAATTAGTTGCATTCACTTGCGCAAATACTCTTTGGAAATGTATTAATCGCAGCTACGCATTTAAAAGTAGGACAGATTGGGTTCTAAAGCCTTGGTTGACTACCAGTCTACCGCAAGAATTAATGGCAACCTACTTCTGTTCAGTCAGTCATGTCACTTTCGAGACATGATCGCTCAAGCGTGTATCACATATTAACTGACTTAGACTAACTTAAGCTCATTTGCATTCGCCCCCAGCCTTTGAGATTTCACTCGCCCGTTCGATACAGACGATTGAAAAATTAATTGGGTGATTAATGTTTATTGCATTACTCGCCCGCGGTCAACAAAATATCTAGCAATGATACGTGTCGTTCAAATACAGAAAAATCCAACCCAACTTTTACAACCCAAAAGCATGTCATTGAAGATGTTACTTAGAATGACCTACAATGACATTAAACTCTTTAATCTCGCTTTTATCGTACCGGTCAGTGTAAACATTCGTTAAATTAACGCTTCCAGAGTGGAGCCAGAATGTCTCGGTCGCCCAGATAGCTTAAGAAAAGTATAAACGAACATTTGAAAGAAAGAAAAAATACGCATATTTCTTTCAACCACGCACCGAAAAAATTAATGATACAAGTAATATTTTTCATAGAAAATCGTTGAGAAAAATCAGATTTATTTTTTCTATCGTCTACAAGATGGAGGTTGTAGTCAAAGAGAAAGAAACTACGATAGGTATCTCCACTCAAGTGTAAAAAAAAAACACAAAAAAAAACCCACAGCATATCATGATGTTAAGAGAGCTGAAACTGAATAAAAACAAAGTTATATCATCAAAATATTCATGGTATTACTAAGATCTAATTTTGCTGTTATTATTTTTTAATTTTTTTTAATTTTTTTCTAAAACGTTCGAAATTTTTATTAAAATTCCATTCATTGTTTTCCGTCAACGATTCAGGCTATGCTTACGTAAAGCGACTATTAAGAAAATGGAGTCGGTTGAGTAAAATAATTTTGGGGCTAGTAAATTTTCCCTCGCTCTCGACTGCCGGTCGAGAGCGAGCTTTTTCAAATCTCAAAGGCCACAAAGGATATATATGTGATCACTTGTAATCAATAAATATTAGAAGCCGTTAATAATGCTAGGTGCTGTAGCATCGTATTCATGAAGAAGATAGAAGCAGCTTCAGTTAGGTAAGTGTATTTAATGACACTTTAATTACTTTTTATCATGTAATATTGAATATTCCTTTTAAGTTGTGTTTCGTATCACCCAGAACTCTAATTATATTGTATAAATAGTTTTACCGCTAACCTTTCTCTATTAATTAGCGTTACTTCCTGATGTTTTGTTTCGAACTCCAAAAAGAATAATTCTTGAACTACTTATATGGAGGCACACACACATGCACAGGGACGATATGAGGGCAGGAAATATAATTTTTGTCCAGCAGTATAGCCCGGCGTTGCTCGGGGTGAAATGATAGCTTTAAAACTAATCAATGGTCCTGGAGCTCAGACTATTTGGACGTTGGCACGAAAGACTGAAAAGCAATAATTGTTTCCAGTTAAAGCAAAACCGTAGATTGAAAGAAAAATGAACGGATGTAAGTCAAATTTTGATTTCCTAGTATCGATATCAAATAAGATTTTTCGTCGTAAACTGAATTTTGAAGGTTAAATAAGCCATCTGAGTAAATGGTATCATGGCTGAGACTAAGAACGACAATTATACCTACATAGAGCCAAACCCGAAGCAAAAACTAAAATAAAAGGGCTGAAAAAAAATAGAGACATACAGGCAGATAAACAGACACACACACAGACATCTTGTCTTTTATATATATATATATATATTATCGATTTTCTGCACTATTGTAAGAACTGCAACCTTGAAACTTCTGAATATTGTTTCTTATGTCTTTGTCTATAAGTGTATCAAATTTGATTAAAATCAGACCACTCCTTCTATAACCCGATTTTTTCGATTATCGATTTTCGATATTTATTGGGGGTACCTCGACACAATACTTAGCTAAGAACACCCGCAGACCTTTTATAGTACAACTGTGTAAATTTTCAAGAAAATCCGGTCAGCCGTTTCGGAGTCTATAGGTAACGGGCACACCCACACACAGACACAGAGAGAGACAAAGTTCCATTTATAAATAAGTTTAGATAGATTGAGATTAGGTCTTGAGCAATTGCCGTTTCCATATTAGTAGAGGGAAGACAACACATGCTACTTATTTTACCTAATCGTATTTTTGAAAGGTTTTAGTTTGTACGCCCTACATAACCAGCAGCGCACTGGCAATTAAATTCATATACCAAATTACTCAATTTGATGTAGGGAAATTCATCCTTACGAAAAGACGGAAACGCAGACCTAGTCCGAAAAATACACCGCAGAGCAACAGACAGAAAACAGCCAGAAACCGTCTTGCTAACCTGATTAACACACACACACACACACACACACACACACACACACACACACACACACATATATATATATATATATATATATATATATATATATATATATTTTAATCTTGTCACCCCAAGCAAGGCATTCTACTGCCACTATCGCGCAAGGGGTTACATAGGGCGATAGGGTATAGGAAATGTCAGAAGGAGGGTGATAGACGAGTTAGGATGTACATAGGGAGAGAGTTGGAGAGAATGGACGTGAGTTAAAGTGTTAGGAGGTGTCAATTGACCCGACATTTAACTTCTGGAGGTTGTAGCCGTCGGGGAAGCAAGCATCCGGAAGGGAATTCCACAGGCACGAAGTGCGAGAAAAGAAGCTGTTGGAGTAGAAATTGCGGTTACATTTCATCGGTTTCGCTATAAAAGGGTGGGACCTAGTTGCCAATCTAGTATTTCGTGCAAAGTCACACCTAGGGGGCACCAGTGATTTAAATTCATCAGAGCAGAAGCCATGAAAGTATTTATAGAAGAGGCACAGAGAAGCCACGTCACGCCGGTGAGAGAGTGACTGCAGGCGGTCAGCTAAGTCGGTATCAATCACCTTACAGCTTCTTCTCTGTATTTTCTCAAGAACCCCGAGGAGAATAGCAGGGGCACCAGACCAGATATGGCAACAGTATTCAAAACACGGGCAGATGGTAGATTTATACAAGTGCAGGATAGATTCAGACGGAAAGAATTTCCGGACCCTGCACAGAGAGACGACTTTCATAGCAGCGGATTTAGCAATGGATTCGACGTAGTCATTCCACTTGAGGTCCACTGAGAGTGTCAGGCTAAGCAGGCGTAGTGTTTTACTCTCTGGGAGGCAAGCCTGTTCCATGCTAACGGGAGGCAGGTGCGGTTGTCTGTGGTGGTTAATTGACAGTAGCTTCGTTTTGGAAGAATTGAATTTTACGAGCCATTTCCTACCCCAACCCACTACGGATTGGAGATCCTTTTCAAGCTCAGCCGCGAGGTTCGCCTTGTCATCAACACCAGATTTTTGATCGAGACGAACCTAACATGCCTACTTGTGATCTTATGGCATCGGGGAGATCATTGATGTAGATTAGAAAAAGCGTAGGACCTAGGATAGAGCCTTGGGGGACACCCGCGTTTGTAGGGTATTTCTGGGAGGCATGTCCTTTTAAATACCACCTTCAGCGTGCGGTTAGAGAGGAATTACTGGATTAAGTCCAACAAAAGTCCAGTAATGATGTAGCTTCGCAGTTTCCGTAGAAGGCCGGCATGCCATACTCTGTCGAATGCTTTAGAGTTATCCAAGACGACAGATCTGCCTTCACCATTCTTGTCGAGAGCCTGGTATATATACTCGCTGATGGTCGTTAGCATATCAGCAGTAGACCTGGTGAAGCAGAAGCCATACTGTTTGTCCGAGAGGAGCCCGTGGGCCGTGAGATTCTGAACGATCTCGGCATTGATAATGGCTTCGAACACTTTGCCGAAGATCGGAAGAAGGCTGATAGGGCGGTAATTTGTGGTGTCCGAGGGTTCACCAGTGTTCTTGAATATTGGAACCACAGAAGAAGACTTCCAACAGGCAGGAAAGCAGGAGGAAGATAGGCAGAGATTGTAGAGCTTAGAAAGGACAGAGGAGAGTTCAGAAGCACATTTCCTTCAAGACTATGATTGGGATTCCGTCCCCAGCACTCGCTTTGTGAGGGTCAAGTTTTGAGATTATGCTAGAAATCAGCGAGGGCGTGATGTGGACGTCATTCATTTCTAGATGGGAAATCGGGTGTCTGGACTCCAGACGAATCCAGAGTCGAATCTACGGGCAAATCATTCAGGCTTGTCCGCTGAGGAGGTGAGGGCCTCAAACTCGTTGATTAGTGGGGGTATTGAGGAATTACTCTTATTGAGCACGCTTTTACAGAGGCGCCAGTAGTCTTTAGCTCCAAACTCAGAGGATGCCATGCGCTGCTTCATTCTGGCAGCAAGCAGCATCTTCGTTTCGTTAAGTAACTTTTTACACTTATTACGAGCGGAGGCGAAAAGGCGCCTGTTTTGGTCTGACGCCTGGCTACGATAAAACCGGAAGAAGTGATTCCGGTGGGCAATGGCGGCCGAGCAAGCGGGCGAGAACTAGGGAGACGAATGGGATTTAAGCTGAAATCTTCTGGCAAGGATGAAAGCATCGATGCGAGCCTTAACCCAGGAGGAGACCTCTGATGCACAGTCTTCCATGTGAAGACTAAAAAATTTGTTCCAAGGAACGTCGCAGAGAAATCACGGAACGAATCCCAGTTTGCTCTTTGATAGCAGTAGGATATTCTGCTGGTTTGGGTTTCTTGGGTAAAAGTGGAGTGGAATGAGATGTTGACAGAAACTACGGCGTGGTCAGAATTTCCGAGAGGGCAGAGCTGTCTGCTGGTGCAAGAATTTGGGGTGGAAGTTAAGCAGATGTCTAGTAGCGAGTCTCTTCCGTTAGGGCTATTGGAGAAACGCGGGGGAAGTCCACCACTTGCGTAAGTGATTGGGAGATTGAAAAATTAATGGTGTGGACACCAGCAGGGTCGGTTACAGAGTTTTTGAGCCACTTAGTGTGGTGGGCGTTAAAGTCACCAAACACGAAAATATGGGCAGATGTGTGAGAAGAAATGGCCTTGTCGATATTGTCAGAGATGCTGTCGAGTACTGAACAGTCAGAGGAGGAGGGGGAGCGGTAGATGAAGAAGAGATAGCTAACAGAGCTTAGAAATGAGAGACGGAAGCACATGAATAGACTGGTCCTGACATATACACCAAGACCTTGCATATGGACGTTGGAGTTCTTCCTGAAGAGGGGAAGGTAACCAGCAACATAGAACTCAGAGGAGGGGATAGACGGTTCAAGGTTAGTTTCACATAGGGCTAAGATATCAGGTGAATTAGTTTGGAGGAATGATTCTACGCTATAACTGTTAGTGCGGATACCGCGTATGGTAGTGAAAGTGACACAGACAGGTTTGGGCGTTTTCCGAGTAGCTGGTTTGAGTTTGGTATTTTGTTTGATTTCTTTTCATGGTATTTTGGTTGAGGAGATAGGTCTAGAGTAGAATCAGTCGGTCACTTTTTGCAGCATGTGAGGAATGGAGACTGGCGCAGCCTGCAACATAATGTGGCCTCGTTGTTGCCCACCGGAGGTTCGTGAAGGGACGCCCGTCCATGCGTGATATGGCACTACAGGGACCCCGATATTATTCAACTGTTGATCGGAGCAGCCTCTCAAGACGCTACGCAAGAGTTCGGGCTCCTAACTACCAGTCGGAAGCAACAATCAAGAAACTGCCAACCCAGTACCCTCAGAATGGAGAGACTTTGCCACCATAGTCAATAACTGCAAAGAGTTTCCGACTGAACTAACACTAAGACCGAAGCAGGAGGTAGAAAGACCGGGAACCCCTTCCTAAACAGGAGACAAGGTGATCAACTCTACTCCTGTTCAAAAGAAGGGGGTGGAGTGTGGAACCGGGCGATAGTAGGTATTATCTACTCTAATTAAAAAAAAAAGGTGGTGCTGTTAACTAAGTTTTAACTTAGTTAAAGTCCAAAGAAATTTCTTTGAAAAAAGTACAAAAACACTCGTTCAAATGACCATAGAATCAAGCAAAAAATTAAAAAAAATAAAAATAATTACATAATCATAACTTACTTTAGCGAGTTTAAAAAAAAAAAAATAAAATCTTTCCAAACCGAGCTCACACTCATACACATGTTTCGCTGCCATTTGAAAAAATAAGGTTGTTTTCCCATTGTTGGTCATAGGTAAATGAATGAGTGCGGGGGGGGACGCGTAAGTGTAAAGAAAATAAAGAGCAAAGAATTCAACATGCAGCTTAAAAATCCAAAGAAATTTCTTTGAAAAAAGTACAGAAACACTCGTTCAAATGACCATAGAATTCAGCCCAAAAAAAAAACATAAAAATAAAAATAAATACATAATCGTAACTTACTTTAGCGAGTTTCAAAATAAATAAATAAATAAATAAAATCTTTCCAAACCGAGCTCACACCCATATATATATATATATATATATATATATATATATATATATATATTTATATATATATATATATATATATTGTAAACAAATATTGTTAAATATAACACACAATAAGTGTCTATTATGTTTAATCTTGAGCCGTTCTAAACGTTCTAAACGTCGTATTTTTACTTTAATTTTAGGTGAAAATAAAGACAAAAATTGTCCAACATTTGTATATTTGTTTAGTATGATGGCTCTAAGCTTTCGGCTCACATTAGCCATCTTCGGAGAGGTTACAGGGTTGTTAGCATAAAAACATACACTATCAAAGGTGATATTATCTTCTGTTGACATAAAACATTGCAATGCGACGATAATAGTCACCGAATAGCAGACGCAGTTCGTAATTTTGTAATGCAGTTCTATGAAGTCACAGTAAATCAGCATAGTCAAAAATATTCAAATGTTGGACAATTTTTGTTTTTATTTTCACCTGAAATTAAAACCAAAATACAATGTTTAGAACGGATCATGATTTAAACAAAATAGGCTTGCATTTCCTGTTATATTTAATACTTGTTTAGAAAATTACTTGCTGCCTTGATACACTTTATATATATATTAGTCATCCGCATACAAGCCTGTTTTGCAATATAACAGCTCATCAGTGTGCTTAAACACATTCACTTGCTTCTGACCGGGATCGAAATTCGACTGATTTAGTGTCAGCCGGAGTCGTTACCCCCTAAGCCATAGACACATGGAATTCAAGAAGGGAAATTTTAGCGTGTTGTATATAAGCAGTGTATACACACGCCAGTCAGCGAAATTCAATACTAGAGTAATGCATATATCGCAGAAGTGGAAAATGTTTTTAAAATTTTCTTCCTTAGAACGTTGAATCGTAATGAGAGTATAATATATTAGTCATTCACATACAAGCCTGTTTCGCTGAATCACAGCTCATCAGTGTGATAGAAACATCCACTTGCTTCTGGCCGGAATCGAAACTCGACCGATTTGGTGTCAGTCGAAGTCGCTATATTTCTTCATTTATATTTATATATATTTGGCAACTATTATCGTTGCATAACAAAACTTTATGTCAACACAAGAAAAAATCATTTTTGATGGTGGATGTTTTTATGTTAACGTCCCTGTAACCTCTCTGAAGATGGCTCATATGAGCCGAAAGCTAAGAACCAACATTAAAACATTACCCATATGCTGAAGACTTTTTGTTTTTATTTTCATCTGAAATTAAAGCCAAAATACGATGTTTAGGACGGCTCATGATTAAGCATAATAGGTTTTCATTGTCTCTTATATTTAACAGTATAGATTGAAAAAATTATCTGTTGCCACGATACAATATATATATATATATATATATATATATATATATATATATATATATATATAAATGCAGAAATAGATAGCGAGGTAGATATATACAGACAGATCTGAACAAACATGGAGATAGCTATAAGCAGACATAGATAGATAGATAGATAGATAGATAGATAGATAGATAGATAGATATCAACATACAGAAAGAGATAGGTAAATACATAGATAGATATAAAATTAGTAAGCGAGGGCGAGAAAAGCAAATATACCTATCTATATATATTAGGAGGATTTTAATCAGTGACAGTAGAAGTAAATCACATTTTGTTTCTTAATTCTTTTCCTAACTCACATTTTTGCCAATTTTTTAAAAAAGCTATTTTGTTTTCGAAAGCTTTTCAAACGATTTTCATTTAAGCAAGAAATTTTTCTCTCAACAAAGGTAACATTGATCATTTCGTTTTTTTTTCTTATTCTTGTCTTCTCTTCCTATTCATTTCTTTAAAATCATTTTTAAATCATTTCCTGAAAAATTTTATCTTATTTTCCATTTTTGTTCTTTCTTCAGCTTTCGTGAAAATAATTTCTTCATCCAAATCTTTAAAACATGATTCATAAACTACACGTTAGAAATATTAGCAATAAATGGAATTAAATGTTCACCTATCTTGTTTTTAATCTGACTATTGCGTATATCAGTTAGTTAAGTGCCATACGTAATGTACGCTTTGGGCGATCCTGTCTTGAAAGAGACATGACTGACTGCGCAGATGATTTTCCTGCAGACGGTTGCCATTTCTTTTTGCGGTCGACAGGTTTGAGTTCGAATTCCAGTTGAATTCCTAGTATTCGCTTACGCACAAATACCATTGGGAAAATATTAATCGGTCTATTCACCCTCCAGCTATGGGTTAAATGGGAGGAAAGTTTCGGTTCTATAAGCTTGGTTGGCAACCAATCTACCGCAGAAAGTAACAACAATTTACCGCGGCAAAACTTCTGCCTAGTCAGTCAAGTCTCTTTCGACACATGATCGCCGAAGCGTGTTTCCCTCATGGAACTTAACTGACCGATTTAGTATAGAACATCAACATATGATATTCGTCTTTTATGTGCCGTAGGAACTCAGAGACCATGGCTCTCTACAACTTTTTATCTCTTGTGACAACAGTGTTTTTCATTTTGCCAAACCCTCCTCGCTATCCATTCATAAAAACTCGGATAGTGGGTGGCTCTCAGCCTTTCCCTATCTGGCTGGACTTGGATATGACCTGTGTCTGTTCGTTTTTTCAAGCCCTTTTTCCTCATTATACGCCCCAAAACGCAAAAGACAGCTACAATTTACAACACAAGATCTATTTGGAGAGGATGTTAGAATAATCCGAAACTCATACTGGGAACAATACCACCAGTTTATGGATAGGGAAATTAATTGAGTAGATACTTAAAACACAAAATGGGGGTAAGACTGTTTCTTCCCTCTAGATTTATTCAATGTGAGGCTATCTTTAAAGAGTTGGATACCCTATCATGATTTCGTTATCTGTGACAGTAATCTTAACACTGTGAGATACGCATGTGACACTATGTTGATAGCTGATAAAGAAAGGACATCCTAAATAATAGTGTAAGAGAAAATATTACTAAACACAAGAACACAGAAAAATGTTTGACAGCTGGAGGAAAAACCGAAGATAGGAACTACGACTTAAAGCTGTCAATATCAAGTAAGTACAGAATTTTTAATATCTGAAAAATGTTTTACTGTAACCTAAACATGCATTGCATTAGAGAAAAATGCGTTCTTCAAGGTAAACAAAGTTTCTAAGAAACAGAAATGTCAGCTCACTGGATCCAGCCAAGGATTTATTCACTGGGCCTTGATGATATCTGTGTATGAATTTTAAGGCCTTCATGTACTAGAAAGCATTTTTATTGTTTAAGTCTCCTTATTACTGGATATCATATGGTACTCATTGCTGTGTTTAGACAAATGAGATTTTTGTTGCTTAGCATATGTGCTGATTCCTTAAGTTTTCGAATATTCCAGTTGTGTTTTTTAACTATTATTTCAGTTTCATATCAAAGAGATCAGTAGTCTCTCTTTTTCCACCGTATGTGTTCATGATATCTGCAAATTGTTGAAACACTTTTGAAGGTAGTGTTGATGTTACATGGACCATAGATCCATTGTATTTTTTCCAATAATCCTTTCGCATAGAGAAATATTTGGGGTTCAGTACCTGCCTACAACAAAGGTGTAGAAAAACTTAGAGACTTGAATTAAAATGAGATAACTGACAAACATCTGGAAGTAACATGACTCGTGAAAGAAGAACAATATACCCCGCTGAACAAAATAAAGGATTCCATTTCAAAATTGCAACCTCTTGAAGAAACTTTTCTATGGTGCTTTTTTACGTGGAATAGACTCTTCCTTCTGCTATAAATAATAACCTGAGTGACTTTCTTGGACACAGCTGTGAGACAGTCTAGAGGCAGTTGAGACGCAGCGTAAGTATACAGTTCGGACTTACAGTTTTATTTGTTGACTACCAACACTTATTATTGTATATATGTTCGGTTATTCTAATACAGTGTTCGAACTTACCTTCTTGTTTCCATGTTTTTCTTCCTGGCCCAAACAGGCTACAACACATTGGCGACGAAGATTCATCCCAACAAGACTGGAGTGTATAACAGCCGAAACCACGTTAATATGATAACAAAGATTAAGACAACAGACTGAACAATGTAAATAGTGTTAATGCCTCATCTTTAATAAATATAGACAAATATCTATTCTCTTTATGACAGTGAATGATGGACAATTTCCCTAAGGACGAAGAGAAAACGAGAGGCATCAGACATTTGTTTATACAGAAAGATACTGAATATTCCATGGGTGGAGCGAATGAGCAAGTAATAAACGAGGAAATGTTAAAGAAAAGAGAAAACCTCAACACAGAATCAGGAAGAGATATCTTACTCTAAAAGTGTAACCATCCACCTCGAATGGGTCCTCGGTTCTTATGTTGGATGAAACTCACTGTAAAAGAAAAAAATGAAAAAAAAATAACCCAAACTAATTCTTTCTTATCAACATTGCTTTAATATCTGATATGTTGCAGTGGTTAGAAAAAGTTCTTTTAAAATTTCAGTCAGTCAGCCAAGTACGTGATACACATAATGGGTGATCATATCTCGAAAGAGACATGACTGACTGGGCAGAAGATTATCCCGCAGTAGGTTGCCATTAATTTCTGCGGTAGACTGGTTGCCAGACAAGGCTATAGAACCCAATCTGTCCTGTTATTTCATTCATAGCTAGGGGAGGAAGAGATGTGTTATATTATTAAGTAGTAATTAGTGGGGGATCAGTTTATTAAAACTTAATTCCCCACTTTATGCTCAGTAGAAGTCTGAATCATGTTTTCAACTATTATATTCAGTCAGTCAGTCAAGTACCATACGTAATACACGCTTTGGGCGATCATGTCTCTAAAGAGACATGATTGACTGGGCAGAAGGTTATCCCGCAATATGTTGCTATTGTTTTCTGTTGTAGACTGGTTGCGAGAAGAGGATATAGAACCCAATCTGTTTTGTTATTTAACCCATAACTCGTCGAATTAATACTTTTCCGAAATGTATTTGGAGGGAGAAATATCGGATTAATACCTTTCCCGAGGGTATTTGTTCTTAAATGAATGCAAGGAATTCAACCGGCATTCGAACTCGGCTTCCACTGCATCACAACGCCTATCCGTTATAAAATTGACGCACATTAAAAGAGACTAGAATTCTAAAAATGCAGTAAATATGTAGATCCAGATAGAAATAAACTAGAAAGATCATTCAGTAGATTTTCTTTAATGATAACCAGACTGGCAACTGGGTCTCACCCAATTCACAGTGAGATCAACCAAATGCAGACGACAATTCTACTCCTCCGGCTTCTTTCCTCGCACTTCCCGCCTGTGGAAATCGCTTCCTTATTCTTGCTTTCCTGACGGCTGCAAGGTCAATAATCGTCTCTTAACCACTTGACCCTAGTTTTTTCCTCACCACCCTGTATATCCTTTCTTTTCTCTCCTTCTCTGCAACTGTCATCACACCTGTATTCCCTCTCTTCTCTTGCTCCTTTCTAAATGGTTTGTCCTTCTCTTCACTCTCTTCTATCTAGTGCTTTTACTCTTATGTAGCCCCCTGCACATCAGTGGCGTTATCGCCGTGCTTGGGGTGATATGGTTAAAAAATAATCACCTCAAGCAATACAGTAAAGTCACGAAAACACAAGTAGTTACTGAATGTTAAAGAATAAGAATAAAAGATTATTATTATTTAGGGGCGAGAAAAAATACAGGAAGCGTAACCAAGAAAACAGTAAATAGCGATTGACAAGGCATTTAAAGTTTTGAAGATCAAAAATGGAAAACAACAGGTGGAAATAAGTTACAGGAGTGAGAAGGGTGAGAGAAGAAACTGTCAGCATAGAAGTTACGGTTGCGTCTAGTCAATTCAACTGTAAAATGATAAGATCCTATTGCCATTTTTGTTCTGATCTGCTCACTGACCACTTATATATACACGGTATTTTAGGTTATTCAGAATGACAAACAGATCTTGACATGTAGAGACACAAGTTTAGTAGCCTGAAGAAAGTTAACTTTGGACACGAAGCACCTGTAGCGCCACAAATAGCATTATGGACACTTAATATATTATACAAAAAACAAGTAATATTAATAATGATACTAACAATAATAAATCTTCATTTTAAACAAAATGCTCACGGCTTCTCGCACTCTTTTCTTATATATATGTAAATATTTAATATATATATATATATGGAGAATCCCAAAGATGAGAAAATGAATGTCGGAAACACAAGAAATGTATTTAAAAAGCGCTTTTACAATCACCTCTCATCCTTCAATAACAAAAAAAAAACAAAACATGACGTCTTTTTCCAAATATTTTTGGAAGTTAAAAAATAAAAATAGAACACCTAACGTTAAATGGAAAATCCTCAAACAAACAAAACCTTTTAAATCAATAAAGGAACCATGTTTCCTTTGTCTTCAAGAAAAAATTGAAATCATTAAATACATGAATAGCAGAGGCATGAAACCACAGTAAACTGCAAACACATTAAGGAACTAAACTTACAATCATGCTAAAAATGCTACAAAAGACAAAGCTAGGACCCCATAGAGAGGATAAACCTTTATAATATTAACAAAACTCTTACACCAAATTTTAACTATTTCACACCACAAACTGTGATCTATTTTAAAGTTTTATAGATAAAAGTGATTTCCTAACTTTAAAATTAAGGTTAAATATACAAAATTAGATTAATTATAAAAACTGAGTTTAAATACAAAAATATTGTATAGTTGTACAAATAAACATTAAAGATAGATCCAATCCTATTCCTCCCCACCCTTACACTTCCTTACTCTCCTCTTCTACTAAATCCAAAGAATAAAGTCCAGCCATTAGGCCATAAAGCTATACTCTCTTCTAATGTTAAATCCGTCTACAAAATTCCTGACACATTCATTAATCAACTCTATTCCCTACCCATCCCTCTTTTCAAAATTCAAACGGACAATTTACAAGACTTATTCCCTTTGTCGCTAACCCCCACCAACATCCCACGCACAACTCGCCAAATATAAGAAAAGAGGCTTTCCATTCCTTTCCACACTACCTGATGAGACATTGTAATTTCAATATCGAAATCACATGTACACTTTGTAGTGGATAGAAATGTGTACATGTTCCAAACTATATATATATATATATATATATATATATATAAATTCCAAATTTTACTTTTGGAGAATAGCCATTTCTACAGGTTCTAAGAACCCA